>LPNX011100377.1:0-23073 GCA_001517045.1 Pseudotsuga menziesii
TGCGTTTTGAGGGCTTCTATCTAGCACATGAGTAAAAAATCAGGTTTTCATCGCCAAATTTGGCCAAAAAGTGTTACCCATCTTCATGGAATCACCCTTGGATGATATATTGATTTGTATCTCTACTTAAGGAGATTGCATCTCACATCTTGATTGCATCTCACATCTCATGTAGGCGTGAGAGGCCTTTAAAAGGAATAAGTTATTGGAAAAACTAAATAAATGTGAATTACTTGGGGTATACAATTGGTGGAGAGGAACCTAAGACTGATGTTGTGAAGAAGGAGACTATCATGAAGTGGCCAAATCCTACCAACTTTCTAGGAAAAAACAAAATATGTTTGAAAGTTCACAACTTGCTCATTCATGGCTGCACCACTCCATGCCATAATAGCCAAATACAATTATTTATAAAGGGGGAGAATCAACAAAAGGATTTTGAAGAGTTGAAATGAAAGAATAGTCAAGCACTAGTTCCTACATCACGCAATTTACAAAATCTCTTAAAAATGGAAACACGTGCAAGTGGATATGCCATGGGAGTAGTCTTGCTGCAAGGAAGTAATACACTATACTATTGTTATAAATGTTTCATGGCATGTTTCTAAAATATCCCACATATGAAGGATCTCTATGCTCTACTGAAAGCTATCAAGAAATAAAAGCATTATTTGATGGACAAGAAAATCACCATAACAATATTGTATGCCTAACATGATATTAAACAAATAAAACACTACAATTGAATGGGTTGTTTGTTTGAATTCCATCATATAACATCAATTATAAGAAATGTATTACTAATAAGTTGGTAGACATGCTTTCAGGGCCATTACACCCAACACCACTACTTTGGGTACTCTTATTCACTTGGATACTTTTACACATTATGCATACAAAGAGGAATATAGAAAAGATGAGGACCTTAAGAAGGAATTTTAGTAGATACAAAGGCTTGTTTGTAAAGAAAAAAGTGAGAGAAAGGATGCCAACCATTTCCAAGATGGGTTGTGCTAGAAGCTCGATAAGCTTTGTGCTCCTGAAGGATAAATGTTACAACTTATCAAAGAGGTTCAACCTCCAAATTTGTAGGTAGTTTCAATATTGGGAAAATAGTGTCCAATTTATAGAGGTATGTGTATTGAACCATAATACAAGAGGATGTATCTAAATTTATTAGAGGATGCATAATTTGTAGTACTAGCAAAACCCAATAATATGAAACAAAGTTTATACTATCTTGCACCTATTAGACCATGGGAGAGAATCTCCATTGATTTTATCAATAGTGTGCGAATAAATAGAGGGGGTCATGACTATTTATTTGTTGTAGATGAAAGGCTTAGTAAGATGTGGTTTCTCATGCCTTGTAAAAAAACTATCTACAAAAAATCTGCGGATACCAAAATTTTTAGTACCTTTTGGGATAAAAGTTTGGAGAAGACATACACTAATAACTTTTCATCTACAAACATATGGACAAACATAAGTGGTGAACGAGACATTATTTCATATATTGAAGGGCCACAATAATAAGCATTAATGAACCTAGGATGACATTTTGATATTTACTCAAATGCTATTATAGCAAAGTAGTCAAAACTTCTACTTCTACTAGTAAGTGCCCTTTTCAAACCTTCTTTGGATATTTTCCACTTTCACCTTTAGATGTTGTATATGGATAACATGGACCAGTGAAGGAATACACCATAGAAGAAGCATTAAATGATGGAGATTCATTGGCATCAAGTAAATCCACTATTAAGAGCCATTTCAAATGAGTCATAAGAAAAGTACATTGAATTAGAAGTTTGAGGGTTATTATTGGTTGGAATTTATGATTTACAAGGTAGAAAACATACATCAATTTAGATTTTTTTTTTAACCATGGAACAGCAATCTAGTATATCTAACAACCTGCAAATTAAATATACCAATAACTTGTGACTTACCTTACCGCAAGTTACATATACCAATAACTTGTGACTTAGCAGGGCAGAAACTTCCCAAAACAGAAATCCTAGAAAATGGTTGATTTTTGTAGGCTATTTTCAGCTAATATTCAGTTGTACGATGGTGAATCAGGGCCTGGTAAGTTCTCGTTGGCTTTGGGCGTCGGTGGCACCAGCGGTTGCCGCCTCTTCGGCAGTCCAGCAGCAGTCTCCTCCATTATTTCTGCCATTTCGCTCCTCCTCTGCTGCATATACTGATAACCGCTTCTTATCGTCATCTTTCGTACCTTAAAATCCATTGATGGCCGATCATCTGCATCATAATTCAATTCATAACCATAATTAAAGTCCATCTTGTTGTAAAAACTCACGATTAATCAGATGTTATTGCGGCAGCAAGCAATGAATTGAGAAGAAAATGCAGAGAGCATTCCAACCCACTTGAAGAAGAGATTCCAGAAGGCATCACGACGATATAAGCGATGAAAATGAGAAAAACAACTCTGTTTGCTTTCTTCGCCATGACAGCGCCTAATGCGTTCTTCGCCTTAGTACCTGCTATTTTTTTCCTGTGCTGTGAGGAGAAATGGAGGGGATTTTATGCATGTAGTTGCAGTCTGCAGACCAGTAGATCTATGCCAAACGCAACGAACTACCTGAGAGTCAGGAGCGTTGAGTAAAAGCTTTAATGAGGTTTCCATTGGAAAGTATCTCAGCTTTACTATTTTAAGCTCCTTGAGATCTTTGCCCCAGTAATTTGTATTTATTATTATTCATATAATATAATATAACTTAATTCGGTATTTATTTTTAGTAATTTGTAATTCCTAATATAATTTAGTTCGTTGATGTTTTTTTGGAATAAAGCTCTACCCCTATGTAAAGATAGGAAAATTTTGATTTTGATGGTAGTTTAAAAATATTTTATGCATCTAGTAATGTTAAGGAAAATTAGATATTTTAATTTACAAGAGTTAAGAATGATTTTGAATCATGGAATGGTAGGTTGTATACATCAACTCATACTTGTATTAAGAACAACGATGATATCAATCTAAAATCACAATTTTAAATTTTAATATATATTGTATGAAAATTAGATATTTTAACTTACAACTCATTAAGAATGATTTTGAATTATAGAATGGCAGGTTGTATACATCAACTCTTACTTGTATTAAGAATAACGATGATATCAATCTAAAATTACAATTTTAATATATATTGTATAGAACTTTTTACATAACTTGCAAATTTAAATGAGTATAGCTTTTAGCCTTTTTTTTACTCTTTGTATAGAGCCAAGAACACTACTATTATTTGCTAAAAGTAAGTTTGAGTTTTAATATAAATCTTTTAGTGTTTGTTTTCTCCATTTTAGTTTATATCAATTTTATCAAAGCTATCTTGGAAGACAATCTCAAGGAATTTGTTACCTTCTTCCAACTTCAATCTCAAAGAATTTGTTACCTTCTTCTTCCAACTTCTATAGACAAGAGTTTTTTCATTATTGATTATTTATTAGTATTTCACAGTCACTAAAGGATGTGCTCTATTTAGTGGGTTGGAATGCTCTCTGCATTTTCTTCTCAATTCATTGCTTCCTACTATAAACATCTGATTAATCGTGCGTTTTTACAACAACATGGACTTAAGTATCCCAAGTAAATAAACATAATCAATGACTTCTATGATTTGTTAATAAATTTTATTCTCAATTCATTGCTTACTACTATAAACATCTGATTAATCGTGAGTTTTTACAACAAAATGGACTTTAGTATCTCAAGTAAATAAACATAATCAATGACTTCTAAGGACAACACAAATTAATCGTGAGGTTTTACAACAAGATGGATTTTAGTATCTCAAGTAAATAAACATAATCAATGACTTCTATGATTTGTTAATGAATATGTTATCTCATAATGATAACAACACAAATTGAATCAAGATACCGCTAGTAGGTTATCTTAATAAGAGACACATGATGCACCTTGATCAATTGAGATCTTGTAACTAGATTTATTGGTCTTGAATAAATTTTAGGTAGTAATGGAATCCAATTCATAGATATTTAGATATGGATTTTCAATTCCATAGTTCCAACCCATGCCATGAGTGAGAATGGGAGTGTTGTAGGAGTGAGAAAATTATAGTAACTATGTCTAAAACCCCCTTTATATATGTGTAAATGATTTTGATTGATCTCTAAGAAGACATGAACCCCAAATTCACACTCTCTTGGAACACATACCCACTTTAACTTAGGGTAGAGATTTAAACCTTTGCATTAAAGCCTTAAAACCCTTAAGTGCATTGGTTGTGATTTATTTATTTCACCATTTTATTCATTTGAATTGCTATTATATATATATTATGAAATATATTCATGCACCTTGTCAAAATATCATAAGCAATAAATTTATTAACATTAAAACATCTCCATAGTTAAGGTTTCACCCATAAATATGATTAGCCTAGAAAACCCTTGAGAAATTAGGATAGACCTACTCCTCACAGTATGTTAACCACCAATTAGTGCAACTCCAACATCATACCCAATGTGGTAGAAAATATTTATTCCATAACAGTGAAAGGAAATACCAATGCAAGAAAAAATTCCTTAGTGATCATATATGACACAATATGTGGATGTGCGATAGAACTATGAAGGAACAAGTGCCAAGTACAATGTGCGTTAAAGCTAAAATAGTATTCTCAAATTGAACCTCCATTCCACACTTATCTAAGAGGATATTTATCTTCTTTCCCACATTCGACCATAGAAATCCACACCAAGAAATACCAAACACATTATATTTATCCAAAATTATCACTATGATTTGTCTATCCCATATTATGGTATTAATTATCATGTTTACATGTTATAAATTTACAATGTTATGAGATGAATTGTAAGTTTAAAAAACATAATGTTTGAAACAATAATTTCATTCTCTAATAAACATATTTATGATGTATCTAGAGGCCTCCAAATATTATTGGCCATGGGGAATACAACGATGGAGTTGATGTAAGATTGTAATTTATAAAATGTATATATTTAGTCTCTTGGGGGATAAAATATAAAGATCAATTTTCCTTGAAAACTAAATTCGTTACTAGTTATAGGAGCTTTTTTTGGATGATACTAGAAGGGAGGTGGATTTAGAAACTAATACTTTTCAAGTGACCCTTGAAATATTTCAATACCTATTAATAACCACAAGGCTCCAATTATTTACCAAGTAAATCCAATCGATCCTAAAACTCTGCTTGGAATTGGGTAATAAGAACAATCTTGAACCTACACAATCACATATTTACAGGATGAAAAAATGTTGTTGTTCCTTAAACTTGAAAACACTTAAGGGGAAATAAGGAACTCCATAAGACCTCCAGGTCACAAATTTAATATGTAGAAGCCATATTAAAGCATCCATATCATATGAATTTAACCCTCCTCTTCTATCATCTTTAAAGCTATTATGTGGGAGATGAAAAGAAAGATTTATATAGGAATCAATATTCTAGAAACATGGTGCTATGACATTTGAGACCTGGATCCTAACATTATATTACAACTTATCTTTTTTTGGTTACCACCTTTAACGAGCAATTCCATTAGTTAGTTGACACCCCAAGCTATAGTGAGAACATGGATGCCTAATAAGTATGAAATGTTCGAGGCCTAATCCTCACAAACTAAAAATCAAAATATGAGAAAAATATTAGTTTAGATTATGAAAAATTGCACTTTTAAAAGTTTTAACTTAATACACCAATTCATATAGATACCAACTCCTATAACTGAATTGATTATGCTTTAGCAATTCTTAATCATATTTGTTTTTTGGAAAAAATAAAATGTATCATTGTAAATAAAATCTTCATTATATTTCCCTCCCTATGGTAACTTCCATCTTTCCATGCTCATGGTTTTTTGTTTGCACAAAACCAACCACCTACCATTTCGATTTATCCAACCCAACTAGACTTAATAAGGATGTTTCATAATTTTGTCTATGAAGGACAATGGTACCATTCAATGTTACAATTAAAGGGCATACAAGTCTTGATTCTAACTTTTCACTTTTAAACATGACATGTCGGATACAAGTCTTGATTTTAACCTTTCACTTTTAAACCTAACATGTCATAAACCATTGCGTAGCATCTTTAATCAAAGCCAGTAATGTCATTTCTACGTTCGACTCAATTTTAGGGCATGGAGGCGAAGAGATATGCAATCGACAATATTTAGCCTCAAATATTTTATGGTTTCTTTCTTTCTATACACTTTCACTTTGATATTTCATTGTTAAAGTAGGAACTTTATGTAACCAATAGAGAGACAAAGGCTAAAAGGACTTTATTTCCGTGTGAAGTTTGCTTATATTGTAAGAAACATAACATAAGAATAAACAAAGAAGTGCTTAACGACGAGATTTAAATATGTTAAAAAGATTATTCAAATCCCAGTTCTTGTAATATGTTCCAATCGAACAGTGTGGACCATCCACAATTCTAGTACTCATTAAATGGTTATTGAAAATTTAATAAGGCATCAGTATTTCATTAAAAAATACTTGGGTATTACCTCATATTTTTATAAAGGTCACCATCTAAAGGAGGACAAAAATTGGATTACTTTTGAGAAATATGGATCTTTACTATAATGAAGGAGAATTTAACATCCATGATATAAAACAATACACTTTTAGTTAAGCAAATTATCTAACCTACACCATTTTGGACTACATCATATATGACATAATCAAAATGATAGATCATTATTATGAAAGATATCAAGCTCCTATAGTAGAATCAAAATGACAGATCATATACATCTCCTTGGAAGGTATCAAGTAGCGTAAGTTACCATCTGAATGGTCAATGCTACTTTTATTAAGGAATCAAACGAACGTGTAAAATATTCACATGTTAAAGAAAAAATCACTACACTAAAGCTTTTATGCCTCTCAAAGATCAATATAGGGAATATTGACCCTGAGTGAAAAAAGTCCAATAAAGTTTATAATAATTTAAATATCACTATTGCAATGAAATCTTTGCATTTTTGTATGATAACTCTTAAAGATAAGTCACCTTTGACAATCCAAAAAAAAAACATAGCATGTGATAAGTAATTTATTATTTTTATTTTTTATAATGCCATCTTTCCCATTATATATATTAGTGGATTTGCTAATATAAAAAAATAATTAATGGAATTAACTATTTATGTTTTTTTGTTTACTACAAAATAATATGAAAAAATATAACAGGAAACCTTTTAAGCAGGTTGGTTGCAAGTTTTCCTATAATACGATTTATGATATGTTACATAAAAAACGACCATGAAAGCCTTCTCATTTGGTTGATTACACATGATTGATTAACATGATTGCATTTTAGCAATCCTAAGCATAGAACTAGGAAACATGCCAGAAAAAGAAAAATACTAAGCTAGTGAACAAAATCCCAAGCACAAAACAAACCCCAAATGCCATAAATGTTCATACTCCTATTCAATTTCAATAATGCAAGTGAGGTAGGTAGGGATTAAGGGTTATTAATTAAAGGAAAGAAAAATTTCGAGGTTTACACAATGGAGAGGATGGAAAAGAATACAAAGAAAACATACCCAAGAATCAAACTAGTGAAGATAATCACAACCCCATAATATAATTTGAAGTGGGGAACACCATGGAGGAGTTGTAAAATGATACTGTGGCTAAAGGAAGATGAGATTCCTTGCAATACTATGACTGAAGGAGGATGAGGGTCCATGCAATGTACTATGGTTGAAGGATGACAAGCAGGATATGTAGAAGAATAACCATTGTTCAATAAATCCCAATCTCAAGTAGAACTAGTAAATGAAATCCTCCAAAAATTTAATGCCTTCCATAACACCTATGTATAAATTTGTGAATGAAGGCCTCCATAAATTTAATGCCTTCCATAGCATCTATGTGTATATTTATGAGATCTACCCATTGCCCCCCTTGCTCTATAACCCCAAGGAAAACATCAATAACACAAAGGCAGTAAAAATGCAGATAAATAGTTTTTTGGAATACATAGTTTAATAATAAAATTGAGAGTTAATCCCAACATTACTTATGGAAAAAATTATAGGGGTTATAGGGGTCACCTAATAGACTAATGCTGATCATATATGTCCTCACAGGGACATTATAATTAATCTAATAGATAGATCAATTAATAAATGCTAAGCGTACACAAATTATTTATCATATACCATACCTCACAAGAAATATCTAGAGCTATTTTTCTTTGTAGGAACCATCTAGTCCATATTTTACTAACCTTTTTCCATTTAGTTTTCAAGAGCTCATTTATTGCAATTCCCTTTGAGCATACATGAGAAAAGAGACGTAGTAACTCCATAATCAACACCCTTTAATATCATCTACAATAGGCAATCATGAACAACAACCACCAATACGTAGCTATCATTTGGCTTGCATAAATTTATATTTGCTTTGAGCTTGAGATTTTGTATACCTTTGGATATGATGGATCCCTTGAGAATAAATATGATCAAGAGGGAAAATGAGAAAAAAATGTTAGCCACTATTTGATTGCATCCCATATTAGATATAAATAAAAAGAGGCCTAAAGACATCTAGTAGATCATGAAGAACAATGAAACTATTTGAAAACCATGTAAGGGAAGAGAATACCAAGGAAATTTGGAATTAGATTTAACCATGAAGAATCAAAATAGTGAATAGTAACAATAGAGGAAAATGGGGATCCAAGAACCACCATATCATGCGTATGAGTATTTCGGGAAAAAACTAAAATATGTGATAATAATCCACAACATAGGCTCCACTAAGGTAAGAAGAACTCTCATAACACATGTTCAAAGTGAATAGGTTTAGGTTGGAAAGAATTTTAAATCTCTTTGCTTGTAAAACACTAGGAGTTTGTCAATTGTTATGGACAATTAAACCATGATATTGAACATTACCACCACTACATAATACTAAGAAACACCAAACCAAATGTCAAAAAAATGGGGTTAACATAAATAAACACCACCCAAAAAGTTAGATTGAGCTACTTTCTTTTATTTCAAACCAAAAAATTAATACCTCAAGCTTTCCTAGAGTTATAAAATGGAAAAATGGCATTGCTAATTATATTTTATAAATATGAATATGCTGTATAGGCAAAGAGTAGTACTAAGATAAACCAAAATCATGTGAAAAAGTTAAAGGGTCTCACATTCTAGATGATTCAATACCAATAAGTAGAGGAATTTAAATTTAATATTGAATCTCACAAGGTTTTCACTAAAAATATGATACCGATAGCTATAAGAAAAAATCCACCTAGTTTTCATTAACTTGGAACCATTGTTGTCATTTGGTCATTATTATTTAAACAAAAAATTCCATTATTTCCTTCTATCACAAGAACAAAATTCATTTGCAGGCACCATTTAATCTATAATCTAACAAACTCTTGTCATCTAGTTGGAATTCAATCATTTACTGCAATTCCATTTTGAGCATACATGAGAGGATAAATCTAGTAATGTCATATCCACCACCCTTTTCAATCATCTTCAATACGAAATCTTAAACAACAAACATTAGTACATATCTATTGACTCACTTACACAACTTTCTATTAGGTTTCATGGAAATCTATAATATTTAGATGAATGATACAACAAACACCATTTAAAATCTTGTGAATTGAAAACCCCTGGGATTAGTCAATGTATATTTTGATTTTTTACTATGATATGCAGGTCTCAATTGAACATGTATGACCCTTATCTACAAAAACATGGCTTTAGGAACAAGTTTTTCACTTTGAAGGTGGTTCGGGATCATAATATGGTAATTGGAGGTGATATTAACTTTATGTTTAGTAGAGACAAGGTGTAGGGTGTATCTACCAGACAAGACAGTTTGGGGTTGATGGATGTGGAGCCGATGGTTAAAATACCAGCTTAGCATGAAAAGAGGATAGGTCTAGTCATGGTGTCCAAACACATGGATAAGTTTATTGTGACTAAAAAAATATTGAATGAAGTGTTGAAGTATTGGACTTGAGTTTACACAAGAGAAAGATCACATCATAATCTTGTCTATCTTAAATTAGATACGGCTAAAGAAAATCCCCAAGATATTTTCAAATTCAACCCCATATGGATCATGGAATCTAATTTCTAGGCACGTGTTAGGGACTAGTGGCATCATTTTGATTCATCTCTAGATCTCTCTTTAAGTCATTAATTTCCAAATTCATTAAAGCACCTCGAGTAACTGGTAAATAGATATATAGGGATTATAAGAATTGATATGGACTTCTAAAGGAGGCCAAGATGGATATTGAGATTCATTATGTTGAAAAATATTTGGATGTCCTTTTTGAGGTGGAACTTCAAGCTCTTGATCCAGATGGAGATTGGTGGCTACTCACCAATTCCAATGGCTCAAAACAGTTGTCCATTGTGGAAGTTTCCTAGTTATTTTTCTATGCTTTTTCGGGTCCCAAACTTCTGGGGTTGTTTTGAGGGCCTAAATGATGTTTTTTGGCAATTTAGGTGGCCAATTAATTACCAATGGCATGCATTTGGCCATAGTCAAAACGTTGTAAATCTCGGATAGATATTTCCAACGTGCTGTCGAATTCTCAAATCATAGATCATATGCAAAATTTATGACCCTGGGAAGTTGACTGTTCAACTTACCACATTGGGGCCATAAACTTTATGACGGTTCATTTTCTAAAGTTATGTTTTGGAATTTTTGGGTTCTTTCCCTCATCCTTATTATAAATAGGCCCCTTTGGCCTCACTTGTATTCAGCTTGGCACGGATGAGTGTAGAAGCCACATCTCTTCTTAGAGATAGCTACCACCATTCTAGCAATTATATTACAGTCTGTTTAATTTCCGCCATTTAATAGAATATGTGTTTATTGTATCTCTGTTTTCATTGCAAAATGTATGTCTTTATGATTATGTATATGTTCTTTCATTTTGTTCACACATAAATCTAGATCAGCTCTGCCTAAGTTGGAGGGTAGGAGGAGTACGTTTCCAAGTGATTATGAGGTGGAATGGAGGATGAAGAGCCATGTAGTGTGTTTTCCACTCGAGAATGATAATACATGATTTTTCAATAAAGTTGATCATAAATGAAAAATTCATAATACTATTTGGGAATTAATTTCTCCTACTAGTAATAAGTTGAGAGGTTTCAAAGAATTGCAAATGTTGGGGGTTTGACATTTCACTAAGATATATAAGGAACCAAATTCAACAATCATTATTGAATTGTCAAGATCCATTCATATTGTCCTCGTATGGTGTTCCCTAAATACAATACTAGATTAATTGAACCATATAGTTTGGAGGAACCATAGGGTGTTATGAAAAAATTCCAAAAGGACAAGATTCCTAATCTGGGTGGTTGGACGATTGAAATATTTATGATTTTTCGTCAAACTAGTAAGTTATTTTGTTAAGATTTCATTGGTTATACAATATCTAAAAAAAATTAGCATCATAACATCATAACCATATACAAAGGATCATTGAAAAAAAGACAAGCACAACCACACATAAGAACACAGATATTTATCCTGGGAAACTCTCATGGGGAAGAAAACCTAACAAAACTTCCTCGATATAGAATTCAACCAAGTAAAGTGTAAGACACAAAGAATAAGACTTATAAGACCCCAAGAATAATACTAGACTGCCTCCTCTCTCCCAGGTGGACTACACCTTCTCTCTCTAGAACAATTGATGAGTTATGTTGCTTGTCCAAATGAGGGAGTCTCCTCTCCTATTGATATTGATAAGAAGAGAGGCCTAATAAACCAACTGGGCCTACTTATCCTTGCCGTCAGGGCCGAATTGCCTTGGAATACTCAAAAATACATTCTAATAATACTTTTGTGGGAACTACTGATCCGACTTATAACAAATCTTTTACCTCAAGAATTTACATGACCAATTACATCAATAACATCCCTAATAAGAGGAACAACATCTCCGGAAGGGTTAATAACAACAATACTACAAAATAGAATATCTTTCGCAGTTACATTTCTTTGACACTCCCTCTTAACAAGGAAGGTATTCTATAACATGACAATACATCTGTACAACTGACTAGTAAGTCTATACGTCATAGGAAGTTTTCACAACTACATTAACATTATCATTATCCTTGAAATATTACCATCACAAGGCATCACATATCAATTGTCACGTCACATACACATTCGTATGAGCATCATATCTTGACACATCATAACAAGCATGACATCACATCTCATCACATCGTCAAGAACATCACATCTCATCGCATCATCACGAGTATCACATCTCATCACATCATCACGAGCATCATATCTCATCGCATCATCACGAGCATCACATCTCATCGCAACATCACATATCTTCGTATCATCATGAGCATCACATCTCATCGCAAGCATCATTATCTGAACATTACCTGTAATAACCACAACATCACAACTTAATGTGAAATCACCCACACCATCAAAATATGCAGGATCGTCTACAAATGAATGTAGGACCACAACATATGCAAATGAATGTAGGAACACAACGTTCGCAAATGAATGTCAGACCATAATGTTTGCAAATGAATTCCATACCACAACATCCATAATTGAATTTCAGACCACAATTTCTGCAAATGAATGCCAGACCACAACGTCCACAAATGAATGTTGGACCACAACCTTTGCAAATGAATTCCAGAACACAACGTCCGCAAATGAATGTCAGACCACAATGTCTGCAAATGAATTCCATACCACAACATCCACAAATGAATGCCAAAGCACAACGTATGCAAATGAATTCTAGACCACAATGTCGTAAAATGAATGTCAGACCACATCTCTTTGGGATCTTCCTATTTGAAGATACGACCAAAATTCCTGGGATATTCCTTGTGAGGATACCACCAACCATGTTGGGATCTACCCTTAGTGATACGACTGGTTATATTGATATCCACCCTTGGTGATGTCACCAACCATATTGGGATCTACCCACAAAGATATGACCAGGATCTCTATAAAGTGACCAAACCACTAGGGCTTATTATTATTTTCTGTTACATCCATAACTTGTTCCTTTGTATGAACATGCTAGGGATTTCACGGCTCCTCTCCGCACCATATCCTAGACTTTATGAAACATTGGTTTCTCTGCAAATCTGGTTGTCACAATAAATATCAATTGCATATATCTCAACATCAAGAAATCCTTCCATATTTTTTCTCTACAGGATGAATCATACGGAATGTACTCATTCTTGGTTGTATTGAGGGTAATATTGGTTTGCTTTCTGCTAAGACATGAGATCACACATGATCCCAAACTGAAACATTATCCTGAGGTGCTCTTTTTATCATTTCCTCTTTGCATCTACAATGAGTTTGTCCTCTCCTCTCAAGTCATCGACGTATACCAATATTCCACATTCAACCTTAAAGTAAAGGTTGGAACCCTCTTTAATCTTGGTAAAGCCTTTGTCCATCAGGAAGATGTCCATCCTATCATACCATGTCAAACTTGGAGATATTCTGTAGTCACTCCCTCTGAAGCGAAGCATCATCCTCCCTCTGCATTTTGTATTGTATGTATCGAAACATTATGTACTGGAGTGACAGGTAGCATCATCTACTACTAATATTCTATGTATCCATCTCAGGTCACTTGATACCATGATCCTCTATATTGAAATTTGTTGAAAAATTTCCTCTTGCACCTATCTAGGAGCTTGCCATCCTCTATAGGATTCCATATTCAACCTTGTAGCAAAGTTCAAGATCTTCATCACTCTAGGTGATCTTCAAGTTCCTCATGTAACTGGATGTGCTTATCCATGGGTTCCTTCTGATCTTGTACAAATCCTTTTGTGCACATGTGGTTCTCTTCTCAATGTACAGTTCTACTTTACTGGAGAAGTGTGTCGGGTCAATGGAGAATTGCATGCCATAGTCTACTCCCTCTTTCTAATAGAAACCAATAACCTTGCTTTGTATCCCTTGATGTTGTCATCTGTTGCATACTTTATCTTATAGATCCACATGGAAGACACTACGGACTTCCCTTCAGGTCTCAGAACCACATCCTAAACATCATTCCCCATGATCAACTAGTATTCTTCCATTTCTCCTTTGCTACTTCTTCATAGGTGAAAGGATCTGCATCAATGATGGAACTCAACAGTGTCACATAACTAGAGTGTATCTGAGGCCTCTTACTTTAGTTGGAATTATCATCATACTTTTCTTCATCTTGAATTATCTCTTGTGCCCAAGATGGTATTCATATCTCAAGGTGGATCTATCGCTCTATTTAAGTCATATCATGATTCTTATATTCTTTTGAAGCTCTTTATTTCAGCAAAGAGTCTCTGACCCTAGAAGATTCAAGTTCATCTTCATGTCTGTTTATTGGAGTAAATCTTATAACTGAATTGTCCTCACTCATTCTTTGGAACAAGTCTCATCCTTGTTTTCTTGTAGGTGATTGCTCATGATATTTACTACAAGTCAAATAAATCAGTTGCATGATTAGAAACATTTCATACTCTTCAATACATATTGATAATGACAAATTATTATGCATAAAGATATAATCATGCAACTATTTTAACCAATACAACATTCATCCATATCCTGTATACACATGGAGACTTTCTATATGCCTTCCATCTCTACCATAAAATGATTAATATTGTGCACTAATCCCAATATGTTAGAAAAGAGGTTTCATTCTAGATTGTTAAAGTATTGTAACTTCGAAATATATTCCAGATGTATTGATTGTATTCCTGCATCAGGAGATGATTTTGGGCATGTAAGATTCATTGAAAGAATCAATGTAAACCTCCAGATGTAAGTTGAGTCAACAATACCCATGTGTCATTATAATAAATGTTATTTTTGGTGTCTTTCTAGACAAGTCAACTCTATTAGTTAGACAAGTTGGCCCTGTTAGGTCCTAGGACAATTCAAGTGACAAATATAAATAGGGAGGCGCTCCCCTTCATTTGTACACACTCACTAATGCAAGTTTGCAAGAGAGAGGAGAACAAGTGCACAAAAAATAAGAGAGAAGAAGTTGTCTGGGTTTTACACTTCTCTGGTTGAGTTCTCTACTAAGGAAGTTTTGTGGGGTTTTCTCCCTTGTGGTTTCCCCAAGGAAAATCTTTGTGTTCTTTGCATTTATGTGCTTGTTGTGCTTTTAGTGATCCTACTAGTGAAATTTTTTTTAAGATATCATCTAAGAAATTAAGAAAACGTAACATGGTATCAGAGCCACTGCAAAGCTATGGTTTTTTACTCCAGCAAAATCCCTCGACAAATCAACCAGAAAAGAGAGCTCACACAACTCACCCCAGAAGGGCACATTTTTATGTGGAAACAAAACTAAATTCCAAGAAATTTCATTTTTGGACCAAACACTACCGCCGGTAAGAAATAGGGCTTTAGTTTTCCTGTGACTCCATCATAAATCTCATAAAAATAAAGATATAGTCTATCTCTACCTGGGGAGGAACATATTTTCCATCACTCATCCCTACCAGTGATCCCAACTGAAAAATATGGGTTTCTACAACAAACCCTAGGTCATCCTAAAGGATGTCATCCATAAGATGTATTTATCAAGTAAGTACTACTTCTAATTATATTTGAAATTACCATTCAGTCAAAAGATACAAAATATTACCAAGCTATATGATAATCTTGAAGGTGTTGAAAAATTCAGAGCATGGAAATATCAGATCATCCGAGAAGAAAATGATATAGAAGGATTTATAAAGGAGGAAGTTGTAGAACCAAAAGAAGCTGAAGCTAAGTCCAAATACACTGAAGGATATGATCAAGGCTAAGAGGATCATAGTTGACACCATCAAAGATAACTTGATCCCTCAAGTATACTCAAGGAACACACCAAAAGAAATGTTTGATGCTCTATCTGGCCTAACTGAAGGAAGAAACATCAATAAGAAGATGAACTTGAGGAATCACCACAAAACTGTAAAGGCTCAAAAGTCAGAAACCATGTAATCATAATTTACAAGAGTAGCTAAAATCGAGCAGTTGAAAGCCATTGGTGATATGGTTGAAGAAGAAGAAATAGTAATGACCACCTTGAATGGTATTCCAATAGATTGGGAATCCTTTATCAGGGGGAATCTATTCAAGAAGAAGACTAACCAAGTTATGATAGTTATGGGAAGAATGTGTGCAAGAAGAAGAAAGAATAAGAACCAGAGAAGAGAAGGAAAGTGAAAATGAGGATCAAGATTTGGTAGTCCATACCAAAGGCAAGAACAAGAGAAAGAGTTATGACCATCCTCCCAAAAGGGCTCAAGGGTTAAGAATCCCAAGAAAGAGTTCTCAAATTATGAATGCCTCACTTGTCATAAGATGGGAGACATTGCTATAAACTCTCCCATGAAATTAGAATGAGTCAATAAGAAGAAAATATTGCAGGCCTATGCTGCTAAAGACAATGGACAAGAAGATGATGAAATAACTAAGGAAAATGAATATTCTTTTGAAGACTATTCCTTCATATCTACGCTCATAGGATCAGTCTCACCAGGAAATGAAACCTGGCTAGTAGACAATGGTGCCTCCAATCACATTATAGGTTACAAGGACTCACTCTCATGTCTTGTACAAAAGCAGTCCCCACACAAAGTAATGCTTGGAGATGATTACCAATATCCAATCAAGGGAATGGGAGAAGCCTCATACAAGTTGACCTTTGGAAATTCGATGAATATCAAGGATGTCCTATATGTCCCAGAAATAAAGAAGAACCTTCTTTCTATCTCAGCCTTAGATAAGAAAGGGTTCAGAGTTTCTTTTGTGGATGGATAAGTCCTCATGTGGAAAAAAGGAAAAACTATAGATGATGCAGTAGTAATTGGAGTTGAAGAAGGAGGACTCTACATATTGATGGGACATATAGATTCAACATTGATGACTAGTACCATAATCCTATGTGAGCTATGGAACATAAGACTTGCTCATATACATTACAAAGCATTTCCAATTGTGAGCAAGGTTGTAACTTGTTTATTAGAGATTCAAATGGATCATGAATGGGTTTGCAAAGGATGTGCACAAGGAAAGAAGACTAAGAAACCTTATCCAAATAGTGACAACAAATAAAAATGGATCTTAGATATTATTCATTCATATATATGCGAGCCAATTCAAACTACTTCATTAAGCGGGTATGTTTACTATGATTCTTTTATTGATGACTAGTCCTACAAATCTTTGATATATTTCTTAAAGGAGAAAGATGGAGTGTTTGAAAGATTCAAAGAGTTTAAGGCCCTGATAGAAAACCTCTCTGGAAAGAGGATCAAGATCTTAAGATCAGATCATGGAAGAGAATTCACATCAAGTGAATTCAATGAGTACTAAAAAGAAGTTGGGATTAAGAGGGAGCTTACCATTCCCTATAATCCACAACAAAATGGTGTGGAAGAAAGAAAGAATAGATCTATCACGGAAGTTGTGAAAGATATGTTACATGATCAAGATCTACCTATGTACCTATGGGAAGAAGCAGCCAGAACACCAGTATATGTAAAAAATAGAATATCCCATGGTACCCTTGGGAACAAAACTCTAGAAGAGATGTTTACTAGAGAAAGGCCTAAATTAAGTCACCTAAAGATATTTGGTTTCCTGGTCTACATACACATTCCCAAGGAGAAAAGATCAAATTTAGATCCTTCAGGAAAGAAGGGTATGTTTGTAGGATATGGTGAGCAATCAAAATTTTATCGAATCTATATCCTAGGATATTGTCAAATTAAATTAAGCAGAGATGTCACCTTTGAGGAATATACATCCTTCAGAAAATCAAAGAAAGACAAGGAATATGAAGAGGATCATGAAACTCCTAGAGCTGCAGAAGGTCCTAAATCAGTTAAGAACGAAGAACAATATCAGATGCCTAAGGACCATGAATTGACAGAACCTCAGAGACATGAAGAATTTCCTAGTGAAATGATCTCATGAAAGAGATGACCTACTTGGGATCATGAAGTAATTGAAGAAGCAAAAATATATGGTGTCCTAGAAGGAACCATCGAAGAAAGAAAGGAGCCAAATCCATACCCTAGTTATGTAGCTTTGATGTGTGATCTCATTGATAAAGAACCAACATGTTTTGAAGAAGCAACAAAGAAGAAACAATGGGTTGATGCAATGGTCGAGGAATACTAATCCATTATAAAGAACGATGTATGGGAAATAGTACCAAGACCAAAAGACAATTCAGTGGTATCCTCAAAATGGATCTTCAAAACAAAACACTGAGCATATGGTAATATAGAAAAGTACAAGGCAAGATTCGTAGCTCACGCATTCTCCTAGAAGGAAGGAATCGACAATGAGGAAACCTTTTCACCAATAGCTAGGTACACCTCAATTAGAACCATCCTTTCCTTGGCATCCAATATGAAGTGAAAGTTACATCAGATGGATGTAAACATATATTCTCTAAATGGATTGATTGAAGAAGAAGGATATATCGAACAAATGCAAGGTTTTGATACTAATGATCAAGAAACTCGTGTATGTAAACTCAAGAAGGAATTATATGGGTTAAAGAAAGCACCTAGAGCATGGTATTGAAGAATCGATGGAATATTGATGTGTTTAGGCTTTACCAAGAGTAAAGAATATTCCAACCTCTACTATAAAGTTGAGGGTGATGGACTTATCATATTGCTACTATATGTAGATGATCTATTCTTGACAGGTGAAGATAAGCCCATCAAGGAATGTAAGAAGAAGATTGATGCAGAATTTGAGATGAAAGACCTTGGAATGATGCACTGTTTTCTACGTCTTGAAATATGGCAGTATCCAAATGAGATTTTCCCAAACCAAGGAAAATATGTAGGATAAATCATAAAAATATTTGGCATGATAGATTGCAAAGATATGACTACTTCGATGACAACAAATTTGAAACTATTGAATGATGACACTTCAGAAGCAGTTGATGCCACCCTATACAGACAAATTATTGGTTCTCTGATATACTTAACCAATACAAAACATGATTTGAGCCCAAAATTTGATGAAATCCGACGTAAAGTACGTTTTAGTCAGATTGTAATGATGAAAATTACTGTACCTTCCATTTTTTTCCATCTTGCATAGTCGTTGATTTCTGTACTTTACTCTTCATAGGTTTTTCGACGTGGGTTATTGTTAGTACAACGATGATATGTCGTCGAATTTAAGACGACTATATAAGGAATGTTCGTTGGATTTGTGATGACTATATAAGAATATTTGTCGAATTTTCGAGTCCATGATATGTTTTTCGAATACGAAAAAGGCACATTTACAAGGGTAGCTAGGTTTAGTTCATCGATTATCCAATCATCATCATCATATTCACCACCACGATCATGATCATCATCTTCATGATCATCATCATCATCATCATCGTCTTCATCATCATGATCATCATCTTCATCATCGTTGACATCATGATCATCATCATTGTCATGGTCATGATCATCATGATCATCATATTCATCATGATCATCATGATCATCATCACCATGTTCATATCGTTGACATCATCATCATCTTCATCTTCATCATCATCTTCATTGTCATCATCGTCATCATCCTCCTCCTCCTCCTCATCATCATGTTGATCATCATGATCATGATCATGATCATCATTATCATCATCATCATCATCATCATCATCATCATCATCGTCGTCTTAATCATCATGATCATCATCTTCATCATCATCATCATGACCATCATCATCATCATCGTGGACATCATCATCATCTTCATCATCATCATCATCATTATCATTGTCATATTCATCATCCTCATCTTCATCGTCATCATCATCATCATCATCGTCATGATCATCTTCATCATCATCGTTGTCATCATCTTCATCATCATCATCATCATCATCATCATCATCATCAACATCATCATAATCAACATCACCATCATCATCATCATCTTCATCATCATCATCATCATGTTGATCATCATCGTCTTCATCATGATCATGATCATTATCATCATCTTCATCATGACCATGATCATCATCATCTTCATCTTCCTCATGATCATGATCATCATCATCATCATGTTGATCATCATCATCTTCATCATCATCATCGTCGTCATCATCATCATCATCACATCATGATGGTTATAATATTCATCATCGTCAACATCATCATCATCTTTATCTTCACCATCATCATCATCTTCAACATCATCATCTTCATCATCATCATCATCATCATCATCATCATCATCATCATTGTGTTCATCATCATTGTCTTCATCATCATGATCATGATCATCATCATATTCATCATGATCATGATCATCATCTTCTTCATCATCGTCTTCATCATCATCATCATCATCATGTTGATCATCAACGTATTTATCATCATCATGATCATCATCATCATCATCATGAACATCATCATCATCATCATCTTCATCATCGTCGACATCATCATCATACATGAGACCAAATATTATTATGAGACCAAATATTATTATGGTTGTAGTAGTTGAATATCATACTCAAGAAAAATATTATAATTTTATTTACATTTTATGCTTTATTATTATACTTTGCTGCCTTTATTTAAAAACACTACAAAAAATTACATATTTTTAATTATTATAGGTTTTTATTTTATTTTGGTGAGTAAGCGACTTGTATGAACTTGATATATATTATTTGAAATTTTCAACATGTTCAGTTGAAGAAAACAACTACTAAAATACATATACATAACAATAAAGTGTTGTATTTAAAATTATTAATTTAATTAAGATGTATACATTTTATATTATCCTTAAAATTGCCCATATTTGTTTTTTTTACTTGAAATTCACCACCATGCTATTCCTCCTCCTGGAATCAAAGGTGGCCCATAGGAATTCCTAGGAATGGATCCCAACACCTATCAGGCCCTAGCCACCGCCCAATGCCATTAGACCACAACCCCCACAACAACCCCTTGCCTATATTTGTTTTTCTATAAGGATGTAAGATAAGGTACATATATTCAATTAAATGGATATATTTCAAAAAAAATGTAAAATAAAGATATCCAATTAAATGGTTACATTACTTGGATTAATGATTATTTTAGGAATACATAAAAATAATTTTGAATGTAACATATTAGTCACTAAAAATGTTATTGACCTATACTACTTGGAACAAGGTCCACCCTTTGCTACACTAAATAACATAGAACTTTATGTTAAATTGGACATGAGTACCCTCCCTCTTGGCATTATGTTAAATGCGACCCTAAGACATAGGACTCTTTGAAACAATTTACAAAAACATAAGGCATAGGATTTTTTGAAACAATTTACAAATACATAGGATTAGTTCAAACAATTTATAAAATTGAAAGGTAGACTATGTATTGGAAGTATGAAAATAAAAAATTAAAAAATGTTGATTGACAATGAGGTTTATTTGGTAAAGTGGATATGGAGCTTGCTAGGGTGTTTATGTTATTCTTCCTTTATGAGAATTTATTTGATTTTGATAATAATAATAATAAAATTAGACATCTAAACTCGATTATTTAGAATTCATTATTAAATTTAATTGTTGGCAAGGCACCTTCCAAATAATATAAAACAAAATAAAAAATGTATATAATTTGCAAGACAAATTATGTTATGTTCATAATTTCAACAATAAAATTTTGTCTTATGCCCATTGTATAATTTGTTAGACAAACTATATTCTGTTCTGAATTTCAAGAATAAAATTGTGTTATGTGTTCTATGTATGGCTAGGTAGAGTGGGTGGAGTGTATATATAGTTGGTAGCCTATGAAGCTTTGTGCCTTATTTTTTGCAAACCCTCTAAAAAAAACTTATTAAAAAACCATCAATAAATTCAAGTTGAGTATATAATCCCATACCTGGATTAATAAACCATTAATACATCTATATTTTAGTTTACTATTAAGAATGCCATTAAACATTTCAATGATTTTAGATTATCCAAACTTGTAAGATTTATTCAAAGTTATTAGTAAACATTTCAACCAGGGTTAGTAATATCTGATGGTATAGTGAATTATGTTTATAAAACTTAATGGTATAATACACATGATAATTTTCTTTAGCGCATTTGGCTTTGGGATAAACCACGACAAAGGGATTATTTACATTTTCGTTGGGCTCATTTGGATTTGGGATAAACGACCATGAAAAAGGGATAAACGTCCACCCGAAGGGATAATTAACCACGACATAGTTGATGTATGAAATAGAGGAGAAGGAAGTCTGAACCTATCACATGCCAGAAGAGGAGGAGACTCACAAATTACTGAAGTCATGTGCTTGTTCACCGAGAGGATACCCACATGCTTCTACACCTAGTTTTGCGCCCAGAGGAGATTGAGACCATGATTGAAAAGGAGGTTGAGATGTCTTGAGTAAGTTGAAATATCAACCAAAACACTTAATATTTGAAAAAATAAGATTGCTTAAATTCAGAGAAATCCATTGCGCAGACTAGGGCCATTTGAAAAATGAATTAATTCCTTCTCTGCAGAGCAAATTGATTTTTTTTCTTTTTATGAGTGTTTGGGGTTTCGGAAATACACTAGGAGAACTAGGGTGAACTATGGTTTTCCTGAGTGTTTAGGGGTTTGGAAATGCATCGGGAAAATAAAATTCAGACTCAGTCAAGTCATTTGTTGACTGGCCCTTCACCATCAAAAAAGCCTCAGACTGTCCAAAAAATTGCTTGCATTCTTCTATCTACTGTAACCACTGAGGATAACCCCAAAAATATATTCTATTGTAGAATTTCGAATGTAAGGAAGCCTCAGTCAAGCTCGACGAATTTCCTCTGAGAGCGACCCGAAATTCCTCATAGATCGACAAATTTTTCAACTCTTTTTGAAGGAGAAATCAAGTATCTTTATACTGGTTTTTCTTAGTAATTTTACTGAGCTGACTTGCAAGAGTTTTTATTTCCT
>LPNX011100377.1:23600-39524 GCA_001517045.1 Pseudotsuga menziesii
CTTTTAACAACAGTTTACCTCTTTCAAGTTCATGGATTGCTTTTGCTGGAGACAGGAAATGGTAGCCATCAGAGAACATACAACTTTATTCGAGGATAGAGGCTAATGTAATAAGAAAGCTCTCTAGAAAAAAATTACATGTTATATCTTTCCCCGTACATGCCTTCCAAGAAACCTTATGGCTTTCATCTTGGACATATGATCAAGGTAGGTTAGAGAGATTTTAATAAGGCATGGAAAAAGGGTAACATTTCAACAAATTACATGAGGCAAGAACAATCCACCCATGGATCCCGTTTCCTCTTTGCCTTTTGTGGACTAATAGCCCCCTTGTGCTCTTGCATTTTGGTGGTTATTATATTATTTATTGTGCTTTGGTTTTACAACATTTAAACATAACACCACAACCAAGCATGCAAATCTAAATCTTAACCATTAGCTAGTCAGGCCTTTTTCTAGAGCTCTGAGCTAGGAATATTTACAAAGAAATTCACACCCACACACACATATATATATTATGGTGTCATTACAAATCAACTCATACCTCCAAATGTGACACCGGTCCAATTAACAACACCATTAGAATATTTAATTAATATAATATTATAACTAATATAATATTATAGCTTAGTGTATTCCATTGGTTAAAAGCTGGATGTTACAGATATACAGTCAATAAAGAGTCTCATGATTCATCTACCTTACCACAACTAGTGTACAGTCAGGTTGTGTTGTCGGCATTGTAACAAGATTCAAGATTTTTGGTTTTCCCGAGAGCTATTCATTGCAATTTTCATTATGGTCTTTGTATGTACACAATGATAACTTTAAGTTGACCAGTTGCACATATTTAGACTAAGTAGATGGCATAGATGAAAGGAAATTTACCACAAGTTATTCATTCAACATGGGATTTAGGGTGATTTCATGGGCTAGAAAAAAGAAACCAACCATTCCATCATCCTCCACAGAAAATGGGTACAATGCAGCAACAAGTGCATCTTGTGAAGAAATATAGATTTGAGGATTCTTAGGGACTTGAGCCTAGAGGCTAGAATCAACTTAGACCACACCTCTATTTAGAAACAATCAAAAGTGTTATCCAACTTAAAGGATCAATTATTTCATATTGAGACCAAGCACATTGAGGTTCATCATCACCACATCAAACAACTATTAAATCTCTCAAGAATGGCTAGCAAAATTTTTCACTATAGCATTAAGAAAGAACAAATTTGGAAGATTTAGGGAGATGTTTGGTGCAAAGGGAATAAAATGGCCATTGTGGGGGTATTTGAATGTAAATCCCTTTTGGTATATTGGAAACAATCTCTACAATGCTACATCAACATCTGAAACACCTTTATGTTGAAGACAAAATTTAGGAAATCAGTTGAATAGATCTAGTACAAGCAATGTTGATGAAATAAGACACACACAATTTACTGAACTGCAATTATTCAGGTTAAGATTCTATAAATGATGACCATTGAAAGTACCTTTTGTCTAGGTTTAGACACTTGATTATTGTTACTACTTCTCACATGAGAAAAAATATTTTTGATATATTAGTTTGTTTTAGGCTACAAGATATTACTGTCCTCAGCCTCTAATTTTATACTACTAAATTTAGATGTATATACTATTGTTAAGGAATGAGATATTTAAGTTTGGAAAGCCTTCATGGGGTGTGCTCTTCCTTTCATTTATCTTTCAACTATTGCCTCTTTGAAAATACAAACATTTGGAACTTGGAAAAATGTGAATATTTGCTTACTAGGGAAAAAACACATCTATTTCTGGTAACTATGGTTTTGGGTTGTATACATGTCAATCCAAACACTAGAAGAAGCTTCAGGGGCAAGAAACCTAGTAAACAAAGAAAAAATACACCTTCAAAGTCCATTTAGATAACTTTGCTAAAGAAATGAATACAGGTCAACCAGTATAATGAAAGAGTGTATAAGTAAAAGAGACCCACCTAACTCTTCAAAGAAGAAAACAAGGATTACAAACAACATTAAATTGTTTGTTCATCATCCAAATTGGAAAGTGTCCAATATGTCATAGAGGCTGTATCTTTGATTATAGCATTTAAATGTATAAATAGTCTTATTTTAAATATGTACATATTAGTTATGAAAATTCATTTGTTTGAAAGAGATATGCAGAAAGCATTTATATATAGAAAGTGTGTATTCTAGTATGGTTAAAAAAAAGGTGCAAGTAGAAAGTGTAAAACACCATAAATTACTGAACTCAAAAGAAACAACGATGCATTCAAGAAATAATGCAACTTGTACCTAGTAGCAATGACTAATATAGTGTTTATTAGCCATCATAGGAGGGTTGTGAAGAGTGATCTATTTTTCCTCTTAAGACTTGATAATATCAGGTCTGAATTGTGAAATGTATGGACTAATTATTCAATGGAATATTGTCTCTTTATTGGATATATTCAACTTTAATGTTATAGTTTGAGGCACATATATAACGGAATTGCTGTAGTATATTTTTGAGCTTTATACATCGGCTGTAAGTGTAAATTGCAGACCTATTATGTCTAAGCCTTAAAAATATTGTAGAAAAAACATGACATGCCTAATCAGGGATTTTGGCTCAAGTG
Source organism: Pseudotsuga menziesii (assembly GCA_001517045.1). Taxonomy (NCBI): domain Eukaryota; kingdom Viridiplantae; phylum Streptophyta; class Pinopsida; order Pinales; family Pinaceae; genus Pseudotsuga; species Pseudotsuga menziesii. The sequence goes on from LPNX011100377.1 coordinate 26,227, forward strand.
AAAGATACATTTTTTCTAATCCTATGAATGAGGAGTTCAACAATCAACACCTTTGACATCGGGTTACACGTAGGGCTTGGTGCTTTTGATTCAATGCCATTCCCATATTATCATGATGATAGAATCCAAGGAAAAATATATAATCCTGCCAATCTTGCATTCATAAAAAGTGTTGACTACCGAATTCCTATTTGATGACTTTGGAACCACTATCAAAACCCTAGGTCCTTCTCATATGGACTCAAACCCTAACACTTCAATTATCCTCTAGGTTTTGTCTTTCAAAAACCCCAACCCTTCAAGTATCTTCTAGATTATATCTCTCACAAACCCTAGCACCTTCCTTCCTTGCATAAAGACAAGTATAAAGAGTCTAGACAAGTTTTCTTCGAGTTACAATTCATCCAATCAACTTCGCATGAAATGGCCATTTTATCACATGTGGCATCATTTAAGAAGAGGAGCACTCCACATTTGAGGCTCTTTGTGCATGCATCTCTAGGTCACACCACTCCAATAATCCTTGCAAGTCACTAAGAAAGAGTGCTCATGTTAGGAGAGGACAAGTGGCATGTTGGTGAATTTGTCAAGCACATTTGAACTCTTCAAGGCTAACATCCTAAGGTTTTGGCCTCATTTTATTAATTTTTGTTTTGGTGGTAGTTGGATGGAAACCTACGAAAGAATAGAATATCGTCATTTGCAATGTGTTTCTTCCATTGTGGAGAAATCTCCTACGCCATTGGGTTGAATGTTGAAGATATATTTGCAGATTTGGACCTAGATTTTGGGATATTCAAGGCTATCATTTTGCATTATAAGGCTGTTGTCATGTATTATTTTTTTATTTTCCTACCTGAAAAATACTTCTGCTAATATAGTGTTTATTAGCCATCATAGGAGGGTTGTGAAGAGTGATTTGTTTATCCTTTTAAGACATGATAATATTAGGTCTGGATTTTGCAATGTATGGATTGATTATTCAATGGAGTCTTGTCTCTCTATTGGATATATTCAACTTTAATGTTATAAAAAGTGTTGTCTACTGAATTCCTACTCTCCATGTGATGTTTGATGAGGTTGGAACCACTATCAAAACCCTAGGTCCTTCTCATATGGACTCAAACCCTAGCACTTCAATTATCCTCTAGGTTTTTTCTTTCAAAACCCCCAACCATTCAAGTATCTTCTAGGTTTTGTCTTTCACAAACCCTAGCACCTTCCTTCCTTGCATAAAGACAAGTATAAAGAATCCAGGCAAGGTTTTCTTCAAGTTACAATTCATCCAATCAACTCTCACATTATTATTATTCTCAACTCTCACAAGTAGATGCATTGGGTTTGGGGAATTGAGAGTGATGTGAGGGGGGAGAAGGGCCATAAGGGCTTCCACCTTCACATGGTTGATCCTATTTAGTATAGAATATTAAATTATTCTCGAAATAGAGAGGAACTCAATGAATGGTAAGGAAGTATACATTACAAACAATTATTTCTATAATTGTAGTGTTTAAATTTTAGTATTGCTATTTGACTCATCCATTGGAACTTGTTACAGATAGCATTTGGAAACATTTTCATAGATCAGAGGAAAAAAACGACGTTTTGATGTGATCGATGGCCTTATATACATAGTTTTGTGGTTCTCCATGTTTCCTTAGATGATCTCTTATTACCAATTACTTTACTTGAATAGTTGAATAGTATTGTAATTTACATTGTAATAGTATTGTATTTATTTAGATTGGTTTTTTTTATTTTCATAAACATGCAGATATTTATTTGATGGGTCCTAACATGAAATTATTGCAACAGGAAAATATTTGTAGTATGTTGAATGATGTTTTGAAAGGTAAAGAAGAATAAGTCACTGCAAAGCTCCACAAATCAAGGTAAGTTGTAACAAAAAAATTATAAATAGTATCAGAAACATATTCCTAATTCTCATACATATTTTGCTTTATTTAATTTAATTTGTATTCCATACTTTCTCAATTTCTACCATTATTTGTTTCCTGTAATTTTAACTTGCTTGAATTGATAATAGAATATATCAGATATGCTTAGAAATGATAAATATTCTTAGAAGTCCAAAACCATGGACAATATGTTTTGTTTCCTGAAAATGTTAGGTTCCTTGTTGTCGATTTTGAATGTTTTTCTTTGTAATAGAATCGTTTTCAAAATAATAGATACGCTTTTCAAATCTTATTAGATTGTAGATATAGACCTAGGGTTTCCCCAGATCTCTATATATGGTCAAAAGTGATCATATCAAAGAGATGCGAATTTTCCTTGATCTATATAGCCAGAGGCTGTAAAGTCACTTTATGGATTTGTTGATTGTTCTTCATCCATGTAATCACCAACATGGAATATCTATAGACCTAACGCCAATCAAGACCTTTCACAAGTGATAGAGATCTGACGTAATTATTGGTGTTGAACACAATTATTGATAGAGATCTGATGTATTTATTGGTGTTGGACACAATTATGGAAAAATACAATAGCACAGAAGTTTCCCGTGGAAAACAGAGATTCCAAAAAATAACATACATTATAAAAGATTCTCAATAGTACCTGATTTCATGAGTTCCATACTTGTTTCATTGAAATGCATTTCTATTTGTGGAAAGGTTCCATTTTCCCCAACATATAGAGAAAAAACAATAACAAATCCATTCATTGGCTACTATACTTTTCCATCTCTAATGTTAGAATGTGTGTTCGTGCTTCCTTATACAAATATCTATAGCTATATGAGTTGCTATCACTAGGAGTGCCATTAACTTTATCATATAAAATAGATTTCTAGGACAAGTTATGATCACTATAACTAGTTATTACTTAGGTAACTAAATTGCTTATTTAACAACTAGTTCACATAGTCCTCCATAGCAAATTATTTCCACAAGTAAGATCACCATAAATGCTTCCACAAGTTGGCTATTTAAGAATTTTTTTATCTATGCTTGCCATCCATCTCAACTCTCTATGTAAGTTGGAATTTCAATTATGACATTGTCATTATCATATTTAATGTTATGTCACATTTGTATGTCATTAGATATATAAAAGAACTAACACTAGCAGTACTCTACAATACCTTTTCCCCATTCCTTCCTCCAAAAATTTCAATTACTATGTTGGATACACATACATTGTGCACCTTGGAATTGTTTCTACAAGATAAATACCTCTCTCTATGGTTTAGTTTCCTATTTTCCAATTTTAACACAGACACACGCACACACACATATAGACACATGCATGCACAAGTCAGTCACCCCTCCGCTGCATGTTAATTTCAAAAATTAATACACCTATACAAGTTGGCTTCTACTTCATTTTCCCAATAGCAAGCACATAAATCTGTCAAATTTTATATAGGAATTTCCAACTACAACTAATTTATAAGAAGAGTAAACTCTGTGAAGGAGATAATTTCTTCTTACCATTCTTTAACAATGAAATTCCTTTGAGATGGAGTTTGTACATGTAAATATTACAATATTAAATATTGTATTTTGTTTTTCTTCTGAATTTTAAACATATGATGTAGTTTGAAAAATACGTGGAACTAAGCACACTATGATGCCTTTGCATACTAGATGTATTGTATTGTAGTTCCCATGCTTGATGTGCCATAGTTCACATATATGACCTATTATGCCTTTGATTTGCAAACATTGGAATGTGAACGTAGATTCCATGACTATGTTGTATCTATTCCATCAATTTAACCTAAGACTAAACTTGGCCTTATCTATAATTTGTATGCCACAACCATGAGCCATTAAGGTTTATTGGACTTGCACACAGTATTGCTAGCAACAATTATCTCTTTTTATTTCCATATGAACACATGGAGCATGTTTTTCTAGTATTCCAACTTACCACTAGACTGTAGTTTCATGGACTTGTTAGGAGGAATTGTTCATGAAACCTTTATGAGACTATTATCTTAATTTATGTATCAATAATTTTCTAACTTGTCTTGTGCACATCATCTATCCCAAGGTTCTTATGTTTATTCATGTTTTTTACTTTAGGTAGTGTTCTTTTTTTATGATAAATAAGGCTTTTTGTAAGTAACATCAATATTATCAATTACAATGGTAGTAAATTTAAGTTCCCTGCTGAATTTCTCTACACTATTAGGATGTATGGGATTGATTCTACAGTATTCAATAGTTGTCCATACAGTTAAATTAAAGTGTTACTAATAGAAAATTAAGAGTGGTATATATATATTAGTCTTAGAATCTCTCTAATTAGTGGTGACAAGCAATTCTCGAATTGTAACCAATGTTTCATAATTATTTATGATGCACTCTAATACTTACATAATCATAGAGTTCAATTTGAAGAAAGCAAAGGCTTTGAATTGGCTAGTTTCATTTAATATTCTTCAAGTGTCTTGAGTAGCTATAGAGGTAATTTTGGTGAGGAAACATAAGAACAGTTTAAATTTATATGTATGGAAACTACAATTTCTTGATATATTTAATGTTTATGTTACATGCTCCATTATTGTTCTTTATTGTGCAAAACAATTACTAGTTTAGGCCTTTCAATGACCATTTCCTCATGGTCTAAAGATGACATCAACATGTGTAGGGACTACTTCTTGAGTCATATAAACTATACTACTTTCATATTGACTATACCTATATGCTTATTTTAAGCTTGAAATCCAAAAGACTTGATCTAAATTTTATCTAGCCCTTTTTTCTTCCTTGCATCTTTTTCCAGCTCATGGAATGGTTTTCCACCATAAACCATGTTGGTATGCTCAGTATTGGATGATGTCACAAGAGATTGGGATTTTTTTTCCATAGTGAATGGAGTGATAGTTATGTATCCCTGTCTCATCACTAAAATGATTTTGCAACATTGAGGCCAACAATTTCTTATAATATCTAGATATCTCTATTCAATAATATAATATCTATACCTCCTTGATGTAAGTTGTGGGATACTTCCGTGTGCCTTCTCAAGCTGAAACCAAATGTATATTAGAATTTTAGAGTCAAACTAATGATATTGATGAATGGAAGAAGGTCATGTATGAGGGACTTCTTGATGAAGCATGTACCATATATTGGTTTCCACTATGCCATGATTATCCCTTAGTAGAGTTATTCTCCAAGCAAACAGTTGTGTGATGTAGACAAGAAATTGATATTATGATCTTACCTACATTGTGTATGCTACTTTGCAACCCCACAAAGTATGTTTGACTGATTTTGATAATCGAGAGTATGCACTCTTCATCAGAGTTGCAAGTCAACTCGTCAAAGATGAATTGATAGAGTATGTTAATATGAATCTCTAGAGTTACCAATTTATTACTACCACTCACTCTTTTATTTTTATTTTTCCAAAACCATATGGAAAAGTTGTAGGATTTCCTTCTCCAATCTAACATCTACATCAAAATTAAATGATTGATGTCTTCAAATATTTTTGTACCCATATTGAAACAATCCACACCTTTAGATTGAACTGGTAAGGATACCCTGCTTGAAAGGGCATGTAGCTCAGTAGTAGAGTAGGATTTGGGTCCAATTCCTATCCTATCCTATCCAATTTAAGGTTGACAACAGTTAAAAGGAAAAAAAATTGTCTTGAAGGAGGGTTTTAGAGGTAGATCTCTACACCTTTAGATTGAAGGGTAAAGGATGCTTTGGTCAGGGGAATGTCCTAGGTTTGAATCCTAGTATTTCCATTTTTCATTTAAATACATACTACAACCTGCCAAAAATCTTTAAACCATTTTATTTGTAGATAGTTTGAATAGTTCTATTTGTATTTTGTAGGGTTACATGGATCTCAAGCATATAATGGAAATGTATAGTCATAAAATCACTCCACCAATAAGACAACACCCTCCACTAATATATCCCATGAGAAGTTTGAAATAACTCCTTCAAATAGGGGCTTGGACCCTAGTGATAAAAATACAAGTAACCAATCGAAGAATCCATCCAAAAGGTATAAGTTTATGGTAAAAAAATTTAATATTTTCTCTAGAAGGTTGGGAGAATGAGGATAGGTTGAAAATGAGGTTGTACCCTTGCTATAGATCTCAAACTTTACCCTAATACTTCTCTTATATACACTTTGTTTATCAATTATTCAACAATCACATAGTGTATCCCCAAAAAGAAAACAATCCTCTGAATTTGTATAGAAACATGTCTGTAACATTAGGTGTAACACAATTGAAAGTACTTATACAACAAAACAATTATCTCCATGGTATGAAGTCTCATTCTCACTATTGGTAAGATTGAGGTTAATAAAGAGTGTCAAGTAGAAAAACCAACACCTCTTTGAATTCATGTTCTTCGAGTATAGAAACTGATGCAACTTGGAAACAATTTTTGAAATGGTGAGTGAATGGTTTTAGTGGGATATGCATTGGGATTTGAAATTTATGAAGTGGAAATTAATTTTGAATGGAAACAATAAACCAAAACATAAAATAAAAATAAATGGAGAAATAAATACATAGAAATGAACTATGGATTCAATGACACATTGACAATGAGGGTTTCAATGGATTCAACGAGATACCAGTCTTATGCCATTCCTTCTTAGTTAAAATTATGCTATGAAATTTTATCATTCCATGAGCCTTTCAAATTAATGACAACATATTCCAACATGCACATGCTGAAGATGTTAATTGCATTGACATTTTTACAGGTTCATTGATAATAAGGATGACATTTCCAATCTTGGGAAATTCTTTTCTGGATTGTGGAGCTTGGACAATAATTCAAATATTATAGAAGATGCCATGAGTCGAAGGCCATAATAATTTATGCTATAGCCCCATCTTGAAGGAGGGAGTAAGTTGATCATATAAGTTTCAATTACAATCTTAGTTCTTTAGTATTTCTTCATTATTTTATTAGTGTATAAAATACTCTTTCAGTAGGCAAGATTGGAAACCCAATGTACTTTTTCAAATGTATACATGGAAATAATGTATGGTATTTGTTCTTCAGGAAATTACATATATGGGAGTGATTCCAATAAAAAATTACCGAATCTGAAGAAGAACGGCGGTAACATACATGCTACTTACATACTAATTCAAAGGATATTTCCTCCAACTCATCTATCATGTCTTGTTCGTGGTGGCATCTATCAACAAGGTGAAACCGTGTCTGAACTTGGCATATTTGGTGCATATTTATGGTATGGATTTATTTCTTGAGATCCTTTTTTTTAAATTAAAATGTCACTGGTTTGGCACTAGAATAATTAAGCATATATTTCATGGTTTATTTGCTTAAAAGCCTAGAAAGATAGTTTCATGGATTCATTTGTGAGTCTATGCGTATGTGATGTACATATTGAAAGGGCATGTTGACAATAATTTAAAGCATTTGGATTCTTGTTCTGCATATGTATATCCAAACATATCTTAGAAGAATAATTGTGAATTATCATGACTGTTGGATTCTTCCAATAGAAAGAGCTCTCAAGTAATCACCTAAAGAAGTATTGAAATCCTCCCTTTCCAAGGATACGTCTTCCCCTAGAACCTACACACTCTATCCTCATACGGGTTGTGTCCTTATTTGTTTGTTGGAAACCCTAGTCTTAAATCCATTGTGTTCTATTGCTTGCATATGAATATTGTTGCATGTTGGCGCCTCATAAATATTATTATCATATGTAATTGGAATAACAACCACTACACAGAGAATGTTTCAATTGTTGATGCGTATTGTTGTTGAGCTACATAATTGTGAATTCAGTGCAATGTGATAGTGGAGAGAATGGTTGAGTGTTTGCAAAGACATCAGAGTCACTGTAACATTCCTGGATACCTTTCTCTACCATACATTGATTACAAACAATACCGAGTGGATCATTGATAAACAATTTGAAATTTTTGTTCTTCGCTTTATCATAGGGGGATCCAATAATTGCAGTAGCCTTTGCGTAATGGCTACATTGAAGAATATATTAAAAGGATGCATTGAATTTTTCATTGAAGTTGTGTTGAATACATTAAAGCATTGGAGTTGCTACTTAATGATGTCAAGACAAATGTGAATGATGTGCATGAATTTGTTGGTGTCACATTAACTATGGTGACAGTGTATTAAGTCTGCTACTATTGCAAGAATTGTAGAGAATCATGCGTAATCTCAGGTGATTTTATTCAGATGCTTGTCCAAAACTTTATCTCAAAGTCACTGGCAATGTCTATATTATAGTAATTGTCGTTTATAAAAGAATATATAATACTAGATCCATATGTTAAAGTTGTACATGAACGACTAAACATATCAAATTAGAATAAGAGAGACCACATTTCACAAGCTGCATAGTTAACATTTGAGGTACTGTTTGATTATTGATTTATAAAAGTTGTTTTTATAACTCAAGAAACCATACTTTCATTGATTCCTTAAATTATTATGGTCCTCGTTTACCATAAGATATATATATGTCATGTAGTAGCAAGAGCGAAGTTTCTTTCTCTCTTATGTAGACAAACTTGCCTCCTCATATCCTACAATACCCTGCAACACATAGGTGACAACTAATTTACAATGCAAAAAATAGAAAAAGGAAAAAAAGACACAACTTTGTAGAACCAATAAAATTTTAGTATGAAACAAAGATAGACCACAAAAGAAAATATGATACCCTTTGAGGTTTGAAACTTGGTTCATATATCAGAAGGAACATATAAATATTTACGGAAATTCGTAATGAAGGACATAATGGAAACTGTATGAAGAAAACAAATATATCGTGGCAACCATATAGGGAAAACCCTACCTTTTAGAAGAACCAATGGAGTCCCACACACTTCACAGTTGGGAAAGCCAAGAGAAAAATACACGCAACAAGAGAATCATGATGGTCGTAGATGCAAAATCCTCATAGGGAAACTGAGTTAATACCTTCAAATAAATTTCAATCACTTTAGGGAGTCATAATGTATGAATTAAGTTTTTGCAACCTAATATTTTTCTTACGATTTGTTGCGCATGGACAAAATCCTTCAAGCATGTCATGACATATAAAACCTGGTTTTTTTTATTATCAATAAACAAAATCTCGTCGAATATCCAACAGGAAATGAGTTGTGGCTTTGTCGGATTTTTGATACTCTGATGCTAAATTCCGACGAACTTGCTTTGGCTTCGATGAGCTCGTTTCGTCAAATTTCCGACTAATAGTGGCTAAGCTTCGATGCTATTGTCATGGCTCCGATGAGCCCGATTATCTGACATAATCGCATATGTCTTCGAATATCCGACACATACCCGTGAGAACTTAGACAATGGATCCGACACTACAAATTCAGACCTTTGACATTGAGAAGTTGGGTATTATACAAGCTATCTGACGACGAGCAGTTGGAACTTCGAAAATATATCCAATGATAGAAAGTCGAAGATTCGACATTAGGAAGTTGGAAATCCGAAAAGAGATCCGACGAGACAAAATAAAAAATTTGGCAGTGCATGGATGAAAGTCTTCTCCATATTAGCTTGATACTCTGTCGAATTGTTGACAGGTTTCGAAATGGAGTCAAATGTCCGACGACGTCCCACTGACAACAAAAAAAATATGTGGTTGTCAAATAATAGACATGTGTCTAGCGAAGTTCAGACAATGCATCCATCGAATTTTGGGCTCAAATTCTGTTGTTACACAATACCAGATATATGTTTTGTTGTAAACACTCCGAGTCAATATATGGTGAATCCCAAACATATTCACCTAGTTGGAGCAAAACATGTGATGAGGTATGTAAATGGGACTATAGGATATGGTCTCAGATACACATCAAATGGCGAGATCGTATTACATGGATTTACATATTTAGAGTGGGCAGGAAGTGATGAAGATAGAAAGAGAACTTTAGGATGTTGTTTTAGTTTGGGATCAAGCATGATCTCATGGTTTAGTAGAAAGCAGAACATTATTACACTTAGCATGGAAGAAGCTGAAAACATTGCAGCATGTTTAGCGTGTAGAGAAGAAATATGTCTTTGAAAGATGTTGGCAGGTTTATTTGATGTAGAGATAGATGTTACTGATATCCTTTGTGATAATTAGAGTTGTATTTAGATGACATAAAACATGATATTTCGTGACAAGATGAAAGATATCGAATTTAGATGCCATTACATTCGAGATATGGTTCAGAAGGGAGCTTTGAAATCTCAAGTGTGTTCCTATAGAATAACAAGTGGCAGATGTGTTGACTAAGCCTTTTTCTTGTGTAAAGTTTGAATACTTTCGAGACAAGATCGGTGTAGTCCGAAAGGACCTCTCTGTTGAGAGGGAGTAATGCCAGATGGTAGAAGGATGCAGTGGTGGTAGCTCAACCTAGAGTAGGGTAAGTTTGGCTAGGATTGTTTACCCAGAAGGGTTAGTAAGTCAGACGAGTCTTGTTTATCCTAGGGGGATTAGTATGTCTTGCTAGACCAGTTTAACCCAAGTGAGTTACTAATCCAGAATAAGACTTGTTGGTCCCCAGGAAGATCCATCTATATGACTAGGCTTGTTGACTCGAAATGGTTAGTAAGTTAGACAAAGTTCTCGAATGGATCTACCAGAGAACTCACCAAGATACTGCTCTGAGATAGTTAGTGGGAAAGATGTGGTTTCAATATTTTTATACTGATGATTGTTGAGATATTTTCAGTATTCCTATACTGATGTAGTAGATTCAGTATTTTCATGCTGATGATTTTTGTGATGACTGTTGATGAGTTTGTTTCAATATTTCTATACTCATGATGATGATGTTGTTTCAACATTTTTATGTTGATGATGATGATGTTCCAACATCTCTATGCTGGTGATGCAGATGATGATCTACAATTTATTGATGATGTTTTTTTTAGCACTAACATGCTAATGATGTTTTTATTGATGTATCAGTACTCACATACTAATGTTGCAGAAGGTGATCTAGTATATGCAGAAGATGATTCAGTATCCACATACTGATGTTGTAGAATATGATTCAGTATCCACATACTGATGTGACATAAGATGATCCAGTACGCATATAAGATGATTTAGTATTTACATACCGAGGTTGCAGAAGATGATCTATCTGAGATCGATGATGAACATGTACGATGTTGTTCCAAAACTTCCTATGACATATAGAGACTCACCTGTCAGATGCATAGTTGTGGTAGTAGTTGTTATCTTTGTTGAATGCCTTCCTAGTTAAGAGGGAGTGTTAAATTATTGTAACTTTGGAAGATATTCTAGATGTATGGATTGTATTCCTCCATTAGGAAATGAATTTGGTCATGCAAGAGTCATTGAAAGAATCAATGTAAACCTCTAGATGTAAGTCGGGTCAATAGTACCCAAGTGTCATTATAATAAATGTTATTTTTGGTGTCTTTCGAGACAAGTTGGTCCTATTAGGTCCTAGGAAAAGTAAAGTGACAAATATAAATAGGGAGGAACTCCTTTCATTTGTACACACTCACTCAAGAAAATTTGTAAGAGAGAGAAGAACAAGTGCACCCGAAAAAAGAGAGAAGCAATTGTATGGGTTTTACACTAATCTGGTTGAGTTATATATTGAGGAAGTTTTGCAGGGCTTTATCCCTTGTGGTTTCCCCGAGTAAAATATTTGTGTTTCTATGCTTATTGTTCTTTCAATGATCCTACTAGTGAAAAATGTTTTAAGATATCATCTAAGCAATTAAGAAAACTTAACATAGATAAGTAGCAATGGAATGTTCTATAGCACCATAGTCCACTTACCCATCACATGCATATTAGTAGTATAATGTCCATTAATGCAAACATTATATCATGCATAATACATTTCCTTGAACATAGATATGCACACAACTAAACAATTTTATTTAAGTAATTAGGTATATATGAAATGACACCTGAAATACTTATCTTTGTTTGTTTGGTAGACTCCTTCTTGATCCTTATGTCCTTGCAAGAATAACTGGAGCCTTCTACTTCATCATCTGATTCTAGGAACATGTCTTTGTTTGTTTGGTGGGTGGACTCCTTCTTGATCCTTATGTCCTTGCAAGAATAACTGGATCCTTCTACTTCATCATCTAATTCTGGGAACCCATGTACTGGTTATGAGTGTCACTAACTACATTCCTTCTTATTTAATGTTGAAATGGATAAGAGTATGATCTTTGTCTTCACCAGTAGAATTCATATTCCTCATTACTTGAGGAATCTTCCCTTTATTCTCTGGATATTTTATTAGTTGGTTCATCATCTTCAGCAGTGTGAGCTTGATGTCTTTTCTTGTTTGACTTCTTGTTGAAGGAACCTCTATTTTTGGGACAATCTCTGGGGTAGTGTCCCTTCTCATCACAAGTGTAGCATCGAATGTCTGGAAAAACCTCTTCTGAATTCATTTTGTCTTCTATTGTGATGATTCTCCTCCTTCTTTATATGATTTATTATAGAGTAAATTGTGAGAGCTTGATCTTTAGTTTCTCCCATATTCTTCTCTTTTTTATGAGTCAAGCTTCTTCCTATGTGCATTCTTCCCATAATATGCTGAACGAGATTAGCTTCCTTCTTTCACATATTCCTTGAATGAATGAATCCCATGAAATTGGGATCACATTCAAGGTTTTAATCTCCACGTTTGTTTCTTTGACATTGTCTTCAATGGCTTCTAGTTGATTCTTGATCTAATAGATTTGCACCTTCACATCCTTGGGTTGAGTTTTTAAGGTCATCTTCCTATTGATATTATTTCCTTCATACAAGATGCTCATTGCATCGAACATATAATTGGGAATCTACAAGTATGATACATGTCAGATCCAATGGAGACAGAAATAATCCTCTTGGCTTTGACTAAGTCCTTCTTATGCTTTGTCTTCATCTCCCTCTGGATATGCAACTTCTTCTTTGTCATAGATCACTAAGTCATGCTTCTTCAGGTATGAGAAGCACCCTATACTTCCATGCTCAGAGGTTATCGATTCCTTCAAGGTTGTTTAAAATATTGGTATTGTTTTTCATCATTGTTGGTAATAACTCCCGATTGATTATTATTCCAATGCAAATGCCTCTATTTATACAAATTACATGGCGGTTGGGTTTCACCTTCCGCTCAGCCTGTTTGGCTTCCTACTATTTATTTATTTACATTATATAACCCTAACGGATTATATTCGAACAACCCCCCTCTTAATCCGAAGGGGTGTTCGTAAGTCCGAGCATGTTTCTGAATCTTTCAAACTTTTCTCGTCCAAGCGCTTTGGTGAAGATGTCTGCAATTT
>LPNX011100377.1:40963-132986 GCA_001517045.1 Pseudotsuga menziesii
AAACATTTGTTTTACATTCTTGAAAAACATCATTGAGCGAACCATATTCATTATGGTTCTATTCAATCTCTCTGCTACACCGTTTTGTTGAGGATTGTAGGGAACTGTAGTCTGATGTGCAATTCCATGTTGGCGAAGATAATGTTCAAAAGCATTGGAAGTGTATTCTTTTCCATTATCAGTACGAAGTGTACCAATTTTTTATTGTGCTTGTTTTTCAATCAATGCATGAAAGTCTTTGAATGTTTGAAATGCTTCTGACTTTGTCTTTAAACAGTAAATCCAGCACATTCGTGAGTAGTCATCAACAAATGTCATAAAATGATTATTCCCATTTGCTCAAGGAGTTGGCATTGGGCCACACAAATAAGAATGTACTAACTCTAATTTCCTACTTGCTCTGAAATTAGATTCATGGAATGGCAGCTTACTATGTTTCCCTAATATACATGCATCACATTTATTCTTCTCTTTAGGAATGGTGGGCAAGCCAAATACACCATTCTTTTTCAACAAGCGAAGACTGTTATAATTTAGATGACCAAATCTTGCATGACACAATGAGTTAGATGACATATTACCTTCTCCATGCTGAGAGAGGTAGGCATAGTTCTGAAATCTTACGGATGAACCCTTGAGCTTCAACAGCTTTCCATCTTCGTATCCAGTCATGATGACTTGGTTGTCAGAGGACTTTCTTATTTCAACGATTCCATCAAACATGTGGATGGAATGGCCTTGCTGTCGAATCTCCACCAAGGACAGCAGGCTTCTCTGCAACTCTGGAAGATAGAGAACGTTCTTCAACAAGAAATCAGGGAATCCAGGCATCTTCAATCGAATGGTTCCCATTCCCTTTGGTTTAATACTTTCTTATCTGCAAAGTAAACTATGCCATCTATTGTTTCATTCAGTTCTTCAAAACAGTCTTTTCTAAATGTCATTTGTGATGTTGCACCAGTATCAAGCAGCCAACAATTTTGTAAGATGAAAGGGAAGTCATTTCATTAAATCCAAGATTACAATGTGCAACAATACAAGAATCAGAAAATTTACTAGCATCTTGGTCATTTGTCTTCTGATTATGCTTGTCTTTGATTGAGTCCCATGAAGCCCAACACTGATCTGATGTGTGCCCAGTCTTTCCGCAACGCTTGCACTGCAAAGCTGATCTTTTGCTTCTGCCCCCTCTGCCTCTGAAATTTCTTCTTCCTAGTCCTCTCTCTTTGCCGCAATCTCCCTTGGAAGGGTCTTTGGATTGGTCTTTGCCAGCTAGGGTAGCACCAATACTAGATGCCAAAGAGTGCATCTTTACAACTGTTAGTTTACAATAATAAACTTGATATGACAAAGAGAAATAGAAAAAAATAATAACCTTGCAGGTCTACAGTCTCTGCCAAGGTGATTTACAATCTCAACTTCAGGTTTTAAAGTGATACAATGACAGTATCGCAGCTTCAATTTGCAGCAATTCAGGGAGAAGAAATCATTTCAGGAAGTGGACAGCAGCAATATTAAAATACTTCTTACAGCCTTCAAGAATGCAAAATTTACTCCAACGCAAGCTTATTGCTTCACATTGTAATGTATTACACAACAATGTAAATGGGAAGCAAAATAAATTAGTTTGGGTGGCAACTTTACTGCTATCACCATTCACCAAAGACGTAGCTCTTAACCAGCAAGGAATTTGAAAGCAATCACCACAAGTGAATGACCATCAACAAGACTTCACTAGCTCACAGCAGAGATTATTTTTCCAACGCAGTCTCCACCGTGTTAGCTCAGAAAATTAGGGTTTTAGTACAACAAAAAGAGCCCACAAAAAATTAGGTTAAATTTAGGGTTTACTTCAAAAATATCACAATATATCAAAATCGATCAAAATATTCAAGCAGCTGCACTATTCAACGTAGATCTCCAACGTAATAGATATATATATCAGTCTTCAGATGATCATACTCTCACAGCTCCAACGCATCAAATTTCAGCACAGAATTTATAGCACAGAACTACATCATCTCCAACGTAGGTAGTCACAAGAAGGGTTCACTTCAAATTCACGCAGCATATATATGATCAACGCATATATATATCAGATAGCAATACCACAGATATCAGATACCAATCCAGGCACCAGTTTTCAGGCGTCCTTCAACGTAGGCACCAGTTTTCAGGTAGCATACAACACATCAGAGAGTCGCCTCTCTCACCCCACCAGGCAGTCTCCAGGTTGCAGCAACAATTCTAGGAGGAATCTTTACCAAAAAACACTGAAAATAATCAGTTTTCACCGTCAAATCACCAGCTTACTCCTTTACAAGGCTCGAAATCATCGGTGGGCTTCTTCAAAACGCAGGCAGCTATCTTCAGTCCAACGCAGCATAGAGGACGCAGTTCCTCAATGCAACAAATAATGGTTCAATATTTCAACTCAACGCAACTCCTCATCACGTAGTCTTTCACAGTAAATGGGTCGCATTCTTTCACAGCTCCTTAACGCAGCATACAACTCACAAAATATCAGAGTGGATGGGTCCACCACGCTTCCTCTCAGGCAATTGCAAGTCGCAGTTCACAACACGGGCTCTCACAACATACAACGCACAGCTTTCACCATTCAACGCACGACTTCCACCACTGTGACGTGCATCAACGCAGTCAAAGATGGCGTGAACAATCTCTCCACGCAGCTCTTCAAAGCATGGGCCTCCAAGTTTAGGGTTCACGCAGGTGCACAACTTCAAATCAACAGAAGGTCATTTCTCTTACAGCTTGCAGCTCAACGCAGGTCACAGGTTACAGCAATAATTCAGTCTCCAGGTCGCAGGTTTGTACTGGAAACACTGTATCAGTCTACAGCATGCTTCACACAGCACGCTGGTTCTTCACACACTATAATATATGGACAGCATGAATATATCAGGCTTCGACACGGCACGGCAGGCACACCCTTCACTCATAAAACTAGGTCAAAAAAATAGGGTTTATGCGCCACACTATTCAGGCACAAAAAAACTCAGGATCGCAGCCTCTTATAAAACCGCAGACATATATCACAGCATACACAACAGAAGATGAATGGAGGGCGTGGTTAAAACTTAGGGTTAGGTTTCCTCTACAAAATCGCAGCCTAAGAATAAAGCATACAAATGAATGAGCACAGGCTGGGAGAGGAGTAACACATACACTGCATGCGACTCGACTGACAGACTGATGGAGCAGTCTGGCAATGGACTGGCATGCAGAATGGCAGCCAGGAGTTATGGCATACAGCCCTGCTTTGATACCACTTGTTGGTAATAACTCCCGATTGATTATTATTCCAATGCAAATGCCTCTATTTATACAAATTACATGGCGGTTGGGTTTCACCTTCCGCTCATCTTGTTTGGCTTCCTACTATTTATTTATTTACATTATATAACCCTAATGGATTATATTCTAACAATCATGATAAAAATGAGAACCTCAAATGGAAATAGAGAGGATAGAACTTACCAATGATATTGCTTCAACTTAATGCTTGCTTGAAAGCTTTTCTAGAAGATTTCTTTTGGTGGACCTAGGGTTTGATAGAGAAACCCTAATTTTTTGAATTAGGTATCTTTTAGATATGATTGGAGAGAAATATGTGCCTCTTCAAGGTGAGCTGAGCAACGTACTTATTTTCCCAAAACTTTGGATAGAACTACAAAATATTTGATGCCCTAGTTTTCTCCGGTAGCAATGTTAGGTCAAAATTTGAAGATCCATAGAATGAGAAAATTATTCCATAGACATATGCTCCATCATAAGAAAAATCTAATATTCCTCCTTTTTCATCTGATCGGTGTAGGGAAGTGCCTAGAAGAGGAAGCCCTAATTTTCTCCAATTCCTTATGCAGAATTGTCGATCTTGTTTCTGCTATATCTATGGAATTCCTACAGCTCTAGGTCCTAAACTTAGTCTTAAGATATAATGAACTGTATTCTTTCCAAAACCATAGGTTATAGCATAATTGGATTCACCAAGTGGTACTTATGTGAAGTTTCCCAAGGTGACTTGTTTGACAACTATTCAGTATAGCGAACTTGTACGGACTTCCATGTGTCACTGTTTCACCTTTGAGGTTTGAAAATCGGAGCACATACACTAAAGTCTGTTCCATATCTGAAAAATCTTACGAAATTTGATTTTGACCTTCATATTCCAAGATATAGTAATTATCCCTAGGTGTCATGTTTGAGATTGGATTCTGGAGGAGGATGGAACCTTGATTTGGAGTAATCATATCTCCTAAATTACAGGGAATCTGTGGCTAAAATTAGTACAAAAGGTACAAAATTATTTAATCTTATTCCTATAAAAATTTCATCTCCTGATCCTTATCCAATCTCGAGTTATAGCAAATGTCCCAAGATGATTAGTTTTTGTCTTCTAGGGTTTTCATGAATGAAGGGCCTAATCTTCAATAGCTTCCATTGTAGCAGTATTTTGGTTGTACAAAAGACTTCTTTCAGGGTGGCTATGATACCATGTTAATAATTCAATGTCTATATAATATCTAAAAACATTTAGAATCATAAAATCATAACCATATACAAAAGGATCACTGAAAGAAAGACAAGCAAATCCAGACAAAAGAACACAAATTATCATGGGAAACCCTAATGGGGAATAAAACCAAGCAAAAAATCCTCAATATAGACTTCAACCAAGTACATGTTGATGTATTCGTAACTTCATAAGATATTCTAATGTGTATTATCATTGTATGTTTTTGTACCCCCAATGGGGATGTGTTTACCCCCTTGCGGGATGTCTTAATTATGTCTAGACCTTGAGGTACAACCTCCATTGTAAGTCGAGGCAATAGTCGCTAGTATAACATCATGTAATGTGTATTTGGAGTCTCTCTGGGAGAAGTCAAACCTGTTAGGGAAGGAAAATTTGGAAGATATTATGATGTGTATTATCATTGTATGTTGTTGTACCCCCATTGGGGTTGTGTTTACTTCCTTGCAGGATGTCTTAGTTGTGTCTAGACCTTGAGGTACAACCCCCATTGTAGGTCGGGGAAATATCCCCCAATGTAACATCATGTAATGTGTATTTGGAGTCTCTCTAGGAGAAGTTGGCCCTGTTAGGGAATACATGTGGAACCCAGTATTATGTTTTGTCAATGAATTGAAAGGTATAAATAGGCAGGCACTTCCCACATTTATACACACCTCACACTCTCAAGTTTGCATGATAGAGAGAGAGAGAGAAAAGGGAGGAGATATAGATAGCTGCTGAATACTTCTTATTACTACTTTTGATCATATTACTATTCTGAAGAAGTTTGCGGGGTTTTCTCCTTTATGGTTTCCCTGGTGAAAATATTTGTGTCTTGTTTATCTTTTATATCTTATGCATCTTGTTGTACTTGTTATTCTGTCAGATAAAGATCCTAGATAGACTAATCATATCTAAAGAAAAACTAACATGGCATTAGATCCTCTCTTAAAGAAGGCATCCTGCAGCTGCAGAAACTAAGGATTCCTATTTCAAGGTGTTCTCTCCACATATCATCAAGAAAAGAGGTCCAGACTAACTTGCCTCAGTAGGGCACATCTTTTGGTGGAAGTAGTTTCAGAATTGAAAAAGTTTCATTTTTGACCCTGTCACTAATGCTTGGAGGAACTAGGGTATCAAGTTTTGGAGGCTTCCCACCTCTGTTTTCATAAATTAACCTAATTGAGCAACTCACTTCAAGGAGGTGCATCTTTCTGTCGAAACAGAATTCCCAAACTCCAAGTTTGGAAAATTAGGGTTTCTCTAACAAACCCAAGGTCACCCAACTCCAATAATGGATCGAACACCTCAAATCAGTAAGATCTAAATCTTTTCCATTTCCATTTGAGGTTGTCATTTGAAAATATGACTCTTCATACTTAGCTTGAGGACAATCTTGGAGGGGTTGATAACTTTCATACATGGAAGTACTGAATCTCCCTGATCCTTGAAGAGAATTATTTGGACCAGTTCATCAATGGAGAAGTTCTAGAATCAGAGGGAGATGAGGTTAAGGATTCTCATAAGAGAAGCATTAACAAGGTTAAGAGAATAATTTCAGAGCCTATTAAGGATCACCTCATCCCCCATGTGTCTTCATTCAAGACACCGAAAGAAGTGTATGGTGCTTCAACAAAGATGTTCAAAGGAAAGAACATCAATAAGAAGATGAATTTGAGGAACCAATTGAAGAATGTGAAGATACAAAACTCTAAGACTATACAATCTTACTTCACAAGGGTTGCTCAAATAAAATAACAACTTGAATCGGCTGAAGAAAATGTCGAAGAAGAAGAAATTGTAATGACTACCTTGAATCGTATCCCTAGATCACGAGACTCATTCATTGAAGGAATTTGTGCAAGAAGGAAGCTGATCCCTTTCAGCAGACTTTGAGAAGAATATGAACAAGAATAATCTAGACTTGTGACAATAGAAGAAAAGATGGGAGCAACTGGTGATCAAGCTCTCACAGTTCACACCAGGAAGAAATTCAATAAGAAGGAGAAGAAGGAAAAATTTCATCACAACAAGAAGAAGGACAAGAAGCCGAAGAAGACCAAAAGAGATACTTCAAATGTTTGATGTTATACTTGTGATGAAAAGGGAAACTTTGCAAGAGATTGTCCCATCAAGAAAAGGAGACACCATGCTCATGTTTCTGAAGATGATGAACCAATAAACAAAAGATTCACATGGGAGAAGAATGATTCAGATGAAGAGTACGTGCTAATTTCAACACTTACCGGCACTATCTCACACAGAAGCAATGATTGGATTGTGGATAGTGGAGCTTCTAAACATATGTCAATATACAAGGAATCATTCCTTAATATGTCTGAACATGACTCACCTCACAAGTTGAAAATTGGGGATGACTATCAATACCCAATAAAAGGGAGTGGAGAAGCTTCATACAATATTGAATATGGGAAATCCTTAAATATGAAGGATGTGCTATATGTTCAAGGATTAAAGAATAATCTTCTCTCAATTTCTGCACTAGATGCAAAAGGGATTAGGGTTGATTTTTTTGATGGCCAAGTTCTGATGTGGCCTAGAGGAAAGACAATAAAGGATGCAACATTTATTGGAGAAGAAAACATAGCCTTGTACAAGCTGAAGGGATATATTGAACAAGCATTGGTTCATGAGTTGATTGAACCAAGTGAACTATGGCACAGAAGGCTTGCACATGTGCACTATTGATGGCAAGCAAAGCAGTCTCAGGACTTCCATAGATCCAAACAAATCATGAAGCCATTTGCAAAGGATGTGCACAAGGAAAGAATGTGAAGAAGACATTTCCCAGTAGTGAGAGAAAGGCTAAAGGAATACTGGAGATAGTACACTCGGATATATGTAGACCTATGTCCTCTAGTTCATTAAGAGGGTATGTGTACTATGTTTCCTTTATAGATGATTTCTCATGTAAGAGTTGGATATATTTATTGAAAGGGAAAAGTGAAGTTTTTAGCAAGTTCAAGGAATATAAAGACTTGGTTGAGAGCCAAACAGAGAGGAAGATGAAGACTCTATGGTCAGATAATGACAGAGAGCTTGCTTTAGAAGAATTCAAGGAACTTTGCATAGAGTCTAGGATTAAGAGGGAGTTGAGCACTCCATACAATCCTCAACAGAATGGGGTTGCAGAATGAAAGAATCAAACCATCATGGAGGTAGAAAAATCTATGCTGCATGATCAAGATCTTCCTATGTACCTTTGGGAAGAGCCAACAATAGCAATTTTGTATGTATAGAACCATTCTCCTCATCGAGTACTTGACAATAAGACTCCTTAAGAGGATTTCTCAAGAGAGAAACCTGAATTCAGCCATCTAAGAATATTTGACTACCCGGTGTACATACATATCCCAAAGGAGAAAAGGACCTAGCTCGATCCTTCTAGGAAGAAGGGTATCTTCGTAGGATACTTTGATACATAAAAGGCCTACCGAATATACTTCCTAGGATTCAAGAAGATCGACATCAGTAGATATGTAACCTTTGATGAATACTTGAAATACTTTAGATCCAAAAAGAAGGCATAGACTACGAAGAGACATTTGCACTCGTGGAAATGTACACTTCCATTAGGACCATACTTGCTTTGGAAGCAGTTATAAATGGAAAATACACCAAATGGATGTCAAGACAACTTGCTTGAATGGTGTAGTCGAGGAGGAAGTGTAAGTCGAACAACCACTGGGATTTGAGACACATGACAGAAATACCCATGTGTGCAAATTTAAGAAGGCCTTGTATGGACTGAAATAAGCATCGAGGACATGGTACGACATGATGGATAGCTTCTTCATGAGCTTGGGATTTACCAAGATTAACCAGATTCCAACCTCTACTTCAAGGTGCAAGAAGGAAGACCAATGATACTCATGTTAAATGTCGATTACTTGTTTCTAACAGGAGAAGAGGAACTCATTACATATGCAAAGATAAGACTTGCTACAGAGTTTGAGATGAAATACCTAGGTATGATGCACTACTTCTTAGGAATGGAGGTGTGGAAGAGTGCAGATGGGATATTCCTTGGTCAAGGAAAATATGTAGTGGATATTCTGAAGAGATTTAGAATGATGGACTGCAAGGAAATGGCCACACCTATGAAATCTAACTAGAAGCTTCTGAGTGATGCTTCATCCAAGAAGGTCGATGCCATGATGTATCACTAGATGATTGCCTCATTGATGTTAATGACGTATACGAGAGTAGAATTATCCTTTGTGGTGAACACCCTGAGCTAGTTCCTAACGAAAATGAGACATGTTCACCTGATAGATGCAAAGCATGTACTGAGGTACCTAAAAGGTACAATGGATTATAAACTTAAATATGATGCAAATTAGAGGATTAACCTACATGCTTATGTTGATTTAGATTAATCAGGTAGCTCCATTGACAAGAATATCACCTCAGGTTGCTGCTTCAGTTTGGGATTTGGCATGATCTCCTGGTTCAACAGGAAACAATCATGTGTGTTGTTGAGTACAACTGAGGCAGATTATGTTGCCACTTGCTCAGCTAGTTGTGAGGCAGTGTGGATTTGAAAGCTACTGTCTGACTTTCTTGATCTCCAGTTGGATGTGACTTGTATCTTCTGCGACAACAAGAGTTGTGTGAAGCTGTCTAAAAATATTTTGTTCCACAATAATTTGAAGCACATCGAGATCAAGTTCCACTATATCAGGGGTCTAGTGCAGAGAGGATCAATGAATCTCTAGTACATTGAAACAGAGGAGCAGATGACTGATGTCATGTTGACCAAACCTCTTGCGAGAGTGAATTTCAAGTACTTCAGAAAAATACTTGGTGTGATCTAAATCAAGATCCCTCAAAAGAGGGAGTGATGTGTTCTAGCATAGCTAGAGAGTCATGTTTTATAAGCGTATAATCCTGGCGAAGCTCATAGGTTGCTCAAACATAATCATCCCTATAGGTTTTCCTTGAATGTAATTAGTCTTGACGAAGCTCGCAGGTTATCCTTGGATGCGATCAGTTCTGATATGTTATGGAAGCATAATATCTCACATGGGAAATGAGACATGTTATCCGAGTGGGAAAATCCTGGTGCAACAAGATGCTCAGACGTAATAAGTCATGTAGGTTGTCCACGGATGTAATCATTCCTAGTGAATATCGTAGGTTAGAAGTAATCAGTCCCATGACAGGTTATTCGAATGTAAAAATGAGATTTGGCATGGTACACATGTTGTTCGGATTTAATACACCATGTAGGTTCTTTAAGTGTAAAAATGAGACATGGAGTGGTACACAGGTTATTCGGATATAATACACCCCATGGGTTGTATGAGTGTGAAAATGCGACCTAGCGTGGTACATAGGTTACTCGGATGTAATATGCCCTGAAGGTTATCTAAACGAAAAAGATCCTGGACTTAGGTTGTTTAGATGTAATCCCTTGAGGTTGACCTAGACCGTAAAATATCTTGATGCAATAGGTTGTTGGGTTGTAATTATTTATTACATATATATCCATATATGTGTGTTCCCATGTTGAGATGATAAGGTCACAAATCATGAGAGGTGTGCCTAGGCGGTTCTTTGATAGAACGCAAGTTGATCGTGGATGCTTTGCTTGTTTGTTTTGTTTTGTCTTGTGCAGGACAAAAGAGATGATCTAGATCCAACAAGAAGAAGGTATAAGACGTAGATTATTTCATGGAAACATAAATAAGGTCTTGGATAGTTCCTATGTGATGGCTTGCTCAAGATGTGATGAAGACCTGACAGAGGACTAGGCCTACATCCAACATGAAAACAGGTTGGCTCTATAGAAACTTTTGATGAAAAATAGTATGGTACGATGATCAAAATAATAATATGATGATGGAAGAAACCATGATCATGACCCTATGGCTCCATGATGATGAATAATTGACTAGATAAGTTGATCATTGTGAAGAGAGAGAATACCTTCCTAGTTAAGAGGGAGTGTTGATGCATTTGTAACTTCGGAAGATATTTTGATGTGTATTATCATTTTATGTTGTTGTAACCCCATTGGGAATGTGTTTACCCCCTTGCGAGATGTCTTAATTGTGGCTATACCTTGAGGTACAACCTATGTTGTAAGCCAGGGCAATAATACCCAATGTAACATCATGTAATGTGTATTTGGAGTCTCTCTAGGAGAAGCTGACCCTGTTAGGGAAGACATGTGGACTCCAGTATTATATTTGGTTAGTGACTTGAAATGTATACATAAGGAAGTGCTCTCCCTCATTTATACACACCTCACACTCTCAAGTTCACATGAGAGAGAGAGGTTTACTATTCTAAAGATGTTCGCAGGGTTTTCTTCTTTATGGTTTCCTCGATGAAAATATTTGTGTCTCGTGTATCTTTTATATCTTATGCATCTTGTTGTAATTGTTATTCTTTCAGATAAAGATCCTAGATAAACTAATAATATCTAAAAAAAACTAACATTACAATGTAAGAACCAAATAATAGTACTTATAAGACCGTAGGAATAATAATCGGTTGCCTCCTCTCTCCCAGATGGACTACACTTTCTCTCTCTAGCGCAACTGCTGAGTTATGTTGCTTGTCCAAATGAGGGAGGCACCTCTCCTATTTATACTGATCAACTGAAAGGCCTAAAAACCAAACTGGGATGACTTCTCCTTGCTTCCAAGGCCGACTTTCATTGGAATACTCAAAAATACATTTTAATAATACTTTTGTGGGTATTACTGACCCAACTGACAATGAAGGTTTTACCTCAAAACATTACATGACCAATTACATCAATAACATCCCTAATCAGAGGAACAACATCTCTAGAAGGGGTAATAACAATAACAACACACAATAGAATATCTTTCGGAGTTACATTTCTTTAACAGTTTTATCATGTCTCAATTCCACATTCATTGCATTGATCCTTAAAATAGACAACCCTAGTTGTTTTGGATATTTTTCACCTATCTCATTATGAAATGTTGTTTATAAGGTTATTGAAGCCATTTTTTTCTACTATTATTTCAAAAAACATTTTGGATTCATTGAGGGGAGACAAATCCACAATGCTATAGTGGAAATACAAGAATGGATCCAACACAATCAAAGTTAGGAAACTCCCATCCATGCTCATAAAGCTATACATGTTTAAAACCTATGAAATGTGTTTTTGGCTTTACATTCTATTATTATGGACCCATGTGGGATTCTCTTTGGATCTGGTTAACTGGATAATGGGGTGCATTACCTATATTTCATTTGATGTTCTACTTAACGACTCAACTTATCCCTTATTTACTTCATCAAGGTGCCTTTTCTAGGGATTCCTACTCTCTCCATATCTATTTCTTCTAGTTGCTGAAGGTATTAGTAGGGATATTATATAGAAATGTGACCATATAAGGCTATAGGGAATATTCTTTAGTGAAGGACTAAATGTCACCCACCTTATCCTTTTAGATAACATACTACTTAATAGTAATGGATTAATGGTTGAAGAATGAGCACTGTAAGATATTTTAAAACTTTTTTGCAAATCCATATGTGTGGAGGCTAATATGAAGAAATCTACATGTTATTGCAACACTTCAGAAATGGGCATGGAGTAGTCATTACAAGGTATTTTTCCAGTTCAATAATTTTGACCTTAATGAGAGTTTAAAATATATGGGATAATTTCTCAAACCTAATGGCTGTTAGAATAGTAGAGTCAAGCTAAACTAGTTAACCTATCTAAGCAACCAACAAAATATCATAAAAGATAAGAACAGGAAAAGAAAAGGACAAGAGAACACCGATATATGTGGTTCACCCTAATGGGTTACATCCATGGGAAGGTAGTCTTCTATTATCTCCAGAATGTCTTCTCCAATCTTACAAGAGAGCAAAGCACAAATACCCCAAAGAATATAGATGACGTACAATAGTGTCACAATAGTACCACGACTACATCAATAATACATGATATGTAGAGACTCAATTGACCCTATTATATACTAAGAGATGAGGAGAAATTACTCTCACATATTGCATGTGGGATAATATAATTATCCAAAATAACATCTCTTAATACAATACCATGGAAAAATACTCTACACAAGTAAATACACCACCATATAATTACAGGTTAAATTAATTACTCTTTTATGTAAGATTGTAGACAACTTTCGACATAATACAAAAGCATTATTACCTTCCAAGGAATATAATATATTCCAACACTCCTCCTTAACAATGGTTGGGAGAAGGGCCCACACTAAAACTAAGGAAGGAAGGAGTCATTAATTCTCCCCCTTGATGACAACTTTCAGAAGAACCAAAGCTAAAAAAGAAGAACACTTCGACTGATGGAATTTGACGATGAACAACTGCTTCTCACCGAATCATGAAAGTGCACACGAACCAGGTTCTATGATGAAAGACCCACCAATAAAATGTCGAGAACATGTGACATAATCCAATCGCAAGATGCCTAGATCACCACAAGAATCATCACAACCATACATGATAGCTAAAGAAATCTGATATAACATCCACACCAGTGTACAGATACCTTCTGATGACCGATACAACAGAACATGTGGCTAAGAACACCACAACAATGTACAAAAAAAATCAGATGGCCAATACACATGCGGATAGCAGACATTCTTCCAATCAAGGTGCAATATAAATATATGTAGAAGACCTCAAACATCAAAGAAACATGACCCCAATGGTCTATACATCGAAAATGATATCATACAAATGAACATCATGACTTTAATAGTAGAAGATGGTGCTTCATTACTTCTGGAATAAGGTGAAATCCTAAACAGAGAACTTATCTGCACAATAACTTTCAAGATTAAAGCATATAAAAATCATAAAACAAAATTGCTCATACAGAAATGAAAATGCTTATATACCAAAGGTTAGCAAACATCATATAAAGGAATGGCAACATAATATGATCAAATAAAAGATTAACTTGCTCATCAAGGAAAATGAAGTTACTATTACACATTAAGTGTCATCCACAACATATAAATAGTGAGCCAAAGATTCCACTTAAATATATGAAAATTTAGTCATCAAGCAACTAATTTGAAGCATAAGTGCATTTCTTATTCGTATGAGGTTAATATGCAAGAGATGAATGCCCTGAAAATGTCAATGCTTCCATATAGGAACGTTATAGACAAGTAGGGACATGATAACCTCTGCAATCATAAGAATATAAATCTCATTGCAACAAAAAGGTGCTCATGATAAATAGTTCAAGATTTAAAGATTGCTCAAAGCCATATAAATATTGAGTAAAAGATGATCGAAATAAACATGGCATGAGATATAGATAAATCAAAATGTTTCAATATGATCAACATATAGAAAATTATGATCAATTCATGATATCACTTATAAAAAAATATGAAATGGCAAGTCACTAATGGTCTTAATCATGAGTTCATTTCTTGTTAACACTATGTAAATATGCAAGAGACGAAATGCCCTGGAAATGTCAATGCTTCCATATTGGATTGTTAGAGACAAATAACATAGGAACTAGATATAATCTTTGCAATACATGAAAAAGAAACTATATCCCAATTAAATAACTTATGACCAGCCAAAAAATATGATATCACATAAATTAAAAAAATGATTTTACTTAAGAATTTAATTAGCAAGAGCATATAATGATCATAAAGATATTACTTATAAAATAATGAAATTGCTTTTACACAAAGGTCAGCAATAACATATAAATAAAGTAATAAATGATCACTAGATAACACATATGAGATTGTTCTTATAAAATTGTTTTTATAAACAAAACAAAGAAAAGAACAAATTAATTATAATGTATATTTAAAAAATATTAAGCATTAGATGGTTATAGCTACCATCATAACAAAATACTAGAGATCCATGTCCTTAGAAGATGCCAATATTTCCATATAGAAATGTGATACAAATATATAGCAAGAACAAGAAATAATATCTTAATAAACATGATTAGAAGCAAAACCTAAATGTAAAAAATGAATAACAAAAAACATAAATACTTTATCGTACTGATCTGAATTTGCAAAAAACACAGTAAGAAAAATAGTGAAGGAAAGAGAAACTTTTACTTACAACCCTTTGAAAAAATGTTCCCAAAAAAGCCCAGTCTTCTATTTTGGTCGCGTAGTGGATCCAAAATGGCTTTTCCAATTCCAAAAACAGGTTATAATAAAAACACCAGCAAAAATTGACTAAGTTATGGCCTTTTTGTATAACAGTCGTTTTTATTACCGAAAGGAAGCCCAAAAACACCCAGTTTTCTATTCTAGTCACAAAAGTGGATCCAGAGTGGCTGTTCCAATTCACCAAATAGGTTATAATAAAAAAACCGGTAAAAAATGACCAAGTTACGGCCTTTTTTTATAACTGTCATTTTTATTACCGAAAAGAACCCCATAAATACCCAATTTTTTGTTTTGGTCGCGTGGGTGGATCCAGAATGGCATTTTCAATTCCAAAAACAGGTTATATTAAAAATTTTGGTAAAAAATGAGCAAGTTACAACTCTTTTTTATAACTACCATTTTTATAATCGGAAGAAAGATCTCCTTAAGGAGAGCCTCGAAATCATGTAGACCTACAGAAAAAACATCAAGAAACCCTTGAAAAAATTCTGCAAAAATCTTATACAACAAGTTAGGGTTAGGGTAAAACAAAATGCAGAAATATGCCCAGATCTAAAGAGAATCCTAATGGCTACCAGATAGAAAGCAAATCTACAACAAAATGACAATGCACAAATGATAATCGTTATTGATTGAAAGCTATAGAAGGTACTAGATCATAGCAACCTGCTCTGATACCATGTTAGAATAGTAGAGTCAAGCTAAACTAGTTAACCTATCTAAGCAACCAACACCATATCATAAAATATAAGAACATGAAAAGAAAATGACAAGAGAACACCAATATATGCGGTTCACCTTAATGGGTTACATACATGTGAAGGTAGTCTTCTATTATCTTCAGAATGTCTTCTCCAATCTTACAAGAGAGCAAAGCACAAATACCCCAAATAATATAGATGATGTACACTAGTGTCACAATAGTACCACTACTACATCAAGAATACATGATATGTAGAGACTCACTTGACCCTATTATATACTAAGAGATGAGGAGGAATTACTCTCATATATTGCATGTGGGATAATAAAATTCTCCAAAATAACATCTCTTAATACAATACCATGGACAAATATCTTACACAAGTAAATACACCACCATATAACTATGGGTTAAATGTATTACACTTTTACATAAGATTGCAGACAACTTCCAACAAAATACAAAGACATTATTACCTTCCAAGGAATATAATATATTCCAACAATGGCTACCACAAATAGGATTAGGGTTCAATTATAGCTCGAGTTGAAACCAAAATAAATATATGGTTTAATTGTTGGATCTCCTATGGATGAATATTCATCTTTGTTAAATTGGTCTTGATGCCATCCTCTTTTATTGACACATATTGATGCATATCTGAAAATGGTGCCTTCGAAATTTGTTAGCTATGATATAACTTTTTATGGCATGTCAAGGAAACAAAGGGATTCCATTATACTAGTTGGAGATCAATCGAAAAACCCATGGCTGAGGGGGGTTGGGACCTAAAGGACATCCATTTATTTGACAAGTCATTAGTAGAAAAGTCTATCCAAAATATGATAATAAAGGGAGGTCTCTAGAAAAGGATTATACATTCAAAATAATGGTCACTCCATAACTTGGTAGGTTCTATTAGATGAGAGGATAATAAATATTTGGGGTGGGGTTTCTATCCATTATAAGGCCATGCTAACATCATTTCTTGTTATTAGGACCTTATTGTTAAGGAAGTTTGGGTATGTTTCTTTAGTTAGGGAAGGGACATATGATATTACAGGTCGTGGTCATGAGGTGCTAACATCATTTCTTGTTATTAGGACCTTATTGGTAAGGAAGTTTGGGTATGTTTCTTTAGTTAGGGAACGGACATATGATATTACAAGTCGTGGTCATGAGGTTTACCTTTCCCTGGATCTCATTGATCATCTATTGGATTATGATGTGCATTACTTATCTCAAATAGTTGATGATGCAATCACTACTTTTATGAATTAAGGTTGGTGGTCAATATGGGATTTGGAAATTTTTGGAGATTGGGCACAAGAATGTGACACATTTATTATGCCTTTGAAAATAGAACATATCAAATTTAGGGAAAAGAGGGACAAATTAGTGTGGGAGAGAATAAATATAGAGGCAATTACATAATTTTTTTGGCATAAAAACACTTATGGTGGGAGATCACCCCAATGTTCATTGGTGGTGGTCCAAGATTTAAAAACTGAATCCCCCCTAAAATGTCATATTTTTAAGTGGCTGGAATTGATGAATAAAGTCATCACCTGTGAGTTCTTCTTGAAACAACAAATACAAGGTTAAAGTTTCTATAGTTTATGTAGAGTGGCATAAGAAAATGTGGTCCATATTTTTATCCATTGTTCATATACTAAACAGGTCTGGTGAGATGTGGAAACTTTCTTAATCATAGGAACCTCCAAGTATGGAATATTATAGAATCTTTCTTGCAGCCCTGGTTTGCTCGACCTAACCTTAAATATATTCATTGTATACCTTATTTGATTATTTGGTGAGTTTGGATTATTTTAAATGCATTACTTTTGAAGGGAAATATATTACTACTTTACAGATAGTCACTCAAGTCATATATTTTATAGCATTTTAAGGAGGATACAAGACCTTCTTCTCCATTGGTGATTCAGGAGTTGCATGTGGAAAAAATGTAGTGGTGGAGTTTCTTTGATGGTTCCTATCAAGGCCTAGATTAAGTTTGAGGCATTGGGGGCATAGTTTTATTCTAAGATGACTATAATATTTCTTTAAAATAAAACTATGATAGGGGTTCAAATAATTTGATTGAGTTATTGGCTTTAAGGGATATTCACAAATTAGAATTGCACAAGGACATGCATGTCTTACATGTATTTGGGGACTCAAAACTTGTTGTAAATTGTATGAAGGGGAAATACAATTGAACAATAATAACCTACAGTCCTTTGGCTTACACCTCAAAGAGATTATTGGTGCTTTACAACACTTTTAGGATATGGCATATTTTCTCATAATTAAATCATTTGGTTGATAAAGTGTTTAAGGAGGGCCTCATTTTACCTTCAGGTTCTATTATATACATTTAATCACAAGAGGATATAGTCTAGGAGTGTAGGGACTCAAGAGATTTTATTTAATGGGCTCATTTTGTTGAATGCAAAGGGAAGAATTCACTTTAAGGTGAACATTTAGCTAACATTTTTTTATTAGGTGTAGTTACTACTTTTTTGGAAAATTAATGGATTATACACTAGAAATGGCCTATATTTGAATTGTGCTTACACTTACGTAACTGGTTTTAATATATTTTTAAGATAACCATATATTAATCACTGACAAAAACTTGTCCATTATGTATCTATACTAAGAGAACTTTAGGAATGTATTTTTAATCCTCTTTTTTGGTAATGAAATTTTGATTTTTTTTCTTGGAAAAAACTAATTATTTATAGATAATGAGGGCACATATGGTGAATATACCAAATGTAGTCCTGGAAATTTGGTTGTTGTGCTATATTTTTTATGGCATGATAAGGAAACAAAGGGATTCCTTTGGATTGGTTGGAGATCAATTTCAAAACCCAAGGGTGAGGGGGGTTGGGGTCTAAAGGACATCCATGTATTTGCCATGTCATTGGCGGAAAAATCTATGTGGAATTTGATTTGAAAGGGAGATCTATAGAGAAATGAATATACATTCAAAATACTGGGCATTCAATAGCTTGGTTGGCTGCATTAGAAGAGAGGAGAAATAATATTGGGGGGCGATGTTTCTCTCCAATAGAAGGCCATCGTAACATCATTTCCTGTTATCAGGACCCTATTGGAATGAAAGGTAGGGGAAGGTTCTTTGGTTAGGGTAGGGACAATATTTGGTTAGGGTATGAACATATGATATTACAGGTTATGATAATGAGGTCATGCCTTTCCTTGGATCTCACCAATCATTCTGTTCACTCACGATGTGCATTACTTACCTCAAATAGTCGATGACACAACCACTTAGTTTTTAATTAGGGTGGGTGTTTAGTGTGAGATTTGGATTTCTTTGGAGCTTGGGCACAAGAATGGGACATATTTATTATGTCTTTGAGAAGGGCACATATAATATTTAGGGAAAAGAGGGACAAATTAGTGTGGGTGGGTAATAAAGCTAGAGGAAATTACACAAATCGATTGGCATACAAAACACTTATGGCAGGAGATCACCCCAATGTTCATTGGTGGTAGTCCAATATTTGGAAAGTGACCCCCTGCCCTAAAATGCAATATTTTTAAGTTACATTGATGAATATCACCCGTGACTTCTTTTGGAAATGAAAAATACAAGGCCCAAGTTTCTCTAGTTGATGTCGAGTGGAATAATAAAATGTGGTCCATCTTTTTATCCATTATGCATATACTAAACAGGTCTAGCGAGACATGGAAAACTATATTAATCTTAGTATCTTGTGGGGATGGAATATTATATAATCCTTCTTTCAACCTTGGATTGCTTGAATCGACCTTAAATTTATTCATTGTCTATCTTATTTGATTCTTTGGGGAGTTTGGATTGCAATAAATGCATTACTATTTGAAGGAAATTATATTCCTACATTCCATATAGTCACTTAGGTCTCATATATTTTCTAGTATTTTAAGGAGGATACAATAACTTCTTCTGTGAGTGAGTGAGGAGATACATGTCGGAAAAATGTAGTGGTGGAGTTTCTTTGACGACGCCAATCAAGGACGAGAAATTTTGAGGCATCGAGGGATTAATTTTCTTCTAAGATGACCATGATATTTTTTTTTAATCAAATTGTGCTAGGGTTTGAAATAATTTGACTAAGTTATTGGCTTTAAGAACTCTTCTCAAATTGGGTTTGGACAAGGATGTGCATGTATTAGAAATATTTGCAAACTCAAAACTTGACGTAAATTGTATGTAAGAGTAAATACAATTGAACAATAACAACCTACATTCCTTTGGTTTACACCTCAAAAATGTTGTTGGAACTTACAACACTTTTAAGATCTAGCATATTTTCTAAGAATTAAATAAATTACTTGATAAATTGTCTTAGGGCCTCCTGTTACCTTCATGTTCTATACATTTCATCACAAGGGGATATAGTCCCCAAGCGTAAGCGTAGTGCCTCAATAGATTTTATTTAATGGACCCCTTTTGTTGAATACAAATGGAAGAATTCACTTTAAGGTGAAAATTGAGCTAATGTTTTTTTATTAGGTGTAGTTACTAATTTTTGGAAAATTAATGGATTGTACAATAGAAAATGGCCTATATTTGAATTATGTTTAAAATTACATTTAGAGTTTGAAGATAACCATAAATGAATCAATGACACAAATTTGTCCATTATGTATCTATGCCAAGAGCACTTGAGGAATGTGTTTTTATTCTAATGAAAATGTGATTTTTTTCTTGGTAAAAATTAATTATTTATAGATGATGAGGGGTTTGATAACAATTTTTATTTGTCGCCCTAAAAAGTAGTGTGTTTATTGGAGATGATGAGAGAGCGCTCTCATCACTTTGGTGGAAAACTTTGTCTTGATTAGAATATGATATGGTGAGTAGTTTCTCTATTTTAAAAAGGGAACAATGTATGGTGTTTGGTGATTGAATATTTTTCACTTCATGAACACCTTAAATATCACTAGATGATGGGTTAAAGGTTTATTTGTGTCAAAGGATAATAATGTATAAAGATTGAGGATTTGGCACTATGTGGACAATTGGATTGTCACCATATGATAGAGTGAGGGGTTTCTCTATTTCAAGGGGGGAAATGTATGGAACTTGAGTATTTTGAAAGGAGTAAACTACTTAACTGACCATTTACACCGATTGGACGACCGACAACATCGGAGCGGTCACATCCGACGTTGTCGGTCGTTTGATCGGTGCAAATGATCGGGCAAATAGGTCAATCTATTTTGAAATGTGGACAAGTCGTATATCAAAATATGACGGGGTAAGTTTTTTTTTTCTATTTTAGAGAAAACGTGTATCAAGACTTTGGGCATTTCACGCCATAAATATCTTAAATATCACTAGATGATTGTGTAAGGTATTTTTCTATTTCAAAAGGGAATAATATATAATGATTAAGGATTTGCATTCTTTGTACAATTTAAATATTTCTATAATTAATTATGGTTAGACGCATGGATTCAATTCATTATTGGTTAGAGGTCTCTCTCATATGCATTTATTTATTTAAATTTTTTGAAATTATATGATTGTTTTTATTTTTTATTTTCTCTAACAATTTCTTTTTGTATGGTTGTAAGGTTTGAAGGCATGTTCGATTGTATTTTAAGATTTTAGGTATTTTTTTTATGAATATATTGTGAAGAAATAATAGTAAGAAGTTGGTGACATTAAAATATTTTTCTTCTAGGCTGAGATCAATAAGCTCTTGAATTTCATTATTGAACTAATGTATCTTAATAAGGATATTTTTCCAAGGTTCTTATCAATAATGCAAAATGATCTTGATGAGATATTATTTAGGATCCTCATAACATGTTTGGTAATATATTATAATCCTTTTATGCAACATAACACTTCCCATTTGTGGTGCCCATTTTATTCTCCTTTCAAAATACCATCTCCCTTTTGGAGAAATTTCAAGCTTGAAACAACATACTTGGGGATTAGTTTTAAAATGTTGTGAAACTCCTCATGCATGTAATAACATAAAATAGTCAAGGTGGGAACTAAAATAGGATTAAATCAAGATCATTTTCGTATTGTTGATAAGAATACTAAAAAAATTGACCTTGTTAACAAGGACATTTTTAGGGTTCTTATCAATGATGAAAAATGATCTTGATGAGATCCTATTTAGGAGCCTCATGACATGTTTGGTAATACATTATAAGCTTTCTATGCAACATAATACTTCCTATTTCTAGTGTCCATTTTCTTTTCCTTTCAAAATACCATCTCCCTTTTGGATATATTTCAAACTTGAAACAAGAAACTTGGGGATTAGTTTTTAAATGTTGTGAAATTCCTCATGAATGCAATATCGGAAAATTTTCATGGTGGTAAATAAAATATTATTTGAGGGAAATACAATTTACTTATTCTATAGAATTATCATTGGATAAAATAAGCATTCTCACCCATTAGACAAAATGTAAAATTTGGGTACAGATGACATTTTCCCCATATAAAGTAATTATATATTAGAAACACATAATGGAGAGAGATATCAAAAGAAATATAAAGCATATAAATTAAAAGAGAAAAAACATGAGTACTGCAACTAAAAAATACTAACCATTAAATTTATAATTTAGAAATAAATCAATTTCATGGATCTCTTTGAGGGGAAAGGATCCAAACAAGTATAACTCTAATACATTGATAATAACTTGGAAAAAAATTACCTAGTTTCCTCCATCTATAAATAGCTTCTCGCAAACCAAAGCCTTACTATTTGTGTTCCCAATAGTAATGAGTACCAACTACTTAGTGTGCCTTATTTAATAATGATGACCCATTTACATCAGGTAACCATACAATGCAAACCAATGAAATCATGGTTCATATCCAAATAACATGGACTGGTACATTCATTGATTGATTTCTAAGTAACCATATGTAGGGGGGTTATGGTAAGCCCCAACTATGCCCTCTCCTTTCAAAACTTAAGTTTTTCATCAAGGCTAGATATATGGAAAGTGTTGTAAGATCATTTCTAGTTCTTGAGAGTAATTTTTATGTTGTGTATCCTTATATTTTATTAATGTATCCTAGACAATGCAATGGTGAAGTCAGTGCTCTCTTTTCTCCATTAATTCATCTAGATAAAATCAAATGGATCTTTCTTCATGAATTTTGGGGAGGATGTTTTAGATGCAACAATTTAGACTTTTATACTTTCTTTAAATAGGAAACTAGTAATTCTAGGTGGAACTTGGAGTGGACAAGGAGAGCCAATTTTATAGGTTACTTATTCAAAGTACTCGAGGATATGATACGTGCCATATAACTTGGGTATTATATTTTGGTATCTCTTTTAATTGAGAGATGTCTTATTGTAAGTTGGATATAAAGAAACCCCTGAACCCCTTCTTGAAAGTAGCACTATCACAAAACATGAGTTGCAATCTATTTTGAGAAAAGACCAAATTATCTTTCATTGTACAAAGGTAGGATTGTAGTTTGTCACAATTGATTTAGGAAAGCCATGCAATTTAAAAATGTGATATAGGGGGCCTTGTGTAATTGTGGGAGACAAACAAATTTTATAAGGCACACACATGGGAATGTTTTTAAAGGTGATCAACAACCAAAATGATACACATTTGTTTTCTACTTTCTAGATTTGAACTATAAACTATATAAAAATGTTAACTTCGATTGTTATAGGGATAAAAAAAAGGATGCAATTCCCTCATGGTATTCACTATTTCAACCTTAATTTATTGGCACAAGTCACATTAGATATGATATAGATATTTCCTTCTTAATTTATTCCCAAAAGAATGCATTATTAACCCTTTCATATGTTTTTTCAAAGATCGACTGACCCATGATGCGAGAGAAAAGGAATTCTCTAACACACATAATATTAAATCAGAGTTCTATAACAAAAGAATATGACATTTATACCTTAAGGTATCATGTTCCCAAGTATTACATGTAGGATGGTTTGTATCCTTAGTTCAGAATATTTTCATTATCAAACTATTTGTAGTGCAACTTAGTAAACAAAGATGGCACTAGTAGGGATGAAAAAAATAAATCACCACCATTTTCTTTTTTCCTTTTGGTAGATGGTTCATAGTAAATAACCTACCATATTAAAGACCTGTTTTTCTCTTTAGTGAATACAAACATTTTTCCAAAAGTACTTCTATTATGGTTTATCTTAATTTGAAATATCCTCCAAAGTAGGAAAGGGAACCAAATATCCATTAGTGAAGAATATCCATATTTTCTTTCCCATATGAAAACATGTATATGTTTCTATATCATAGTTTTCTATTGTTGAATTCCAATAGGATCCTTCTTGCTTCAAAAACATTCCAATAATTTTTTATAGAGCCATCACATTCCATGACAAAAGTCTTAATGAATTTTGACAAAGTTAGGACAAGAGTAGTACACATATCTTCCTTTAATGTGTGTAAGGATTG
The DNA here is from genome assembly GCA_001517045.1 of Pseudotsuga menziesii. Lineage (NCBI taxonomy): Eukaryota > Viridiplantae > Streptophyta > Pinopsida > Pinales > Pinaceae > Pseudotsuga > Pseudotsuga menziesii. Next base: position 64,839 of record LPNX011100377.1, read on the forward strand.
ATTGACTACATCTTTACATACAAATGATTTTTTTTAAGTAATGAAGTCAATGGGGGTGGAAATTAAACCATAAATATACACATATTTTCTATAGGATCCAATAAGACCAAGGAAACAATGCAATCTATTCAATGTCTTTGGGCATGGATAATATTTCATTGCCTCAATTTTCTTTGGGGTCAACTTGCACCCCTTATCCACTAATAATGTGACCTAATGATGCCACTTCAGAAGTTTCCAAAAGTGCATTTGAAATATTTGATGAACAAGTTTTTATACTTGTTTAGTTATATCTTTAATCAACATCTGAGACATGTGCCTCCATTTTTTTTTGTTATAAATAAAAATATCAAAAAACATTATTACAAAGTTACATAGAAAGGTCCTAAAAATCTTGTTATGAGGATTTTAAAGGTGAATGGGGTAATGACAATAATGGAATCATAGTCCCATTAATTTATATGCAATTCCATCTCAGGAATTTCTACTCCCTTTGTGATGATTTGGTGATAATAATAACTTAAAAGATCAACTTTAATGAATAATTTTGCACTGTGAAGCTCATATAAGAGATATTCAATGATAGGAATTGGAAATTTATTTTTAATGAACAATTTGTTGAGGGTGTGGAAGTATAACCGAATGTGTCAACTACCTTATTTATTCAAACCTTCACCACCATAGATGATTAGGGGCTAGTGCAAGGACATATTACTCTTTCCTATAATAATTTTTAAACTAGATTTTGAGGCATAAGGTTTTATCTTTCCCAAAATGTATCCTATTTAACAAAAAGTGAAAATATTCCTTGAATTGTTTGTATTCTGGGAATACCTTTCCATTCGTAACTCAGAATTGGGCGTACTTTGGTCCATTTGAAATATATTGAAATTACATACAACTTTGATGCTTTGAGTGTTTCCTAATTCCTTACCGTTTGTTTGGGGAATGCGTTTTAGTAAAAAACATATTTTAAAATATGCTTAAAAAACATCTTTTAAAATATGCTTTTTAATTAAAACGTTCACCTCTGACAAACTATAAGGAATTAGGAAAATCTCAAAATACCAAAGTTTTATAGAATTCCACTATCTTTCGAATGGTCCAAAGTCCTCCCAATTCTGAGTTACAAGCGACAGGTTATGCTCAAAATACAAAAGATTCCAGGAATATTTTCACTTTTTGTTAAACAGGATACATTATAGAAGAGGGTTGAATGTTATGGGGCCACACATTGGGTTATTAACTACCTAGAATCAATGGGATGACATGACAATTCTCTCTATATGAGGGGGGATGAATTGGGGAAATTTTAAGGAGTGGATTTTTTCCCATGGGATAAATTTTGACATTTTTTTCCAAAACATGGATCATCGATTTTTTTTTCTCTAAATTGATTCACCCAAATTCCATGGGTTGACAAAAAAATTTACTCTAAAAATCACCAAAATTGTCCAAAAACTATATAAGACACTTAGAAATTTGAATATGTTTAGAAAAATATCACCCAATATATTATGGTTTGAAATTTAAGAATCAGTAAGGTTCACCAAGGTTTTACACTTTAAGAAAATTATGGATCCTTAAAATTTTCCATAGGTTAAATCACGGGGTGTTTTAAAAACCTAGTGATGCTTCTCCGAACCCAACTAGAAAACATGATGAATTTCCCATTGGGGACTTATCCATAACTTAGATGCCATGAATTAAAAAATAATGCATGAATGACCATTATTAAATGGATTTTCCATATGGTAAGAGTTAATGATCACTAGTGAGATAGCTTGGAAACCTTTAAGAGTGTTTTTTATGTTCATCCTTATTAAAGTTCATGTTTAAATCCTTGATATCTATTATAATAAGTTCCTCTGTTCACAACCATTATATTCTAGAACTACACTCAAGGGATTCACTCTGTGAACCTATGGCATAGAACCTGTGTTCATAAGATATTAAAGAATACCATTAGTTTCCCTAGATATCAAGGAATTCCTCCAAAAATATTTTTGTTGAACCCTCCTCCCAATACACCTTTCCAATTAAGAAAAACCCTGTTTTACATAGATATTCTAGATATCCATTTTTTCTTAACATTTTTAATACCCATTTTTATTTTTACCCTTTGATAGTGACATGACATAACTCTCACAACCCATAGAATTTTTGTAATATGAAATATTAAATCTTAGCAAGAATAGATATTTTAAGATGAGAAAATCCTCTTGAAAATAGGATAAATTCATACACATTATTTCAGTCAGCTACACACAACCTTCACTCATAGATCATACATAATCAAACACTGCTCTAATTGCAAACAAAATGAAATTCACACCATATTCACACATAGTCCTATTTATTCCAACACTAATATTATTTCTCACACAAGATAATTCACACTAATGTTATACATATAGTACCTATTCAAATCCCTAGATGAATAATTATAAACCCCCATAATATCTATATGTTTTTAATATGTAAAATATTATACCCCTTAACCCCTATATATTAGGCAATATATTGCTTCCATTTTTAAGAGTATCAAATTCTACAATATGAACTCACGTGCTATAATATTTCCTACTTATTGAACCCCCATGGAACTACATCATAACCTCCCATCCCAATGGAGAACTTGTTATCCTTAATGATATAGTCCTCCATTTACAGTTTCACATTTTCCCACATACCAACACATGTCATATTCCCTCCATTTCCTATCATTGTTTTAAAATTATGCATTGCGTGGACATAACAATGTGTTTGTTTTTATACTAGACAATGGATGAAATTGTGGGTACCGTGGATTTTGATTAATATAGTCATTTTCATGTGCTTGATATATCCAATCAACTTCAAGGTTGGGGAGCTATAATTCCTAACAAAACATGGAGTAAATTTTGGAGTTTCTCACAAGGAGGATCCTTAGTAGGTAATTGATGGGAAGGAGGTGTAGTAACTATTGTACCTGATTTGGTTAGACCTTTTTTTGTATGAAATTTACACAAAAGTGCTTGATGGGGCCATTTATATGGAAACATCATTTTTGTTCCTTACATATATTCCCTTAATAAAATCATCACAATGATAATATATGTTTATATGTTGGTGTTTCACCACCCTTGTTGAGGTTATCTTGTGTACCCAAAAGTGATGAGAATCATGTCAAGGAGCATCAAAATGGGGTCATGTCCATGGCACAAAATTGGGTCATCTATTTTGGGTTGTAACCATCACCTATGCTCTTTTAGCTAGTTGTGATCCCATACAACCAAGTGTTTGGGTGAGACATCTCTAGTTGTGATTTTGTATCCTCTTTAATACCACTAATAAAACTCTCCTTGAAGAACACATCCTTCGCACCTTATATTTTGATCTTCAATACCTTGATGGAAGAAATAAAATCTCCCACTAGGTTGGTTTGTAAAATTGGTCGACATCCCCAAAAAGTGAGTACCAATTTCAAATCCAACATAAATGGATTCACAAAATGGTCCCAAGCAATGTAATCCACATATTCTTTCCTTTGTTATTGCCACCATTTCCAATTATCCTTTTCCAAATATAACACCCCCAATTGGAGTTTTAGTTGATCATCATTAATGTTTTGGAGAGAAAAATATGTTCGAGTTCATCCACCTATCCCACTAGATTAGATCCATTGAACTTATATCTATCTTAAAAACATTATAAACTATATGGGGTTGAGTGTCATGAAAGGATGGCCCATTGTGTCAAATTCCTATTGAAGATTCATCATTATCAGTTAAACATATCTAATTAATTATCAATGTCAGTTTTGACATAGGAAATCTGGTGTTGGGTTAGGGTAGAGTGTTGAATGAATGTTTTGGATATTATCCTTTTAAGACACAAATTTTATTGGTTTTTATCTACCAAGCTAGTGAGTTTTTTCTCGATTTTAGTGGAATTCATGGGACCACTCAAATACACCAAAAGGGTTACTAATAAACAACATCAACATAATTATCTTCCCGCTTAGATTATTTTGGAATAAGCCCCCCACAAATATACAAGCCAGGTAAATACCACACCCAGAGCCTTTTTTTTCCTCATAGAAGATTTTTGTATGATTTTTTTTCAAATTCGTGATATTTCAAGTGTGTAGGAATTTTGTTTCCTACTATAGGGAAATGTTGGGAAGGGTCCCAAGAGAAAGAGAGTGTTAGGAACTATAGATCTTTAATACATTATTTTTATTAGTAATAGTACTTAACCACTCTTTCATGGATTTAACTAAGGAGGATCGATTACACCCTTGGTTGTACTACCACTAGTGGAAAATGAGAGATTAGTGACAAAAAAATGACCAAAATCCGCATATCAATGACCACTTTTGGTTTGGCGATCATTGGTTGCTAATTTACAGTCTTTTATTACGCGACCAAAATTGGTCATTTTTATTTTGGTCATTTATAGCTTGTTAGTTGGTCATTAATTTGGTCATATATTTGATCATTAATTTAGTCATATATTTGAATCAATGACCAAATATATGTCCACATTTATGACCAAATTAATGATCCCATGACAAACTAGAATATGACCAAATTTGGTCGCGTAATAAAAGATCGTAAATTAGCCACCAAGACTTTTTTTGGTCATTGATATGTGAATTTTGGTCTTTTTTTGGCCATTTATATCTCATTGTTTGGTCATGTATCTCTCAATTTTTGGTCATTTTATATGCAAATTTTGGTTATTAATCTCATTTATTGGTCACTAATTTAGTCATTTTTAGTCGTTTTATGTTCGGTTATTATAGTTTAGTAGTTTTAATGGTGTCCATTATTAATCAATATAAATTTTTAATATGATATTATGTTGAAATTAAAAAAAGAATCATACATTATTTATCATCATCTAATACACATGTGAATTATGCAATATCACATTAATTAGTTAATTACAACACTTATAAATAATATAAAATACAACCATATAAGTTTTAAACTGAACAAATTATATTATATGAAATATCAAGTACTACAATAAATATGAGTTTTCCCAAAAACTATGTCCATATAAATTTACATGAAAATCATCTAGTACATCGATGAATTTTCAAAATATTACAATGGCTAAACCATCCCACTTGTACTTGGCTGCTAAGCTATACTTAGATCCCGCGGCAGCCTCAAAATCATACTTAGCAGCTTGAAACCCTCATGAATAGGCTTTTCATACTCAATGGCCCACTTTGTGAGCTTTCTATCTGTGCACGTGCTCCTGATCTTTCTGAGCTTTATATATGCGCACATGCTTTTGTATCCACACTGCAACAGCCTTAGTCCTCATGTTGTTATAAAGCTTGCGAGTAAGGTTACCTACAAACAACACATGTTAAGCAATAAATTTTTCTACTAGCTAAAAAGAGAAAACAAATAACTTAAAAATGTACATAGTAATTTCACAAGATTTAACATGGCAAAAAAAAAACAATTCCAACAAACAACAGGTGTACTCAAAATGCATAAACATTTAGAACCAACAGGCCTACAAATACATGAATATGAAATACCTCTCCACAAGGCCTGAATAACAATGGAAGCATTGTGCAAAGTAATAAATTCTTTCTGAGCAATATATGAACCAACTTTGCACTGAATATTTTTTGTTCAATTTCCCAATACCTCAGTTCTTCTAACATCTAATTCGTCCATTTGACCTGCTCTGAGGAATCCAAAAAAATAGTAAATTAGAGCATGTACACCAAATTGAAAAAAGGTGATACAATCCAAAAAAGTATTCTATGTTTATCAACTAGATCACTTAAAGTTTAGTTTCATGGCCAGGAAAAAACTAAACATCTTGTATGGATATGTATAGTCCATATTTATGTTACTCTTGCTAAGATCTCAATTCAGGTATGTTTCAATCTGAATCATAGAGTACATAGTTACATGTTGTAAAGAGACTATTAAAGCAAGTAAAGTTTGATTTATTGATTGAGACAGAGATAACACAAGGGAACAAATTTGTCACCATAAATGTATCAAAGGAGAAGTATAGTTTCTTGTATAACAAAAGATAAAAGAAATGTGTAAGGACCATTTTAATATATGTGTGTGTGTGTGTGTGTGTGTGTGTGTGTGTGTGTGAGAGAGAGAGAGAGAGAGAGAGAGAGAGAGAGAGAGAGAGAGAATATATATAAATGTCAAGATATTCAAAAGATTATGTTAAATTAAGGTGAACTCAACCCTGGGAGTCACCATAATGATGGAATGATTTTAGTCATTTTACCTTTCACATACAACAAGGAATTAAAAAAGAAAATTATAATTCTACAAAGGAAATATAACATGCATACTATTTTTTAAATTTCAACACATATTTTCCAATGAAAGCTTGTATTTATGAAATAAAGATTCAAGTTCATTTCCTAATCATTGGAATGAAAAAACATGCACAAATAATAGAAATTTAGCAACCATGTTCCTATTCTTAGTTATGTTCATCTTTCTTCCAAATCATTTAACTAGTACCACACAATCATAACATAAGGCACATATTATAAAATTTCTTACAAACCAACAAAACACAACATCAACCAAGAGGATGTGCCATGGGCATATTGGTATGGAAGTGATTGGGAAATAATTTCTCAACTATATGATAAAAAGGCTTAAGCATTGGGAAGACTTGCTATGAAATCTTGATATAACAGGGTTTCTACTTGGAAACATCAAAGTTCCACCAACATTTATGCCAAGTCTGTCTGGTGTTTAAGGATTGTCACTTGTGAGAGTCCTATTAAAAAAGTTATTAATTTCATTCATTCACTCTCCATTACAAGGGCTACTAATGAATAACAACACAACAACAAAAACAAGAAACTTCATTAATGATCAATTACCTTGGAATTCTCATACTCTACATACATCTTCTCACTGTCTGTCACAAAGTACAAAGAAATATATCCACAATCAAATTGCATTACTTCTACAACATACATATTACTTTATGCACGTTTTCCCTCTTCAAGTGTCACAACACCTTTCCTTCCAACTTTACTCATAGCCTCTTCTATCATGTTTCCTATTTTCTAGTTATTCCCAACACTCACTACAACAACATTTTCCAATTCATTGTCTTCACCCTAGAGAATAATACAGATTAGAAGGTTTTAACATATGTAACCATTTTCAGATAACATCAACCCCAATTCATAGACAACTTATATAGTATGTTACACATGCTTATGAAAGATATACAGACAAGGACAACGAAACAAACCTGTTGCAACTGTACCATCAATAAAGAACATCAAGTCCAACATGTGACTCAACATCTTGTCCTTTCAATTTAAGGTACTCATAAAATCCTTCATACCTGTGAAAAAAATTGTTGAAAAACATACAAATGTATGAGATGAATCCAACATCTGTGACCAATGTACACTGTTCAATATACCAAACCTTGTGGAAAAAACCAAAAAATGCATAACAAAAAATAAGTTTGATCACTATGCCACATAGATCACTAATTCACAAATGATAACTTATTTCCACAAAGAACACAAATATAACCATCTCTACTTCAAACAAGAGTGGGTAGTTTATACATATAAGAAAAGGATTATGCCATAAATATTAGATCTTTCAAGAACAAAAACTTGGCAAATAACTTTCTGTGAAATTTCTTTTAACATAATCAATTTTCTTTCGCATTTATATAAGATATAATTAAAGAACTAACCTAGACAATATATTAAATGTAAGATTGATATATTTTGAGAAACCCACAAAACAAAAGTTGTAAACATGTAGTTAAGGTTGAGGCCTATGGGAAAGGGAAATGTTCAACATCGCTAATTAGTGGTTACTCCAACCAAAATATGTCCATGTACAAGCCCAAGCTATCAAGTGTGTCCACATGCAATCACATGATGCCCACAAATGTGACTTCTTCAGCAAAGGATGTCAACCTCAAAGCTCCCTAAGGCCTTCTTTAAAAGTAAATTTTCAGAGAGGTCACATCCACATGCCAATCAACTAGGTCTCAAGTCACCTCTAACAAGAAAAGTTACTTCATTAAGTGTACAAACTACCAAGAAGATCCCTTAGAAGAGGGACGTCCCAAGTAACATTCCTTCTAAGGGTTATACTTCAAACGATATTGCCAAAATGGAAGAGTTATAAAGCAACACTCGTTTTGGCCTCTCCAATGCCAAACGTCTCTTATATAATTACTTAACTTATCTCACATCTATGTATTAGGGAAAAATGGCATAAATTTTTTCAAAACTAGACGCATGGGATGTGATAAGACTTGGGACAACACAAAAACCAATCATCTAATTGTTGCTTCAAGGCATATATGATCACCATTTCAATCTAAAACCATCTACAGTTTTGTTCCAAGAATGTAGCCTCTTTCATAGTGACTCTAAAATGGTACAACCCCCTCAAAACATGCTACAGTAGGGACATAAATGCATATCAGTACCTCCAAATGCTCCTTATAAGGTGGATCGGTGCTCTTTTCTGTCCACAATCATGTCTAGGAATGTACATTTATTGTTGTTCCATAGAGGAGTCTGCCAAGAAACATACCCAAATTTTAAACTTCACCTTTGTATTATACCTAGATTGTTCTCAACATTGATTTTTGTGGCCTAAAGCCAACTCAAATTTGTTTTTTATGTCTGAAATGTGCTTATAATTCCAAGAAGGACATTATTTGATGGTGGAAATGAACCCAGAGTGCCCAGAACCAATAAGATCAGTGCATGAAGCTAATTAGGAGGTTAGAACATCCATACTTGTGCTAAGAAGTGATCAATTAATTCCGATACTTGATTAAATTGCCTCTTATTACTGCTCAACATTTCCATAATTGATAACAAGGATGCAATATAATGCTCTTTTTTATGTAGAGATTTTGTTTCTTTGTCGAGTCTTCTCTAGGCTGCTGAGAGTTTGGTCTAAAATGTTGACTAGATGTTATTACAACCTCAAAAGATAGGATGGATTTGTATTTGGGGTTGTTTACACCCTCTTCACGGTTGTTTTATGATGAAAGCATGCCCAAGATTTTTTAAAGTGATCCATTGTTTGATGGTAGAAATGAAACCAGAGTGCCCATAACTGATAAGATTGATGTGTGAAACTAATGACGACGTTAGAAAAATCTTACTCGTGTTAATAAGTGATCAATTAATGCCCAGATTTGAGTAACCTTCCTCTTACTGCTACTCAACCTTTCCAGAATTGATAACAAGGCTACATCATTCTCTTTTTTATGCCCATATTTTGTTCCTTCATTGATTCTTGTCTAGAATTCTTGGAGTTTGTCCTGTAATGTTGAATAGATGTTATTAAAACCTCAAAAACAGAGCCTAGATTTGTATTTGGTGATGTTTACACCCTCTTAACCATTGTTTTATATTTTCCACTTAAACATCCACAATCGAAGGAGTCAGAATGGTTGTTTGCAAACAATCCAGAAGGATAACTCTAACAAGCCTAAGAAATCAATCAATAAAGCCATGCTTATGTATACTAAGTTTTCCATTCTCATGAGTCAAGGATGCCATATGGGTGGCATCCCAAGTCATATGCCTATGTATTTTCAGTGTAAAAGTATAGTGTTTTGGAACATCTGTAGGGTAACATCATCCCCTATTCTCATCTATATCATAAGTTGTAAGTCACCTAACACTTGAGTTAGGACATTGTCCTGGAAGTATAGTATGTTTAAATGCATCTTATACGAAGAACAAACCAAAAATGTGGGAGAATATTTTAACATTTCCAATAACATAATATTCTAACCTATGAGAGAACCCATATAACCACATAAAGCCTTAAAATTCCCAATGTTCATTATCACAATTAAGAGGTTGGAATCACTGTTCCCCTTAAAGTTAAAAGGTGATTCAACAGTTTATTGTATTTAACTGAATTTGAAACTGAAACCAAAATTGAATTTATGTTTCTATTAACAAATAATTTAATAAATAGTAGTAACAAAGTCATCATCTTGTAATGTGTCAATAACTTGAAACTAAAGGTTTCTAGAAATTCTCTTACATCTCAAATCCAAATAACTGCACTTAAATCCATAATATCTATTTTTGCAAAGTGGCTTCACAACTTTTAGATACATACTTTCTTATTCTTGAAACTTACCAACATTTTAAAATTGGATATCACCTCAAAAAACCTTGTTCATATTGTTTTGGGTCAATTGCAAACTAACCTTCAGAAATAGATCAGTCACAATGACTAAAATTCATGAATTTGAACAAGATACAAACTGTTCAAGCTCATATTTCTAGACAACTTCACTCTCAAACAAGTAATATGAGTTTTCTGAGAGGACTTACTACTAAAGTTTCTCCGTAAACAAACACCGTAATAGTGAAACTTCCCATAAACAACACTATAACAAGGAAAATTTGCCAAAGGATAGTCAAATAAAAAAATTCAAGCACAAAACAATATGATTTATCATTAATTGAACATCATATTACAAGTTTCATTATAATTTACATCACTAGGAAGATGATCTCAACATTTACAACATATCCTCATCATGTTGATGAATTTCAAATAGTTAATGGAACCAGTGGCAATGGTAGTAGTATCTCTCTAATGTAAATAAGTGTAGAATTGCACCAGTAAGAAACAAGTAGTTCCTCTTGCAAAGAAAGGGAGGAATCCAAAGCATACTTGCAAGAGTCTTCATAGACCAGAAACTGTCCTGGTTAGAGATAAATTAGTTTCACACTATTTTCTCAATATTCTTGGATTGCAATACTTTGAGCATTGATTAAACAATATGGAAGCTAAAAAGCCTCATCCTTAGAAAGAAGTAAACAAGAAAATACACACATCCAAAATATAAGAAAAAGGAGGATCAAGATAGACAACACTATACAATAGGTGTTGGAATCACTACAATTAAGTTGAAAGATTCCATTGACAATATAGAATCACTACCCTATCAATTCTTTTGCATAATTTCCTTAACTAGAAGAAAAAGGGGATTATGGGTAGCACCTCCTCCTCCCTTATGATTTATCTAAATTTGGGTTTATGGCTTCTTGGAGCAACATTCAAGTTGTTTTATTGGTATAAGAAATCCATCTTATACCTCTCTTAACTTTGAAATAAAAATCAAGACAAAACTAATGTTGACAATATCATGTAAGTGACTCACTTCTTAATTCTATTATTTTAACAAGGCATAGGTGCACTTCAGGAGGCCCAAGGCATGTCTCACGTGGGAACTATTACCCAAATTTCAACAGGAGTGTGTCCCAATTTAGAAATGAGGGTGTTCCAGCATTATAGAAAAGTTATGGGTGGTATTTGTGACCCTACAACCACTTACAACCATGGAACATTTTGGGTATGCATTGCAACAGTATTGGGTTTTTTCAATTTGTGCAACCTTAAAGATGATGAACAACATTTTTGGGCACTCCAACAACAATGAAGATGGTCATACATCAGATTAGGGTGCATCTAGGTCTGGGTATATCTCATCCATTAAACAACCCTAGTTAATCAATTTGGGCTATAAATCAATATTCCCTATGTAAATTCAAAGTTCCAAACACTACAACAAAAACTGGATTTAGCGTTGAATTTAGCACCATATTTTAGTGCAATTTTTTCCCAATTATGGTGAACAATCTAACGCTAAACCTGGCACCATTGTACATTTTCGTAAAACGCCGTCTATTGCATATTTTTTTGCATCCTTTTTAACATCCATTTTTGCGTCCATTTTTGTACCCAATTTTTTACATCTTTGGTTACGCCTTTATTTGCTCCCAATTTTGCAATTTCTATTGCATCTTTTTTGGCATCCTTTGTTACATCCTTGTTTGCACCCAATTTCACACTCAGTTTTGCATCCAACGTTGCTTCTTATTTTGCTCCTAGTTTTTCATCGAGTCTTGCACCCAATTTTGCACCATGTTTTGCATAAAATTATGTGTCCAATTATTCATCTAACGTTGTATCTAGGTTTGCATCCAATTTTCGGCCCAATATTGTGTCTAGTTTTGCATCAAATTTTACTTATAATGTTGCATCCCCATTCGCATCTAATTTTGTATCTTGTTTTACGTCTTTTTTTGTATCCATGGTTGTGCTTAATGTTTCATCTCGTTTTAGGTCGTATTTTGCATCTAGGTTTGCACCTAGTGTTGCATCCTGGTTGATGTCTTTTTTTGCATCTATGTTTGAGCCCAATGTTGCACCCCGTGTTGTGCCTAGTTTTGTGCACATGTTTGTATCTAATATTGCATCTAGTTCTATGTCCAATTTTGCATCCAATCTTGCATTCAATATTACTTCTAGTTTTACATCCAATGTTTTGTCCCATCTTGCATCCAATATTGTGTCTCGTCTTAAGTTTTTGTTTGCGCCAAGTGTTGCTTCCAGTTTTGCACCTGGTTTTATGCCTGGTTTTATGTACATTGATACACCATATTTTGTGCTCAATTTAATGTCCAATTTTACGTCTAGTTAGGAGTCCACTTTTGCATGTATTGTTGTGTCTAGTTTTGGACCTAGTATTGCATCTAGTTTTGAGTCATTAATTGTGTCTAGTGTTGAGTTTCTTTTTGAATCCAATTTTGCATTTAGTGTGACATCCATTTTTGTGTCCACATTTGCGTCTGACATAAGGTTGACTTTTGCATCCAATTTTGTGTTTGGTGTGATGTCCAATTTTACATCCTGTTTTGCATTTAGTGTTGCGTCTAATATTATCCATATTGCACTACTACATTTTTTACCTTTAGAAATACATTGCAATATCATTAGGGCATGGAGGAATCGAACCACCAACTTCCTACTTGTAAAGTAGGCGCTCTTCTAGTGAGATGACGCCCTTTAAGAATCAGGAAGGGGAACAATATTAACAACAAAATATCCTAAACAATTACGCAATCTATTAAAGTGGTCTGCAAAAGGGTCTTAAACAACAACATAATGTATTGATCCATACCTAATAACATAAAATTGATATGGACAAAGAATAATGGATGTGTTTAAGAAATAGTTGTAGAATCCAATTGAGGATGTGTGTTTCTACATAAATGTTGTTATTCATTGAGGATGTGATTTTGTTCAGCAATAGGATGGTAAGAGAAGAACTCATGAATGGTTACTAAAAGAAGATGCCTACTGTGTGCATCATATATGATATAATGAATATTTTAACAATGAACACCAACAAAGACAATTTATACTATGTGCATTATTTATAATCTCAAAATTAGTAACATGTCAATTGGGAAAAGCATCATACCAGTTTCTACAATTAATAACGCCACAAGGAGGTAGATGAAGTTGAGGGGTTTCTCATCTTACTAACGATTGTTCCATCGAGAGATTCTGAAGGGGCATTCCATCACTTCATCAAGCTATTAATTATTGTCAATATATTCTATAATAGAAACCACATGAAACAAGAAGAGTGCACTTAGGATGCCAGATTATCAACATTTACCAATATTAACTCTTCCTAGAAAAGTTCTACTCACAATGCTATATTGTATTTAGTTTTCACTAGCATGTGACCCCATTTTCCTCACAACTCTATCTTTACCAGTAGTTACTTTGCATATATAGCATTTTATTAATGGTGTAAATTTTTGGAAGGATGCACTAGCATACTCATGAAACTCAAACTCATTGCTACCCTTCCATTTCAACATTTCCTATAATTTATGGTTGTGCAGACTTCAACCTTTGTTTCATTTCCATTTATAAACTACAAGCATGACACATCTCATCCATACTAGGATTTAGACTGCACCTTGTTTCTCTCGGTATGAAAACGGAAAAAAAAAATAGTTCATTCATTCTATTACTCACGTTTTCTTTTCAGACACCCCACCCCACCTACTTTAATTGTTGTTGGAAGCTATTAATAAAAGTATCAAATTCCTATACCATATGTTGGCATTCTCCTTTATCCTTCTTTTTCTATCATTTGACTTGAATTTTTAACATTACCATTAATAATTTCAAGAAGTTCGAGTAATTCCAACCTCATTGAAATTAGTATGAAGAAAGTATAAATACATATCCCATTCATAATTTAGTAGACTAGATAAGGCCCACAAAATGTCATACTTTTTACCAAGTTAACAGAGATTCGATTTCATAACTCCTTGTGCAAAATTTAGAAGAGCTTACAAATACCCAAACAAACTCTTAAATAGTACCATTGACAATTTCTCAATAATTAGGGGCCATTAATATAATTTTTTAGTACTAATAGATTAGGACATCAAACCTTAAATATAAGTAGGTACTAATAGTATTGATAAATAGAATGGGTTTAGTACTAGGTGATAATCATTGATAAGAGCTTAGCTAAAATGTGTCATTACCCTTTTACATCACTTTCAATGTTATGTTGAAACCAATGATCTAACTGTAATACTAGTTATACATGCTTATAGATTTATAAGTGTAATTGATCTACTTATACTAACCAATCAGTCTAAGCAAATATGTAATCAAATATGATAAGTGGTATGTACAAAAGCTCATCAATTGCAACACTGATTAGTGATAAAGCTTGGTAGTATAACTAAGCATATGAGTGAGTACAATAAATATGGATATTGCTATGAGTGTAATCAGTATAATAAGATATACCTACAAGTGATAACAAGGTATTGGTTATGGGAATGCTTATGTGGGTTAAATAAATACCAATATAGCTAATTATTATTAGTTCTATGGTATTTAGACTAATGGATACTCTGAATATTGGTGGTTAATCATATATGAAACTTAAGTTATTTTAATCTAATTGGTTGTCTGAGTTCATACCTAGTACTCATATCAAACATGATGAAATCTCTTATCAAAACTACGAGTAACTAAGTGTGATTACGGATATGTTGTTAACAATAATGATATGTTTAGCCTAGCATGCATACTATCTCTATTTATTCAGGTTAATGAGGTTACAAATATTATACTCTCTGAATTCATTATGCTTCTAGGGAGGGGGCATCCATGTTGAACCTTATTGCGTACTAGATCGCAAGGTTCTCCAACTTAGGAACCGAACTATTGATTAGGTGAAGGTCCAATGGGACCGCTATAGCCCAAAAAATTGATAGGAGGTGTGTTGATTGAATTGACTTTCCTTGAAGCTAAATTTGAAACATCTTGCTTCTTTGGAGAAGGAAGCACTGGTGCAGTCATGCTCTGTAGCTTTTGTTCTTCCATTTTTGGATCATTCAATGATTCAGTAGACATTAGCATCTGCACTCCTCCCATCCTTGTCTCCAATATGCCATTTATCCATATGCTTAAAGGAAATTGAATCTTCAAACCATGGATCCATCTGCTTCTCGCCTACCCATTTAGCAGGTTCCGAAAAAAAACCTTATAAAAGATTGATATGAATCTGAAGACACCACATGTTTCTTACTACCTATTGCTTATGTTGCTTCTTTTTGGATCAATGTGTCTATTTTGACACATTCCTCATTTCCCTTAACTGACTTCTTGTCATTATCAAAGAATTTAGTATAATATTTTTCATCTACAAAAATCTTGTATGCATCATTATGTCCAGTCACACCAGTTACCACTGGCTCCACTAAAGCAGTTGCAACCTCAACATATGCAGACATAGCTTCCTAAGCCCGGTGATGTCGTTTAGAGGGAGGTAGGTCAGCTTCATCACTCGATAGGCTACTTCTCAAACGATATTTATCAACAAGCAAGCATATCATTCTAGTAACACTCTATTGCTTATGAGGATTGGTTATCAATTATTAATGTATCTCTACTCTAATAAACAAGATGATCAATTTATTTTTGGAATGAATTTCTTTTAATCTGTGTTTGTTGTTCATATTTAAAAAACTTTGCAGGTATATTTGGGAGAGTAGTATGTCAACAGTCACACTTTATCAGATGTTACCTTTTTAGTGGAAGGTGAGTGACATTATGCAGTAGCACATTTAATAAGTTTATTGTAAATGGCATATCATTAAATCTTTGAAAGGGGATAGCTACTCAAAGGAGGTTGAATTGGTTTCTATGGAAAAGTTAAGATAAAGCTTTCCAAAAATATTGAATGAGTTATTATAGAATGTTGTTTTAACTTTTTACTCTAACAAATGTAAACAATATGGTGCTTAAATGTAGGTAGGCGATTTTATTCCCACAGGACTGCACTTCTGGCATCTTCAGATGCATTTCGTGCTATGTTTGATGGTGGCTACCGGGTATGAGTGTCATTTTGTTTTTGCATGGGATAGAAGTGGTTATCTTAGATATGGCTTGTCTCTCATTTTTTGATTCCTATAAAAGTTAAGTGAAATAATTTGATGTTATTGAAGACTGCATTGTCTACCCTAGAATTTTATATTGTCAAACATGTTAAGTGCAATGTGGCTTCAAACAATAACTAGAAATTTTTTGGGGATAAATTTGCGAACCTTAAACAGGAAAAAGAGGAAAAGGATATTGAAATTCCAAATATAACCTAGGCAGTCTTTAAACTACTGATGAGCTAATCTTATGGTTTCTTCTATGTGCTTCTTATGGCAATAACGAAGGATTCATTCCTGTTATAAAGAGTTCAAGCTGAATATGAAAGAAATGATGACATGTTAGAACTCAAATATGTTTTATCCAAGAATGTTTGATGATTCTGATGGGTACTGGTGTCATATTTATATACACTGGTACAGTAGAGATGACAACAGATATTGCACAAGACTTTTTGACAGTTGCTGATCAATATCTTTTAGAAGGCCTCAAACGTTTGTGTGAATATTCTATTGTATAGGTATTCTTTTATTTCATTGCGGTTTTTCCTTTTTGTTATGATATTGGCCAGCCTCAGCATTGAGATTTGTGTTTTCTATTTAGGACCTTACTTTGGAGAATTTCGCAAGTGTATATGATCTTGTTGATTCATATCATGAAACTTCTTTGGGTCATATGTGTGTTATGTACTTTCAGGAGCACCATGAACATATGTCTAACATGTATGGGTAAGGAAAACTTCTACATAACTGAACAATTACAGTGAGCCAGGAACTTTTTCAGTATCTATATAAATTTTTATAATCAATTTTATGTGCAACTACCCTTCCCTTGTAGAACGGTTACTACCAAAGATACGTGATTACTTGTTTATAATATTAAGGCTGCATCCTTATATGCCATCATTGTAAAGGAAGTCATGATCATTTTGATTCGCTTTTGTGGATGGTCTCATCTTCTTGGAGAACTAGTGCAAAGGGAGGTATTTTCGAGGTGTTTCTCAGCATTGCCAAGATTACTGCTAGTTATGTAGGATGCAACGATTTATCAAGAGAAGTTGAAGTGAAATGATTACAAGACGTTAATTGACTAATACATTTTCATATCTTTTCAAAATGATCCAGAATTTTGAAGTCAAAGATGAGCCATCAATTGATATTAGATGGTTTCTCAATTTAGTTGTGTATCTCATCTAAAATTTAGTTGTGTATTTCATCTAACACTTGCAAATTTTTTTTCTATTAACATATGCTTTTGACATTTCTACTTTGTTTTAGTTCAGCAGTGTTTGAATATCAATCTACTCATCAGGTTAAATTGCAGGTGCAAGTCCTGGGTGATTATGACATAAGAGTATGCACTTAACCAAATGAAAAACAGTTGTTTTACTGATTCAGATTTTTAAGGGTCATCATATTGATAAAAACAAGTAGCTTGTGGGCTTGACGAATTTGGGCCAATTGTGTAATACTCTTGGAGTGTAGTGGGGAGACACCTATTGGTCCTTGTTCCAATCTCTTTGCTAGGGAAATTGATTGTATGGCCATTTTCCAGAAAGATATCCTTGCGTTTTTAAGTCGGATGATACCCTCATTCACCCTCATTCATGCTTTTGTTTTCGAAACTAGGGCCCTTACCTTTTAGACTGTCTCTTAGACCTTCACCTCTAGTTTTGGTGGTTCTGATTAAATAAGTTCAATTGGTAAAGATCTGACCTTTACACCCATATTCATTGCTTCTTCGGACGGACATCAATATTGATTCTTTCTGGTCTACCACCCATTTTAGTCTGCCACTTCATCTGGGCAAGATTCAATCTTTCTGGCTGGCGAGTAGGTTGGCAATTGATATAGATCTTCTTCGATCCGAGTGCACTAATACAAGTGGGATTGGCCATTGGCCAGATCACGGGTGCATTCGTAGCCGTGCAGGGTCAACTTTATGCCCAACCAGCAGATTCATCGGTATTCACATACCCCATGATAGAGGTGCTTCCCGAGGTGTCGATATCTCTACATCGACCTTTTCTTAGCTGGCTTGACTTGCTGTCTAGCGGGTTCATCTTCTCTTAGGTTGGTAAATAGGATGGATGTTACACCATTTCTTGCTTGATGGGTTCTCACACGAAGAGATGTCCTTGCTATACCTAAATCCTTATTTATTGAGATGAGAGTCACTGGTCAAAAGACTAAGCAAGGTTTTCGGTAAGAGAGAGGTCCTTTTAGAACTCGGATTGGTCTAATTCACTGCATTGAAATGTATGCAAGAAGCGAATGGTCCTCCAAAATAAGACGTGGGTAAGGTTTATCTAGATTTGGAACTATGGAAATAAGACAGAAACAATTTCCACCTAAAAACACAAACTTGCATCCATCACTTGGGTTTAAACCAAAAAAAACACAAACTTGCATCCATCACTTGGGTTTAAACCAAAAAAAAACACAAACTTGCATCCAAGTGTTTAAACACTAATATCTGTTACAAGGTTTGATTTCTCATGCAGTGTTTCAGAGAACCAGGTTTTGTAATTCTAGGATTAAGAAGAAAATATCAGCACATATTAGGAAATCAAAAAATATTCCCATAGCCATTGCAATCGGTGCAATGGAAATGAAACCCTCTGAAAATCTATAAACATTTACACAAACCCTTAGACTGCAATAATCGGGTATTAAAATAGGGGCACAAATACGGGGCACAAGAATTATATAATTTGATGTGGCAAATGAAAATAACAACAACAACATACATGGCATACATCAAATAAGGGAAAACAAATGGGGATGAAAAATAGACCAGCGTACCTTAGCGGGCCATGCCGAAAATCCCTTGAACTTAGCGAGCACAAGATCTGGTGTACCGTAGCAGGCCATGCCAGAAATCCCTTGACCTTGGTGAGCACAAGATCTCTGAGCCTCCATTTTTTCCTCCTCATCAAAAACCTTGTCATAAAACCCTCGTCAAAAACCATGTCATAAAACCCTGATGACAACGAAAAACGTAAACAATAGTGTCAATGCCCGATGACAATTGGGTACCTGTTAAATTATCGATTAATATTTTACAGTAGCAATATTTTCGTGGCTCCTTGGCAAATGGAAAAATGGGCTTATGATGGAATCCGTTGGCAACAGGTTTCGACCTTTGTATCTGTTGTAGCAATAATTAATGGAAAGCTAAAGAATAAAGAATGGAACATCCCGAATATTGGGATGGAGTCTAACAATTTTGAGGGTCTGCTCAATCTCAACAAAAATGAAGCCACCACGCCCATGCCCATTCATTACCAAATAAATTTGTTGTTCTTTTGTTTTTTATAATTTTAATTTGTATAATTAAATAATATGTTTATATTTAATTATATTAAATCATATAACATATCAACTATATATATTTATTTATAGTAAATATTTTATCATTTGAATTACAATAATATATTTATATTAATTATATATTATTATTATATTTACATATTTTATCATTATTAAGGTGAAAGTAGTTTATATATCATAAAGGTATTTATAAAATATTTACATATTTTACAAATTATATTAAGTATTGTATTTACATTGATTACAAGTATAGTATGGATGGACTATGAATGTATGGATTGTAACATATTTCCTTAAAATGAAACATGTTTTGTTGGGAGAAATAAAATGGGAACAATCTCAATATTATGTTTCTCTTGTGGTTTGAATTTTGTACTTTGGTGGGGTGTTTTAAAATAATCCAACCTCTTATGTTTGCACTTCCTTATGGCACTAAATTTGGGATGGGGTGTTTTTGCTTGTGCTAACCTTTATTTTAATATTTTTTGTTTTCTTGTGGAGGATATGTCCCACTTTGACATAGCCAAAAGCATACAAATGAGTGATAGACCAGTGTGATTTCCTTCCAGCGGTCTAACTGTGCATTAGTTTACGTACAATGGAAGATAACACCCAAGTTGAGGTATTTACACCATCAAATTTGACCATACAAATAGCTGATATTTCTTATAGTGTTGGGACAAAGCATTTGATATAGTTTCGAGCCCCTTACTAAGAGAATCGATAGAGGTTTCCTGGCTATAGACCTACTGCTCCCCTTTTTCCTTTTGCTGCCATTTAAATGGGACTAATATTTTTTCCCATTTGGTCATGCAATCCCAAAACCTATAAATCATGCAAATATCTAGATCCCATTCGATTCGGGTAAAAGGTTCTTGTGTGGGTCTATCGAAGAAGATTCCATTGACGAGTGTTTAAAATTATTGTCTATGTATGGGCTAGTGGAGTAATCCAAGTGGCCCACTCAGAAGGGGACATTACACCTTGTGTCTTGGAAGAGAAGACAACAACCTTATTTATGTATGTACCCAATATTTGAATACCAAGTCAAAATGTTGTTAGATTTTCCTCATGTAATAATGGAAGCGTGGAGGAATGTTCATGTATGATAGGGTCAAATTTAGTGTTAGTCTTGGGAAGTTTGTCTTTCCCACTTGGTCATGTAATCCCAAAACCTATAATTCATTCAAAGATATAGATTCTATTCGATTCACGCAAAAGGTTTGTCACGTCCCCTCTCATCAATCTAGTGCGATGGAGAGGATGCAACGCTATAACCGGGCATCTAGCCCCATGAACATAAGCAAAATGCAACACGATGGAATTAGTTGGACGCAATTGATAGAATAAAGAATGGAACACTGATTGCAAGCGAAGGTTGTGATGGAGTTTAAAAATTTTGACGGACTGCTCAATATCGACCCAACCAATTTCTATCTCAAGATTTAACATCTCCACCCTCCCATTGATATATAATTTCTTCTTTGTCGTGTTTATGTACAAACAATAGGGAGTTTAATCCCCTCCCTCCCGACCACATAGGCTTTCATCTCTTCTTCTTAAAGTTGTATTTTCTTTTATTTTTAACTAATGAGAAAAAAAGAAAAAGGTAAGAATTTAACAAAATAGATTTAAGAAAATTAGCAAAGAAATCGATTGCTATATGGATTTCTGATGTGTTGTTACGGGACCTAGTTTATAATGTCATCTCTATGTGGGAAATATTTGGATTACAAGCAAGAATGGTCATTTCAAGCTCTATGCGACCGAGAATAATTATCATTGATTGGGACATATTATCAAGTCAAAATATAACATCTAAGGCTAAGGGGCTCATGGGTCATGTGTGATGCCCTAGACCACCTCAAAGGCCCTATATACTACATAGATAATATTTAGCCAATGAGTAAGATATGTCAATCATTTTGAGGTTTGACACACCAAGTATGGATTTCAGTCCCTAGGCCATGATTTGATGTGAAAAGAGTAATTGGGCCAAAACATTTTTCCTTAGGGCTCATGAACTATGTGTGGGGCCTTAGGCCACCACAAAGCCCTATAAAGGGAATATTGGCATGTAAGAAAGATATAGTACCTCTTTTATGAATTTTGGTTAACCATGGATATTTTTTGTAACTTAAGCAATGGCAAGGTCAAAAGACATAGCCTTAGGCCATAACATTTGCATTTTGCCTATAAGAAAAATATGGTTGTAGAATATTCTACATAGGGCGTAACAAAGAAATAGGAAAATACAACAACGATGGAGAATACTTTGCATTTTTTCTTAGAAATCATGCTAGTTGACATAAAATTATAAAGAAGCCACATTAGTTGATTCAATACCCAATTATTTCCATCTCCAGTATTTTGATTCAATCCCAAATTGTCTCCATCTTCAATGATCCTATTGAAGGAAAATGCACTAATTTCTTTAATGAATGTGGAAGCTGGAAGCTGGGAGGTCATCCAGAGGCTCCATGAGAAAGAATTATCATGACTGGTACTTGAGTAATAGGTTGTTCGAGAGTCTCTTGTTATAAAGCCAAAGCTTCGTAGTGTTGTGCGCCCAATCCGTTAGTCCGTATAATAGAGCAGGCTCACCCGGTTCATTCTCAACATCCAACGATCGTATGGATTTGGCCCCTTGTCCCTGTAATTTATGTACCCTCATAGAGTTTGAGGTATGGCTACTCAGATTAGGTCTCCAGGCTGGGTCTTATCCTGGATAGTCCTAATTAGTCCATTTGTGTGAATCCCTCTCATAAAACATAGTTGTAAATGCCAATATGTAGTAACAAAAAATCCAATCGTGAGATAGCGATCTAAATTTTGGTGAACTAGCATCAGTAGCACCACCAAAATAGGTATATCTTATATAGTATCTAAGAGAGAAGCATCTAAGATAGAGATAGTAGAGGCATCAACAATGGTAGAGCTCCTAGTTTACTTTGATCCATCCCCAAAAACCAGGCTTTGAACGGCCTAGCCCGAGAATCAAGACACCCACATTGCCAACTAGGCGCCATGAGAAGTCCTCATGGGCAGAATAATATTAAATCCTCTCATGAGAAAATTAAATCCTCTCATGGCTGAATTGGGGACGGACCAAACATACCAAATTAATACTCATAACCCCAAATCCATAGATTGATTTAGCAGAAGCCCCTTTGGGAAATGGGTAGTTGTACACAGATCTATATTTGAAAAATCCTTCATGTTTTGCTTCTCCTCCCTATGAAACTTCATAGGTTTTAATCTATATTTTAATTTGTATATTGTATAAGTAAATAATATGTGTATATATTTAATTATTTTAAATCACATAACTTATGAACTATATATATTTATTTATATTAAATCTTTTAACATATGAACTATAGTAACATACTTATATTAATTATATATTATTATTATATTTACATATTTTACCATTATTAAGGTGAAAGAAGTTTATATATTATAAGGGTGTTTATAAAATATTTACCTATTTTATAAATTCTATGAAGTATTATATTTATATTTCTTACAAGTATAGTATGGATGGACTATGAATGTATGTATTTTAACATAATTCCCTAAAATGAAGCATGTTTTGTTGCGAGAAAGAAAATGGGAACAATTTCAATATTATGTTTCCCTTGTGGTTTGAATTTTGTACTTTGGTGGGGTGTTTTAGAATAATCTCACTTGTTATGCATGCTTTAAATGGTAAACATACCCCATATGCTTTAAATGATGACGATGATGAACTAGATGACAATGACAGTGATGGTGTTTTTGATGATGAAGATGATGGAAATGATGATGATGATGATCATCGTCATCATCTTTGTCATTGTCATCATGATTATCACAATAGTCATCATCATTAGCATAATCATCATCCATATCATCATCATCACCATTGTCCTTGAGATCATCATCATCATGATTATTGGCATTTTCTTCAGTTATTCATCATTACCTTTGGAATAAGAAATAACATCTACCCAAAATATGTGATTAGTGGAAAAGAGACATGGAGGACACATACGATTTATGCATCAAAAATAAAAATTTATTTTTTAAGACGATCAATAATGATCATTCTCATTGTATTCATCATCATTTTCATTGTCATCATCACCATCATCATCATTCATTTCATTGCCATCATAATCATCGGTGATTTCGTCATTGCCATTATCCTCATCCTCATCATCATCATCATCATCATTGTCATCGTTCTCCTCATTGTCAACAACATTATCATCATCATCATAACCATCCTTAATATCATAATCATTATCCTCATTTTCATCTTCAACATCTGGGTGTAAAAATGGATGCAAAAGTGGATAAAAACATGGATGCAAAAAAGGATGCAACAAAAGTAGGCACAAAAGTGGGTGCATAATGGGGTGCAACAAAACTGGATGCAAAAGTGGATGAAAAAATGATGCAATCATGGAAGCAAAACATGATGAAAAAAGTGGCGCAAAAGTGGATACAACCATGGATGTAAATTTGGATACAAAATTGGATGCGAAAGTGGATGTAACAAAAGTATATGCAAAAGTAGTCGTAAAACCCAACGCAAAACCAAATGCAAAAGTGGATGCAAAAATGGATGCATAAAGGGATGCAATAACTGATATAAAATTGGATGCAAAAAAATATGCAAATGTGGATGCAAAAGTTGAAGCAAAAGTTGTGTAAAAGTAAGCACAAAAACATGTGTGAATTGGGACGCGACAAAAGTGGATGCAAAAGTGGATGCAAAAAAGACGTAAACATGAATACAAAATAGGATGCAAAAAGGGATGAAAATGTGGGTGCAAAAGTGGATGAAAAAATGGATGCAAAAGTGGATGCAAAAATGGCTAAAACAAAACGAGATGCAAAACTAGACTCAAAAGAGCTTGTAAACTTTGATGCAAAACTTGGCGCACAGAGGGATGCAAATAAAGAAGTAGAAGTGGATGTAAAAAATGTTGCAAAAGTGGATGAAAAAAAGGGCGTAAAAGTTGAGGCAAACATGGGTGTAAAAGGGGGTGCAACAAGAGTATATGTACAAAATAGGTGTAAAATTAGGTGCAAAACTAGGCTCAAAACTTGTCGCAAAACCTGATGCAAAACCTGGCGCATAACCAGGTGCAAAACCCGGTGAAAATTACACCGCAATTTGTGCCATATTTAGAGAAAGGACGCAAAAAATGCCTAAAATAGCACCAACCCATGAAATTGCGCCATTTTGTCCAAAAATTGAATAAAAATACACTGAAAGATGGTCTAGACGCAAAAAGGATGCAAAAAGAGATGCTAAATCTGATTTTTGTTGTAGTGAAAATATGAATATAATAATGCATTTTCATATCTGTCATAATGCATAAAAGCAAGGGTATTATTTCATGTAAGATGCAATCCGACTATACTATGAAAGCATGAATAAAGATTTACTCATATAGAGCTGATTGTGTTCATTCAAAGGCACATAGAGTCCTTATAGGGCTTAATTACAAGCAATAGTAGCAAAGGCTCCAAGGAATTAAAAGGGAAAGAATATGAAATTTGTCCAAAACTCCTCTTCTTATATACACAAACAAAATTCCAAGTATTCATCAAAGACAAATAGAAGGGCCAGTTTGCAAATATACGAGAGTCCATATTAGTGGAGGAGCTTTTGCAAACATACAATGTGATGATTTTTCACTTATTGTTGAAAATACAATAAGCTCGTAGCAGAATCTAAGTCACCTTACAACCATGTGTTTACATTTTCCTTGATGGTTAGAAAGGCGTTAGGTGAAGATACTGTAGGAAAGGAAAATGCAGCAGATCTTCTAAGGCTTATAACAACAATAAAAAACTCATCTAAATGGTTTTAAAATGGAAGGGATCCAACTCTAGGAAGCAACCACTTACCTATTATTTTATGTTTGAAATATGGCAATTGATTGATGATTTGCATAACACAACTTAATGAGGCAAACCTCAATGTGAGTGAAAAAAAATTAGGTAGGTCCAACCTAGGATCATTACTTCCTATACGACCTGTAACATTATAGATAAATAAGCATAAAAGGCATTAAATTCATCTCATTTGCATCAACATGTGAATAGTTCACATGTTGATGTAAAGGAGAAAAAGTAAAAAGTAAAACCTTCCGAGTATCAAAATATACAGAAATTGCAAATGGGACGTTGGTTCAATAGTGAGGTAGATGGGGTAATCAAGGATTCATTCTGGTTAGTGTTTATACCACCCAAATGGCATGAGTTTCAAAAGAATTAGACCGAGAGCAAGTCTTAGGTGATTTTTGGTGGAAGTAAATCTGGATCAAACAATCTGCCTACAGATCATATTAAGAATATAGAAATGCACCAAGACACCTTTCAATATAGACTGTGGAAACAACATATCATTTAATGTTTGACATATTATTGTTGATATCATTTATAAAATGGAAATATTTGTGTAAAAATTCATTGAGCCAAAAAAACACAGAATAACAATTAAAATGAAGGTATGTGATAGTATTCTAGTAGAATACCTTGGGAAAACGGTTGCTAATGTACTCTGCGACATTTCATATCTACTAAGATTTCCTCTTCAAAGCGCTCATGCCCCTCAAGCAATATGCTAAGGTATTTATATATGTTGCTTTGTATCATCAGTTTGATATTTTGCAGCTCCTCTTGTGAAAATTTCTCATCCTTGTAGAGAATTTTTGCCTGGAAATACACAGTAGAAATATAAGCAAGAACACAAGTCTGGTGATTTCGTTCACTGGGCTGAGAAATTTAATAAAATAAAATTGTATCATAATTACTTGTGGGATGAGATCCATAAAATCAGCATCAAATATCCTATGGTTGAAAGAATCATGTGAGATATTTAGCATTCCAATGTTGAAAATTAAAACATTTGACTGGGTTCCGTGAAAAAATAGAGAGCTATGTCAAAAATAGGGAAGATGGCCCAAAATATTGCAACATTTACTGGACTGTGAGACTTGTCAGAAGGTATAGAGGTTAATGCACGAAGAGAATAAAACACAAAATATCCATTCCAGCCAATAACTAGTAGCATATTCCTTCTTGAAAAATTGTGATAGCTTTGCAATACTCTAGTTTAACAGGAAAATACTGATCAGCAATGCTTCTAATGCACATAAATTTTCTATTAAGATGGTGAGGAAATACTGCATCATCCAAATGATTTGGCATAAGGAAAGCAGTAAGAAATAAATTATCATGAAGTTTTGATTGTCGTCAAAATATCCAATGAGGATCTATCATGAAATGCAAAGTACGTAAAATTTATAATTTTATACATCTCTATATAGTAGTAGTCACAGGGACTAAAACTAGACAAAGAGAAATTGAGTTTCTTATTGCAGTTGGAGCTAGAGTGAAAAGAGAAATATGTTATAAGAAACTACTTTTGATTGTCTTCCTTAGATTTTGGGTCATCTAACTTACCCTTTTGCCGTGTTTTTTTATTGTCAACAATAGCTACATTCAGAACATTCTTCCCTTTGCTCAATAGTCTTACTGCTAATCCATTCTTAGCTGCTGCTAGAAGCACTTCTTTGCTAATTTTTTTCCATGGTGTTGTGTCTTTCCACAAACACAAATTTCAAGTGTTGGATGGTATGTGGATAGTGGCGCTTCCAAACATGTGACTCGTGACAAAAAGATTTTCAGCAAGTTTCATGACAAAGAGGGAGGACTACATGTGGATTTTGGTTATGATGACAAGTATCTTGTAAAGGGATTGGGCTCCATATATTTCCAAATGCCTTTAGGGGATGTTCTTGAACTGTATTTTGTCTTATAGGTTCCTTGGTTGACTGAGACTTTTCTTTTAGTTTCTTGCATCATAGATTTACAGAGTTTAGACGAATTTGATGGTTAGAAAATCACCATTATAGACAACAGCCATGGATTTGATCAAGTTTTGGCTAGAGTAGTGCAAGAAGATGTCCTTTATAGGATACTTGCAAATACAATTACACAGGTACATAAAGAATCCATGAAGGAGGTGTGCCTCTAGTGTGAGGAGACAGTTATAGAACCAACTATGGAATCAGTGATTGATTCCTTGATTACAGATGATAGGAGTATGGAAGAGTCCCAGGGTAAAGTTGTTACAAAATAATTCTCTCAACAAGAGGGAGAGTTGACCTTGATGAAACTCTTTTACTCCAATTGTCAGAGGATTCACTGAGGAAGAGGGACTTTCCATAGATGGGTTGATGCATGCACCACCAGTTTTGGATTTTTGTATCAATGAGTTTGTACTCATGTTTGGATCTTTCGAGTTTAGTGTATATTTCAGTTCATTATTTGACAAATCTTATACAATTGTCTTGGCCATGTATACAAATTAGTTCATAATTGAAGGATATCTGAAACAGTTCATGATGAAAATGTTGATCAGTAAAGATGGCATGATGGACAAAGATGGTTGGAATGGAGTTGGAGTGTTCCTTGTACAAAAGGATTTTACCTTAAATATTCTAAAGAGAGTTCAAAGTACACAAGGAAGAAGTAGTCCACATTCATGTTTCTTCAAGTTTATTAATGGTAAACTGTTTCACCAAAACCCTAGCAGATGAGAGATTCCAAATGCAGAGAGAGTATTTAGTGCTTAGCAGAGAACAATTTCCTCTGTATAGACAACATTGGATTTTTAGTTCCTCGGAAAGTGTGGTGGAATGCCATTATTATCAGCAATGAGCAAGGGAGACCTGGGTGCACACAAAGAAAGCATGTGTGACAGGTGTGCAAGTTTGTACTGCAGCAAGGAAACCCTCCTCTAATAGAGTTTCATACAATAGTACAGTAGTTCCATACAACCTCCCTTTAACAATTCCATGCAGTAGTAATGAGGGTACATGAGCATTTATGAAGAAGAGAGAAATAGAGGATGCATGCATGAGGCATCCTCAATTTAGTTCCAATTTAGATGCCTTTTATATTTAGCAGTTCAGTTATGTTTCTGGTTTTGCTTTAGTTAAAATTTGCATGCATTAAGTTTCTAATTTAAGTTTGCATGGATCACTCAAGTAAGGCACATGCATCCTAGCTCAATATAGTGAAGTGTATGCAGCCTAGTAGTTAAAGCACAAATCACAAGAAGCATGCATGCTTGCATGCCTTAGATAATCTTAAGTTAAGGAATTGTTGTGCATGTGTTCGATTTCATTGCACCTACTCTTCCTCTCAATATATAAAATAGAAGATAGAGGTATATGTTTATTGATTCATTTTTTTTCAGTTCAGCAGTTACCAGTTCATTGTTTCCTATAGCAGATTTTCATTTTCAGAAGTAACGAAAAGCAGTGACAGGTTTTGACCTTAAACTTATTGTGTTTCTGTTCTATATTTTCTACAGTATATATTTATAGATTCTATCATTAGTTTTTCATTGTTTAGTTTCCTATAGAAATTATTTTAGAGAGCAGAACCTGTTTACCATGGTTTGGGAACATCTAACAAAACTCACTAAAATTTGACAAAAACTTAGGAGATTCAACTTTTTTTTAAACATAATATTTCAGCCAAAAAACTTAGCAAAAATTTTGCCGATTCCAACTCTCCAAGCCTAAAAAATCACAACATATTTGCATGTCTGACTCTCTGAGTTGAACTTGTGACTTTTTGCCATGATTTGACATTTTTTTCCATCTGAACGTTTACAAGGACAAATACACTTGGGCAAGTTTTGGCACCGAATCAAGTATGACCTGTAAGTCTAAGTCATACATGGCAAATTTTTCTTCAATGGAAGAAAATAACTAGCGAAAACATAGAGGTATCCTTCAAGATGTATCCTTATTATCAATAATGGTCCAATTGCAAAGATAAAGGATAAATGTGCATGGAAAACAAACATAGAAAGGGAAATCCAATCCCTGTATCACGTGCCAAGAAAGCAAGCAGATGGAGGAGACACGTGTCTCTCTTCACCTCAGCCATCTGTATCTCTCCATTCTCCAGGCAATAAATGGTAGAAGGGCAAGGAAGGGTGAAGTCAGGAGCCATCATGGCTCAACCCCTTTGTCCTGCATGCAAATTTGTTCATTATATACCAATCACCTCACTCATGTGGAAAATTATGAAAATGATTTGGTCTTGGGTTTGATATAGGTTCATGGACTATGGAAGATTTTGCATAGGGTAGTCAAGTTGGCTTTGTTTGGAATTGGTCTCTTCTCAGTCTGAGGTATTTTATCCTGGGCTAGTTTGGCAGGGCTACTAGTCTTGATATGAGTAGGCTTTTACTAGTGGTGTTTCCCCTGGTTTGGTCAGGATAGCCTTGATCTGAATCTAAATGTTCTAGTGATATTCTTCCTGAATTGTGATTTCTCCCTCTCTAGTTGTCGCTTCCTCTTCTATGGGTTCCTTTATCATGTTCTCCATTTGTTCCCCCTCTTGGCCCTTTCTCACTCTTGGGAAAGTTACATGATATTGGAGGTTGCCTAAGTTTGGTAACCTTTCCTAAGACCTAGAAGATGGAATCTAAACAAGAGGCCAAGACTGAAAATAGTCAGCATGGGGCTATGCATGGAAGGCCAAAAGCCTGTAGGAATTCAAAAATTAGGAGACAACATAGAAAATGAGAAATAAGAGCCCAGGCCGAAGCAATGGCTATAGCTAGCAGAAACCATAGGTGCTTTTCTAAGCCTATCAATAAAGAGGTTGAATTGAAGTTGAACACATTGAAAAGTGGTCAGCGATAAAAGAAGACATACCCCTATAGAACATATTGATGATAAATCTATAAATTGGGTCCCAAACACAGGCTTCTTCAGAAGCAAGGACACCAAGTACATGAAATTGGTCGAGTTGTACTGACTCAAAAAATACTTTATTTCCCAAGTTATTGAATATCAAGGAAAAAAATAGCAAGACATTTTAAGCAATTTGGATCAAATGGGAAAAAAATATGAAGCCATCTGGGGCATAGAAATTGTCATGGAAAATCAGGATGATGAACGATAGATTCCAGTAAAAGAAACATGGGCAGGCAGAGATCAACTAGAGGGGGGAACAACATATCAGCCAATATACCTTTATGAGGATTTGGATGAGGAAGGTGAAGAATGATAGCAGCCATGTCAGGTCTTCTTGCCGGTTTGTTTTAGGACTATCTATAGATAACTAGAAATGTTTCAGTTCTATAGGTTCGATGTTGCTATTTCCAAACATTGTTGCAGCCCAATTTGGACATATTCTGGAAAGTTGTTCTAGATATTTGGTCATTTATTGTCCATTTACCCTAGGGTACTGGTCACAGTATGGAATGGCAAATTCTTTTTGTATAATATTAGTAGAATAGCAGCTAAGTTTAAAAAAAAATCAAAATACAAAGTTCCATAATGCCAGGCACAAAGTTCTATTTTATTGTCAGTTGAATGTATTAATGGCTTAAAATATATTCAGGTGTCACTAAGTTCTAGCATACTTGCAAGGCTTAATCCTGTGGCTAAAACACTGCTTTTTTGCCACCCCAAATTTATTTTATCCTTATTGCCTCCTCACCAACTTTGACCTGTAGGCTTGGTCAGGGATGAAGCACAACCTTTCCGGTT
Source organism: Pseudotsuga menziesii (assembly GCA_001517045.1). Classification (NCBI taxonomy): domain Eukaryota; kingdom Viridiplantae; phylum Streptophyta; class Pinopsida; order Pinales; family Pinaceae; genus Pseudotsuga; species Pseudotsuga menziesii. Next base: position 96,051 of record LPNX011100377.1, read on the forward strand.
TCAAAGTTGTAGTATCTTATCACTTACTCTGTTATGCCCACTATTCGCATCTCTCTACTACTTCCTCCAATACTCTTTTTATTTGTTCTCTAGATTTGAATATTAAGCTATCTAGTGACATCAACAACAAATGTCAACAATTCTTCTATGAGAATGATAAAACAGGGTTTGATCCCTGATGTTGTTACAAACAATGTATTAATGGATGGATTCTGTAAATTGGATACTCTTGAGGCAATAAAGTTATTTAAACAAATGAAAGATGGCATTCATGTTCCTGATATGATTACATATATGACTTGCACATATGAACTATACAAGGTAAGGCACATCCCAAGAGGTCAACAGTCTATTGCATGAAATTTCTAAAATTGTTTGACATTGGAGCTCTGAAATATCTAGCAGTAAATAGTATCCTCTATAAAAATTGTTGAAATTCACCTAGAAAGATTCAATAATAGGGGGATAATTTGCAATCATATGAATTCAACATTGAATTTGGTAATAATACACTATTTAAGATAACACCACCAAAAAATATTCTATTGAAGAGAAAGCGCATGCTATAAAGGAAGCAAATGAGAAAGTATTGGAGTCCTCCCGTTACCTCTCCAGGAAAATCTTCTAGGTTGTAGCTCGAAGATGCCTGGTAGCTTTAGTATTTTCTTAATGATGGGTAATATGGATCAAGTTGGATGACTTAATCAAAACTCACTCATTCAAAACATGCATAAACACACTCAGATAGATAAGGCTTTAGAACACTGCTGTTCAGAGGGTTTGTAAAAGGTGGATGTATGTAGAAATCTTATTATGCTAGCAGACTTATAAGAAACGCATATATAAATGGATAATCACAATAATTAAATGATACTTTCTATTCAATTCATCAATACAAAGATAGGATGACAACTATTTGGCAATAGAAAAATAGAACAAACATGAAATAAACATTCAGGTGCAAGTACAGAAAGGTAGAAGATGAAATCTGAACATAAATGGAAAAAGAAGCTTATATTATTGGCATGAAAATGAGAAGTCTGAGAGTACAAGTATGAAAAAGTATCTAAAGTTGAACCTTTCTTCTACAGTAGTCATAGGATTTATAGCCTTTACAAAATTTATTCCAGATCCTAAAAAATTGGATCGAATTTACGAAAAATAGATAGTCATAACTATTTGCTAAACATGGGTAAAGATTCTATATTTGATTTCCAATCTACCTAACTCCAAAAATATTCCTACTCCTCAAACCCTTTAATAGATGTAGTAGACATTGAAGTAGAACTCAAACTTGCCATTTGGCAGACAAGTCACCCTTTGTCAAAGTAGGTAGGATATGTGATCTAATTCACCTTGTTGGCACCTTCAAAACTGAAACACAACCAAAAAACGGATGCCTTTAATTATTTTCCAACCTTAAAAATCATCCATGAGGTGTTTGGATCAACAAAATTCAGTTATGTGCAAGAATATGCTTTTCTGCACTGTTCTACACTTTCGGTGGCTAAGGAAGCAAAACTCTGGGCCTGTAAGCTGTCGAAAGATCTATTTTTCGGTGGCTAATGAACAGCTGCAGTGATCGCCTAAGCCACCGGAAAGTATGTTTTCAAACTTTATTCAAAATTGTCATCACACTTTACCTTGATGCTTTAAGGCTTCAGTGCTGACCCTTTGGTGTCTTTGGATCCTGCCTAGGGTTTGGGAATAGGCTGCCTCTGGGCCACAAACGCTCATTGCTACTTATTTTAGGGTTTCCATCTTCTAGTGAGCTTGAGACTGAGGGCTTGAATTCCTTGTTTGCAACTTGGAAAACCTGATTTTCTTGTAGAGCCTAGTGTTTTCTTTAGTTAACCTGAGATTATTCTCCTCCAGCTTGGTATACTTCCTTTTTATCTCTTGTAGAGAGTCATACAATTCGGCATTCCTCTTGGTTAACCTCCCATTGGCTCTTTTGATTTCCCTCTCCAATCCTTCTAGCTCATACACCTGTCTCAGTAGCTGATTGATTTTTTTGGATCTAGGTTTGTTGGATGAAGCCTCTGCCACTGGTTCACCTTGATCCTCCTTTGGTGCAGGTGATGGATAACTCCTCCTTCCCTATTGTAACCTAGTCTGCGAGGTTAGTTCCCTATTCTTCTTCATTCTCAGAATCAGAGTAAGGTAGGTTGAGGATATTTTTGTCTGGTGCTAAAACCTCCTCTGCCTTTTCACTAAAATATAGGTTCCTCTTGGCCTTCTTGGTCTTAAGAGTGGGAGAGGTCTGATCCACTGCAATTAGAGAGATGGCCCTCCTCTTCCTCTTACCACTTTTTGGAGTGGAGGACTTTTTTGAAGAAGACTTCCTTTTGTCCTCTGGCTACAATTCTGTCTCAAACTTGTTCCAAAACAGGAAGTATGTGCAGGCCACATTCCTTCTTTGCAACAATTCAAGGACAATTAGCTTGATCAAGCCATGATGGGATATCCTACCTGCAATCCTAGTGGGCTTGGCTTTAACTTTATGGGCTATTTTATCAGGATTTTGTATAGGTAAAAAGGCAAGCTCAAGGGGCTCCTTCAAGTGAAATGGTTCATTAAATTTAAATGGTATATCATTACTTTATTATACCTGCCCTCGCAAGTTATGTAGACCAAAATTGCCTTCAACAACTGCTGCCATTTTCCCTCAAGCCAGGATGTAGGAATTCTCTTCTTCCATACAATGTTCTTGTGCTCAGGCTTCAGGAAAGATCTAAATTCTACATTCTTTGTTATAGTGGTTTTGAACCAGCTTTCTCCAGTCCTTGGGAGCTCTATTACTTCAGCTATCAAAGCCTCATCCACCTGAAATTCTTCTCTGCAAATCACTACTTTTGAGCCATCACAGGAGAGAGCAAATCCTTCTACCACTTACTAATGGGATCCCTGAATCTTTTCGCAGAACGTATAGCAGGCTGAGTCTTTGAAAAGCTGACATACCTCTGGGTGTGATTCAAGGTATCCAATATCACCCAGTTCCTTTCTTAGGGTAGGTCCTCCTCCTTTCTTCATTTCCTAGATTGTTCTTTTGTACCTGCAAAATTGAAAATTTAAACCCTGGAGAAGGAAATTATAGCATTGGATTCAGGGGATCTTGGCTCAGTGAGGACGCATGCAAGAAATGTGGAATGAATTAAGGAGGGGGTGTTGATTTTGAGGGAACTGACTGGCAATTGCGATTTGAGCAGGGTGATAGTGTATTCTGATGAGACCTACAAGCTAGCCAATGCAGGGAATGTAATCATTCAAAATGGAAACCAATGCTTTGTGGTGGTTCAATCATAGACATGGGACAGGTGGACGGCAGAGAGTGTTTGGTTTTAGATAGGTCACTTCAGTTTCATAACGACCCCTCTTACCAACTCATGATTTATTGTAGGTCCTATATTTTCGGCGGTTAATGGATTCATGGTGTCACTCTTCTTGTTGACGGTTACTGAGTGTAATGGATGCGCCAACCGCTTTACCTTTATTGAGCTTTCACTAGCTAAGGAAGCACTGAATTCTATTTTTAAGTTGCTGAAATCTGGGCCTTTCGGTGGCTAATGAACAGTTGAGATGTTTTCCTAAGCCACCAAAAGCTAAACTTTGATTTTTTATGGGAAAAAATAGAGTACAAAGAGTTCCAAACTTTATTAAACACCAAAATCTTTCATAATGTGTCTTGAAACCTTCATCACTGCACAAATTAAATTTTCTGTGTCTGATCTATTGAAGACTAATTTACTTAGGAGATAACACTTGGCTCCTACTCGGGGATGGGAACCTCCCTGTGAGGTCCCAAGAACCCCAGACCAAATGCCTTTCCTGAAAAAACAAAAAGTAAACCTATCTTCTGGTGTTCCATTGGGCATGGAGTTATTTTGCAAAAACAAACAACAAAAATGATATTTTACAATGACAAGGCTTTGAAGCCTTAAATGAAATAGAGTTTTAGAAATCGCCCATTGACTGGGCCAAGAAACACCTCCTCACCTTCCATATTTTGCAATTTGAAAGTGTTGTTATGTTGTACCTAAGCTATCACAAAAGGTCCTATCCATAGAGAATCAAATTTACCGTGCTTTCCCTTATTTTGTCTGACAGCATCCCATTTCAGAACCCAGTCTCCAACCTGAAAATTGTCCACCTTTGCCTTCTTGTCAAAAATAATTTTTATCTTCTTTTGGTGAGCTTCTGACTTCTCCACCAACTATTCTCTGACTTGCTGCATATCAACCAGATCAAGCATTCTTCTTATCATGTCATTTGGTTCATCTTGTTCCTCCTGAAAGAACTTTACTACTGGTAGAACCAGCTGAATTGGGAAAATAGCATCAGTACCATAAACCAACTTGAAAGGAGAAGTCCCTATGGATTTTTTGTTGGTCACTCTGTCAGCCCAAAGAGCAAACTTTAGTTTAGAATCCCAGCTCTTTTGATTATTCTCCAATACTTTCTTGATGATTCTAACTAGGCTCTTATTTGATGACTCAACAAGGTCATTGCCTTGAGGGTAGTAGGAAGTATAATGCATCAATTGAATGCCCATTGACTCACACATGTTAACCAATGCACTGGCTTTAAAAGCTGGTGCATTATCAGTCACTAGCCTTTCTGGGCAACAAAACCTGATAAAGATGTTTTCATATAGAAAATTCATGATGACTTGATGAGTGGCATTCCTTGTGGGGACTGCCTCTATCCACTTAGTGAAATAATCAGTGGCTACTAGGATCCACTTGTGTTGACCACTTGATGAGGGATTAATCTCACCTATGAAATCAAGACCTCACTACTGGAAATGGCCATTTACTACAATAGGTCTGAGGGAAAAAGACCTGAGCTACTGCTTTCCTATGAATCTTTGGCATTTGTCATAGGCTTTCACAAAGGTACACACATCATAGAAAAGGACAGGCCAATAGTATCCAGCCCTTAGAAAAGTTCTCATCAAGATATATGAGAACTAACTTGTCCTTTAATCCCCCAAAATCTATGTCCATGGCCCTCTGAAAGGTGGCCCCAATATTCATCAGCCCAAATGGCATCTTGGAATACATGAAGGTACCCCAGGGAGTGGTAAATGTGGTTTTTTCTTGATCATCATGGTGTATAGAAACTTAATTGTAGCTGGAGAAGCCATCTAGGAATGACATGACATGAGCTTCTGAGACTCTTTGAAATAGATGCTCCATCTTGGGTAAGGGATAGTTGTCTTTCTTGGAGCATTTATTCAGGTTTCTAAAATCAACACATAACCTGATCTCACCATTTTTCTTCCTCACCACCACTAAATTTGCAATCCATTTAGAATACTTGAGTGGGAGTATGATTTTTGCATTATGGAGCTTTTTGATTTCTTTATCGATCACAGGAAGTAAGAGAGGATTGATGGGTCTTAGATTTTGTTTGAAAGGGATGGTGTCCTTTCCAGGGGAATCCTGTGTTGGATGATATTTATGTCATAGGTTTTTAGGTCACTATATTCCCAAGAAAATATATCAGCAAAATCTTTCATAAGACTGCAAAATTTTGACCTTTCATCAGCAGTCAACTCAATGGACAAACTTATGAATTTTGGATGACTTTGGCTACCTATATTGTGCTCATGGATAGTAGGGTCTTTCTCCCTTTTCACAGGTTTAAAGGGGACATCATTATGATCAAAGATCTCTTCAAGGGGTACTAGACACCTAGGTATATAATTGCTAGGAAACTGAATAATATTCCATTTACCTATTTTCTCTTTTAATTTGGGCCTCTTGGATTCTTCCAGATTTAGGTTTTCTTGGTCAACATGCATATCAGAAAATTCATCAACGACCTGGATAAACTTACTAAGTTCATCATCATTTTCAAATACTTCCCAAAATTTCACATTATCAGGTAGGGATGGCATGTACTTGACTTGGATTTCATAGTTCAATTTAGGAGGCAAAGGAGGGATGAACATGCTGGCAGAGACAACAAGGGAATTAACTAGGTGGCTCATAGCTCTAGGTATATAGGAAATGTCAAAAAACATGAAAGATCCCTTGAGTTTCCATACCTCATCTCTGTATGCCTTTAGCCTAACATTCTTTACTTGAAAAGTATTGTTCACCTGCTGTATGATGAGGTCTGCATCTCCAAATATCTTCAGGTACATGATTCCCATTTCCTTGGCATCCTTCACTACCAATAGCAATGCCTCATACTCATCTATATTGTTAGTAGTCTTGAAATCAAGCTTATAATACAAATGAATAGTCTCCTTTGAAGGAGAAATCAAAACTACACTTATACTTGCCGAGGCTTGAGTACTGGCCCCATCAAAAAACATGCTCCAGACATAGGTGGTTACTTCTTCAGGTGGCTAATAGGTGGGATTTTTAAGCTACATGGGTATTGGTTGGGAATCATCTATCTGCATAATACATGCCCTAAAGTCTATGTCTACTGCATAGATGGGGTGGTTTACAGAGTTCTTTTCATTACTGATGATGTAGGCAAGCTGATTTTCTCTGTAGAGTCTCTTAGTCTCTCCTCCAAACATCGAGATTGTAGCATATGTAAGATCCATCTGTAAGGTACCACCTAGCCTTTTACTCCGTGAGCGAAACAAGAGGAGGCCAAACTTCGGTGGGATGTCAGCAACTACTATGTCCATCACTATGCTTTTTGAAGGCAGTTGGGAGAGGTTTATGACAAGGTCTTTTATGAGGTCTAGGCATTTGACCTTCCTAAAGTCAAAAGAGAAAATATCATGGTAGGGTTTTGTAATGTTGAGGCCAAGATCATCCATCATTGCTTTTGGCATTAGGTTGTGAGATGCTCCTAAGTCAAGCAAACATTTGTGAAGGATATTGTCATGGATGTTCAAGGATATGTAGAAGGGTGGACAAGACTCGTCTAGCTATTCAACCATAGGATCATGGGCCAATGACTGTAATGGCCTTTGCTGCTGTTTTGGAGGGGCAACCATCTTTTTTGGTGGAGCAACAATATTCTTAGCAGGAGGAGCAGTTTGCTTTGTAGGAATAGGAATCTTCTTTACAGGAGAAATAATCCTAGACCTTATATTGTAACCTCCTTGATCATCTTCCTGATACAAGGCTTCTTCAGTTATCTGCTCATTCATGAGGGATTCCTCGTAGTCTGATTGTGTCAAGAAGGAGTGATCAACTTCATCTTCCATGCAATTAATCTTGTCTTTAGCATCTCCTGAGTGAGATCTTGTTCTTCTTCTAGCACAACATTTTGGAAAGGAGCTCTGATTCTTTGATCCTCAGTTGGGTTCCTATCCCTTTGAAGGATCTGGGCTAGTGGATTATTTCTTCTGTAAGGGAAAAAATTAGGGTTTTGGGGGGCATAGTCATTTTTCCCTTTACCTCTCATGGGTTGTTGCCCTCGATCTTTAAATTTAGACATTTCAGCTGTTAGGCTGTCCAACATATTGGCCATTTTTTCCATTTTTGACTTTGAGGATGAAGGACCTAAAGGGTCTGAAGATTGCTTCTTCCTGTCCATTTTTACCTTAATTTTCTGATATGCAACAATATTTGACTCAAATTCACGGGAAGCATCTTGCATAAGTGTTAAAGAAGCATATATTCTTTCTTTGAGAAGAAGACAAAAATCTGAATCAAAAGCATTTGCATAAGTGATTTTGGCTGAAGTATCCATAGGTTTGATCTTAGCATGGATTCTACTAAACATATTGTTGAATCTCTTTGTGAAATTGGACACAGACTAACCATTTTCCCTCCTCAAAATGTTGAACTCTACGATATAGTAAAGGTGGTCTCTTCTTCACCCCCAATGCTTCAAGAATATGTCATCTAGGGCTTCATTGTCAGCTACTGATCCAACAAGTAACTCTTTGAACCATTTCCTAGCCTGACCATCTAAGCTTTGTAAAAAAACCCTGTCCATACATCCTCTTGTTCAATATTGATATTCTCAGCATAACTATAGAATGCCTCTAAGTGTTCTTCACCTGTAAAATCTCCCTCCCCAGTAAACTTAGGCATGTGTTTTTGATAATCTTCGGTAGGCATAGCAGAAAGGGGGTTAGGCAGATTTAGAGGGGCATCTATGGCAACGAGGATATTTTCCATGTTGGTCAAAGGGGCAGCCATATTGGATGTGGGTATGGACGGGGCAGAAGGAGATGCTGCTGGTGTGGATAGTAGCTAAGTAAGTATAGGTGGTAGATCTACCCTAGTGGAGTTTCCAAGGATTGGATCTACACAAGCAACAGTGCTTGAAGATTCCCCAACCCTCAAATTTTCTGATTCACTTATACATTTCTGAGAACTAGATGCTTCTATAGAAGAAGATTTAAAAGGAGGCCTATTTGATACAAAAATAGAAATGCCTCTGGAAATACCTGATGTATATCCCCTTGCAGATCTGGAAGTCTGTCTTTGTGAAGCTCTTCCTCTCCTTATAATCTTTTTAGGATCTGAAACAGGTGTCACTGGTGGCCTTTGAGGATTTTCTCTGGTACTTGGTCTTCTCGAAGAAACCTTATTCCAATGGAGTCACCACATAGATGATTACAACCAAAACAGTGTCTAGACTTTGTCTATCATCAAAGTTGGATCTATGTCGTTGGCTTCAATATCTTCTCCCCGGCAACAGCGCCAATTTGTTAGCTCTCCAGGAAACTCTTCTAGGTTGTAGCTCGAAGATGCCTGGTAACTTTAGTATTTTCTTAATGATGGGTAATATGGATCAAGTTGGATGACTTAATCATAACTCACTCGTTCAAAACATGCATAAACACACTCATATATATAAGGCTTTATACCACTGCTGTTTAGAGGGTTTGTAAAAGGTGGATGTATGTAGAAATCTTATTATGTTAGAAGAATTATAAGAAAAGCATATATAAATGACTAATCACAATAAGTAAATGGTACTTTCTATTCAATTCATCAACATAAAGATAGGATGAAAACTATCTAGCATTAGACAAATAGAACAAACATGAAATAAACATTCAGGTGCAAGTACAGAAAGGTCGAAGATGAAATCTGAACATAAATGGCAAAATAAGCTTATATTATTGGCATGAAAATGAGAATTCTGAGAATACAAATATGAAAAAGTCTCCAAAGTCGAACCTTTCTTCTACAGTAGTCATAGGCTTTATAGCCTTTATAAAATTTATTCCAGATCCTAAAAAATTGGATCAAATTTACTAAAAATAGACAGTCATAACTATTTGCTAAACATAGGTAAATATTCTATCTTTGATTTCCAATCTACCTAACTCCAAAAATATTCCTACTCCTCGAACCCTTTAATAGCTGTAGTAGACACTGAAGTAGAACTCAAACTTTCCATTTGGCAGACAAGTCACCCTTTGTCAGAGTAGGTAGGATATGTGATCTAATTCACCTCACTGGCACCTTCAAAACTGAAACAAAGCACAAAAACTGATGCCTTTAATTATTTTCCAACCTTATAAATCATCCATGAGGTGTTTGGATCAACAAAAGTTAGTTCTATGCAAGAATATGCATTTCTGCACTGTTCTATGCTTTCGGTGGCTAAGGAAGCAAAACAATGGGCCTGTAAGCTACTGAAAGCTCTGTTTTTGGTGGCTAATAAGTAGCTGCGGTGATCGCTTAAGCCACCGAAAAGTCTGTTTTCAAACTTTAATCAAAATTGTCATCACACTTTACCCTGATTCTTTAAGGCTTTAGTGCTGAACTTTTGGTGTCTTTGTAGCCAGTCTAGGGTTTGGGATGGTAGCAGCATCACAGGCTGCCTCTAGGACACAAAGGCTCATTGCTACTTCTGATAGGGTTTCCAACTTCTAGTGAGCTTGAGACTAAGATATTGAATTCCTTGTTTGCAACTTGGACAACTTGATTTTCCTATAGAGTCTAGTGTTTTCTTTCCTTAACCTGAGATTACTCTCCTCCAGCTTGGTATACTTCCTTTTTATCTCTTGCAGAGAGTCATACAATTCAGCATTCCTCTTGGTTAACCTCCCATTGGCTCTTTTGATTTCCTTCTCCAAGACTTCTAGCTCATACACCTGCCTCAACAGCTGATTGAGTTTTTGGGATCTAGGTTTGTTGGATGAAGCCTCTGGAACTAGTCCACCTTGATCCTCCTTTGGTGTAGGTGATGGAAACTCCTCCTGCCCTATTGTAACTTGATCTACTAGGTTAGTTCCCTATTCTTCTTCATCCTCAGAATTAGAGTAAGGTAGGTTGAGGAAATTTTTGTTTGGTGCTGAAGCCTCCTTTGACTTTTCGCAAAAATACAGGTTCCTCTTGGCCTTCTTGGTCTTAAGAGTGGGAGAGGCCTGATCCACTACAATTGGAGAGATGTCCCTCCTCTTCCTCTTACCACTTCTGGAAGTGGAGGAGTTTTTTGAAGAAGACTTCCTTTTGTCCTCTGGCTACAATTCTATCTCAAACTCGTTCCAAAACATGAAGTATGTCCAGGCCACATTCCTTCTTTGCAGCAGTTCAAGGACAATTAGCTTGATCAAGCCATGATGGGATAGCCTTGTTGCAATCTTGGTGGGCTTGGATTTAACTTTATGGGCCATTTTAGTCAGGCTTTTGTATAGGTAAAGGAAAGTTCAAGGGGCTCCTTCCAGTGAAATGGTTCATTAACTTGAAATAGTATATCATTACCCTATTATACCTGCCCTCATAAGTTATGCAGACTAGAATTGCCTTCAGCAAGTGCTGCCATTTTTCCTCAAGCCAGGATGTAGGAATGCTCTTCTTCCATACAATGTTCTTGTGCTCAGGCTTCAAGTAAGATCTGAATTCTACATTCCTTGTTATAGTGGATTTGAACCAACTTTCCCCAGTCCTTGGGAGCTCTGTTACTTCAACTATCAGAGCCTCATCCACCTGGAATTCTTCTCTGCCAATCACTGCTTTTGAGCCATCAAAGGAGAGAGCAAAGGCTTATGCCACTTGCTGATGGGATCCCTGAATCTTTTCACAGAACATATAGCAACCTGAGTCTTTGAAAAGCTAACATACCTCTAGGTGTGATTCAAGGTAGCCAGTATCACCCAGTTCCTTTCTTAGGGCAGGTTCTCCTCCTTTCTTCATTTCCTGGATTGTTCTTTTGTACCTACAAAATTGAAAATTCAAACCCTGGAGAAGGCAATTACAGCGCTCGATTAAGGGGAACTTGGCTCAATGAGGATGCATGCAAGAAATGTGGAATTAATTAAGGAGGGGGTGCTAATTTTGAGGGAATTGACTGGTAATTGTGATTTGAGCAAGGCGACAGTGTATTCTGATGAGACCCAAAAGCTATCCAGTGCAGGGAATGTAATAATTCAAACTAGAGACCAATGCTTCATGGTGGTTCGATCATAGACATGGGACATGTGGAGGGTAGAGAGGGTTTGGGTTTAGATAGGTCACTTCAGTTTCATTACGACCCCTCTTACCAACTCATGATTTATTGCAGGTCATGTCTTTTCAGTGGTTAATGGATTGATGGTGGTGCTCTTCTTGCTGATGGTTGCTGAGTGTGATGGATGTGCCAACCGTTTTACCTTTATTGAGCTTTTGGTGGCTAAGGAAGCATTGAATTCTATTTTTAAGCTGCCGAAAGCTAGGCTTTTCGATGGCTAATTAACAATTGAGATGTTTGCCTAAGCCACTGAAAGCTAAACTTCGATTTTTTATGGGAAAAAATAGAGTACAAAGTGTTCCAAACTTTATTAAACACCAAAATCTTTCATAATGTGTCCTGAAACCTTCATCACTACACAAAATAAATTTTCTAAGTCTGATCTATTGAAGACTCATTTATTTAGGAGATAACACCTCCAAAAGTAGCATAAATGATAATAAACATATTGTCAGACTGCCAGCTAATGCCTTTGAGGTATTGGACACATGCTTTGTTATTAAATGAACTACCATTTGGACAAGTTCCATGGAAATTGAGGTAGGTAGGTGGATACATACTGAAATTTAGACAATATATTATCCCCATTTTATGATTTATGGTTTGCAACTATGGCTAGTAAACTCAAAAGATGGTCTTAATATCCATTTTTTCTTGTTTTGTGGATTGACTATGATAGCTTAAGAATCTAACACTGTGAAAATCAAAGTGCCAATTTTAGCATAAAAAAACCCTCATAAAGGTTATTTCCTTTTTCTGGAGAAGCCATTATGGTTAAACAAGACACACTCCGCCTACCTTGGGCAAATGTAATATATTTTATGCATAAGTATTTTACTCGCGAAAGCCGCTAAAGCTTGTTGTTCTGCTACTATTTAAAGCTCCTCTTGCACCTTAGCCACCAGAGGTTTATCTCCATACCATACTTCTTGCTTAATTTATTGAATGATAGATGTAGATTGATCCTCCTATGCTTGAAATCTATCTTTGAAGTTTGAAAAGAAAATTTGGCATACAACACACCCTCTTAGATTTTCCTTGGGATGATGGTGAATAATCATCCAATTGGATCACTTGATTGAGGTGGTAGAGTATGGATGTTAGCAAACTTCCCATGTAGTGGGAGCTCACATGATTAGTGATATTTGGCATCCACTTCCTTCTCTCATGCCTCTGCAACTTACATGAAGTGCTACTAATGTGTGGTTCTACCAATTTTTTCATATCTACTTTCACTTGTTAATAAAATAATACAGAGTCTCTTCCTAGGGACATGCTAATGAAATAAACATAAGAGGTTCTGGAGTACATCAAAAAATTGAATGATACATGAAGATCCATAAGATAATATAAATTAATATAAGAAAAAATAAGATAATTTTATTAATGTCCAACAAATAAACACATAGTAAGTCGATGGGACTCAGAAGTACAATCTGGTGCAAGCATTTTGTGGAAGTAAAAAAGCAACTCCTATCACTAATCTACAAGAAAGAAACATAGCTAAAGAACTAAGCAATAATAACCAAAATAATATAGATACAATGCCCATGTCAAAATATAATAAGATGATGACAAAAAAAGGGAAAGAGGGAACATATGCACGACAAAATGCAGAGATGAATACAGACAATATTTTGTTCAAACCATATATTTTCAGTCTTTTTCACTCAAATCTATAATCACTATCTTGTTTTATTTGTAATATTAAAAGATATCAATGTACTAAAATATAACTATTGATGACATATCCGTGTAAAAGGTTCTTTCTTGTCAACAAACACAGGTTTTATTTTCTGGTCATCTTTAAGAGGATTTTTCATTTTACATGTCATTGTGCCCTTCTGACTTAAGCATATAGACACATAAATTAATGTAGAAATAATACAACTTGATGATTTTTTATTTTAATATTATTGAAAAAAAAAGAACTTTGAGAGGGGAAACCTCTCCTAGAGTGGTCAAAAGATGAGACAAAGTTTGAAGTGTAACTACAATCATATACATAATTGTATATGGTAAGCAAAGATGCATGTCATTGAGAAAATTATCGTTGGATTTAATACAATTCATCAGACATTTGTTAATCAATGTCTTGCTAAAAATGTGAAGAACAATGGCATAAACAAAAACCATAATCTAAAGAATAGTTTTCACTCACGTTTCCATTAAAGACTATGTCCCAAGAGATTCCTTAGAATATTAGAAAAAATGATTACTAAACAAAAATGCAACTATAATTTAAATAAAATTTAATAATTCAGCCACACAGGATTTCTAACAAAAACACAAAACTAACCTATTTTTCCAAAAGGATCATAAAATCCTTCTGAGTGGGTTCACTCATTTTCTCTACAATACCAACTCGAATAATATACAAAACACATGCCTACAGAAAGCAAAAGCATAAGAGAATGTAAAATTTTCTTGCATGTCTAGAACATTTCGTCTAACTTTAAGCTACATTTTGAGCAAATAAATGCTATGTTTGTCCAAGGCTGTAGTGAGCTTGTCCAAGGCTGCTATGACCTATTGTAGGGTGTTATATGGGTTTCTTCTAGGGTTCCATGAGCATGTAGAGTGTCATGGGATTTGTTGTGGGTATCATGAGCCCTGTTGAGGATGTTGTGACATGTCTTACTTGAGTCATGAGTTATTTTGTTGGGATGTTTGTTAGCTCTTACCCTAGTCCTGACTGTTTGTTGGCCTTTACCTGAGCTATGGATTGATTTTTGGGTTGTCACTAAACCATGGACTATGTGTCTCTTACCGTAGCGTGGCTATGCAATGTGCATGATTGTGTCCCTGCTAGCATGACTATGTACTCACTATGGGATATGTGTCTCTGTTCTTCTCTACCAGCGCAACTGTGTACCCACTGTGGGTTATGTGTCTCTATTCTTCTCTACTAGTGTGATTGTATTGTGCATGACTATGTCCCTCTATTGGTGTGCTATCAAATCTTGAGTAAATGATTGAAGTTTCTCTTCCCTTTGACTAAGGATATAAGGTTTATATCCTTACTTCTATAACCCTCTTAATCTCTCTCTCTCAAGGTACATCATTTGTTCATCTAGGTGACTTTTCCCTTTCGGGTGACAATATCAGAACCTAAAAGTGTCTGAGTATAAGGATGATCTAAAACAATCCTAGATTAGTATTAGTATTTTTATTGTTCTTTGTTGTTGTTATTTCCTGTACATTATTATTTTATCAGTTAATATTGTTACTGAACATGGAATTTTGTAAATCATCTCAAGGGCCAGCCTTAACACAGTGACCAATGGAGTGTTAAAGTTGAAAGAGATGAAAATTATGTTTGAAGTTATTTGCACTGTGCAACAGTACTATTCTGGATCTAACCTTGTTTTAGTTATGTTTATGTATTAAAGCATAAAAGTTTGATTGCATATTTCAAACCCTAAACTAACACTAAATTAACAGTAATGAATATTTCAATTGGAAAAGTAAAGATCCATGGATATCCTTGAATATTTCTTCATGCAATGCTTATTTATTGCAATGATTTTTATGAATTATTTGAGTGATAATTAATCCAATGGTAAGCTCATAACCCACTTCTTATGCGAATTTTTGAAGATGGTTATGATTCTCAAATAGTTGGATACCTCCTTCTAGGATGACAATGAAATGCTGGAAGGGAAATTGAAGAAGTGAAAAGGCATAAGTTGAGTGCTGGAGATAGAGATAGAGTGCTTCTATGAAAAACTTGATTGCATCAAACATAATGGGTATCATGGATACAACATTGTTTTGAATTCTTGGTAGAGCTCATTGAGCTAGTTAAAGTGACAATCAAGAAGATGACTTCGGAGAGTCAAGTACTAGCAATACTCAAGCAACATGTCCGCATTTTCATAACCTCCACTATACTCCCTTTTCTACACCGTCAACCAAGAATTTAGGCCTGTGGGTGGCTAAAAAAAAATTTGACATCCAAGAAAATTTTGGGCTACATGTATCTCAAGAAAGCTTTACTGGTTTTGTGAGAGAATTAATAGGTAATTTTTCTTGCTCCAACTATTCCCTTGAAGAAAAAATAGTGAAGACAACTCAAGATCGATATTGATTTCCATTAGTTGAACTTGTTCACAAAGCAATTTAACCAGAGCCTATTGATTTTTGAGAACTAGAAACAGATCCTACCCACCAGCATTCCGTGACAGCTTCACCAACTAATTTGATTGACTGAGTTTACCAAGTGAAATCTTAACCCATTTACCCAAATTTTTCATGCTGGAAACCTATCAACAAATAGAAACAACAAGTTGGAACCCACTCCTTATTAGAATCAACAATAGAGAGAACAAAAGAAACAATCAATGTATGAAATAATCAATTTACCTCCTTTTCTTCTCAATTATATTCTTTGAAACAATTGGATGAAAGTAATTCTTCACTTTTAAGTATGAATTTTATTCGAAGAAAAATTGCATAAAAATTTGAAAACTCATAAAATGGATTACTTTTCTTATTAATGGAGAAAATAAAAAATTTGCAACAACAAAAAATGGTTGATATTGATGAGGTGTGTTGTTGAAAATAATCATGACTAAACTCAGACAAAAAATTTACTTGATTGGAAAAATGCCAAAACAACACCAAAACAAATACACTCCCACATAACTCTGTCATTACATAAAACACACAAAACATCCATATAGAAAGAATAGCAATCAGTGTAAAAAGTTTGAACCTAAGATCTGAAGAACCTTATCTTCCAACCCTATGGGGTGCAAAAAATATTTAAAAGAATATAGAAAAAACCCAAATGCACCAAAGAAGTCGACGAAGCAGAAGATATAGCTATAAAAGAGTGCTTCTTTGGATAACACATTAGAAATCTTAATGTATATTTCCATGAAGTCGATGGTCATTGGTAGGGTGAATCAAGTATTCAAAAATGGTATAATCTTTGCATTATTGCCCTCAGCTATCACAACCAACACATCCTTTGTATCTCTGAAAATGGTTTAGTTAAATTATATGAAAAATAAAATCAATCCTAGAGGTCTCACCTTCTTTAGTGTTTTAACATCTACACCTAATAATTTCTTTCCCCTCTAATATACAAATGCTATGAACACTTCAAATTCCTCTACCTCAGAATTGTCATAGTTGTAAATAATTGTGAAGTTTCCATGGTTGTATTCCTTAAAATTTAAACCCCAGACAAAACACCCCATGCTAAAACCCAATCCATCTAGATGATGCAACAAATATTCACTCAAATTCTACAATAAGTTGTATTTTAGTCTTGCACAACAAAATACAGTTTTGAAGGAATTTCTTAGTCCAGGGATTGCATGTAAATATGGAGAACTTCTTATTCCATTGGCCATGTGGGTTCTAGCCATTTTATTAACTAAAGGAAGGAAGGATATACCTTGACCATAGGATTCTTCCATGATGTCGAGATTCTCAGGAAACAAAATAAAGGAAGACTTGAACAAGGGCACCCAACAGGTTAAATGCAATTCTGGCAATGACCCACAACAATGAATGCATTTTTGGTAGTGTTGTGCCGCATGAAACACAAAATGATTTACCGAATTTAAGTGAAGACTTGTACTATATCCTCTTCATCTTAGCTATCAAATATCCAGACTCTGCCTTGGATATCCTACTTAGACAAACTAAAATTTAGCATATTAATCCCACCAGGGTGAATAGTATGACTCTAGATTCATACGCGAAGATGAGATAGGTGGCATAGGATTATTTCTAGGATTTTTTTTGGGTTATGGTCCTTCCTCCTATTGAACCTAGCTACTATGAAATGAAATCTCGTATTGATGTAAGGACAAATCAAAGACTGAGGCTTGGAGAAAGCCTACAAATCCACATGAACTCAAATTTATTGTGGCTCTGTCATTTCATATTTTCTATATTCATGCAATAACATAGCTCTCAAACTCCCTACTTGGTGCTTTCCTCTCCCTGGGACGAAAATATCTTATTCCTCCATGACACCATAACCATGAAAATTAATTTAGCATTCCTATATTTTTAATCAGTCCAATTATGTCTTGCCTAGTTAGTGCATTTCCTACTATACTCCCTTTACTACACTGTCAACCAAGAATTTAGGCTAGCGGGTGGCTAATAAATATTTTGAAATCCAAGAAAAATTTGGGTTGCATGTATCTCAAGCAAGCTTTACAAGTTTTGTAAGAGAATTAATTGGTAATTTTTCTTGCACTATCTATTCCCTTGAAGAAAAATAGTGAAGACAACTCAAGATCGATATTGAGTTCCATCATTTAAACCCATTGACAAATCAATTTAACTAGAGCCTACTGATTTTTGAAATCTAGAAACAGATCATATCCTCCACACATTCCTGACAGGTTCACTTGCTTCACCAACAGATCCCATAAACTGAGTTTACCAAGTAAAAGCTTAACCCATTGACCTAGCGAATAATGTGAGAGGAGCAATATCTTTTCTAGTTGGAGAGCCAGGGTAAGGATTTTTAGCACCGACTACAAAGGAGGATGCCATTAATCGAGAGAAACACCCACCGACAAGGGTGGTGCTATGATTTTGTACACTACATATATAGGGTTTATGGATGGGTTTTGCTCCCAAATTGTAATGTGATTTTTTTTTTGTTAAAAAATTCTAAATTCTTTATAAATTACTAAGAATCATAGGTATGCATGTTGAAGCTCAAACAAATTTTGCATTTCATACTATTTTCTGGGCGTAAGATAAAGACAAGCTTTCGAAAAATATTCAACATCCAAGCAGGCAAGCTGAAAATTACATATTTGATCTATCTTCTACAGAAACACAAGAAAACAATGTCTCACATTACCTTGGTTGGGGTGATCCTCTTTGTTTCAAATCTTCATATAGGGTATAAGGAATGAGGAGCACTCCATCGGTCCATAATGGTTTCAAAACCTTGGTCGAGGCTATATAACATAGCCAATTTGGGCAAACACACCGCCAAATCAAAAGTCTCGGGCCAAATTTAAATTATTTTAGCAAGGTAACTTGATAAAATGCCTTCACAATAGAAAATTGTTTTAGAGAAAATTCAGTGCTAAATTTCACCAAAATAGCATAAATATGACCAAAGGAAGACAATTAAAAATAATTTATAGTTAAAATTTATAGGTATGCAGTGGAGGTACGGGTTTAATTTTTAGTTTTTGGAGAATATGGCTGAATTATGGTTGATTTATATATTTGGTAGGCCGTGATTATCAGTTTGTTGTTGAATTTCCATTAGGTAAGTAAATTAATGATGAAATTTGATGTTCAATAGGTTTATTTTAAAATATATATAGTTGAATCATTTTATAGTTACTTTTTATTACATGTAAGTTAATGTTAACAAAAGATAGGATATTAACATACACTTTTAATAAGGATTTTAAAAAAACAGTTAATTGAAAAAGGAAAAGACAATGGATACATAACAAACCCATAAACATATTTTGAGGGCTAAAAAAAAAAATGTTATATGTGTTTGTGTGAGAGAGATGCATTTTGCACTAGTGAAGATATGTAGTTTAGGGACAAATTTATATTATCAAAATGTTGAATAGGTTTCATAATATAATGTGAAGATAAATGATAAGGAACGTTTAATATTATAACAAAAATGTAGCTTAGGAATATTTAACATAAACGAAAGTAAAATCACAAAAGATTGCAATGCCAAAAATGTGTTAATGGTCAAAATATATGTATCAATGAGATGGGACTAAGTTTCTCCATTGTATTCATGAAGGTCTATTAAATATAAATGTAGGCTACAAAATTATGGCACCCATGGGGTATGTCGATGGGAAGTATTATAATGATGCTAGTGGAAACATCACAATCAATTTGGTTTCTCGCTAGGATGTTGTAGAGGGGATAACATAAAACTCTAGCATAGGCCATAGGTTAAGGTAAAAACTGGAGAGGCAGAACTATTGATGAGAATAACAAAGAATACATTGTGAAAACAATGCTCTATCCAACTGATGAAACAATGAGGGAATAAACTATTGAATCCATGTCGAGGTCTACAATTTATTAAATTCTAACACTGCAGATGGATTCAGAGACCCTCCTTAAAGGGATCTCTGAATCCATCGGCGGTGTTAGAATTTAGTAAAATGTACAAATTCATTGTCAAATTTGTATTTTTTTCCATTGTCGGAGTGACACAACTAAAAATGACCAAATAAATGACCAGTTGTAATCTCGTCATTTGTAGTCTAGATATCCCTTAATCAAATTTGGTCATTTATCTTGGTCGTTTTTAGTTGGTTTTTATCCCGTGACTAAAAGCGATCATTTATCTTGGTCATTTTTAGTTAGCTCACTTAGAATTATCAATTTTGGTCATTTAGCCCTTTAAAAAAACTGTGGTGACCAAATTTTTTGGTCTCATGGTCACTAATCTCTCATTTTCCACTAGTGTACCCAATAACTAGGTACACAAGAGTATCTATTTGAGTGTTGTGCTTCATGTACTAGAGGGACAAAATGAAGAGTTTTTTGTAGGGATGATTTTTTATATTTCTAGAGGGATTTCAATATACCAAAGGGTACATTGAATACACCCATGAGTCATATTCTTCCTAATGTAGCGCTACTTACCATGTGCCAACAAAGGTTTACAAGGGCATCCAACTAGGTGACCCCAATTGTATTCCTTGTGTTCATGCTTCCTAGCCATAGTTGTACTAGTTGAATGACATATCTTTGCATAAAGGTGCCAACATCTCTAGCTTTGAAAAAAATTCTAAAAAATTGACCATGTTTCGATACAAGCAAGACCTATCATACCACTTGCGTTGCATAATTATATAGTATAAATAGAGAATTAAGAGCAATATCAAAATAAATATAAGTTGTAATAAGGTGGAAGAACAAGAGTATTGAACCTGCAAGGATATTAACCCTTATATTAATCATCTGTAAAGAGAGCAATGTTCTCGGTCATGTTTGAAGGGGAAACCTATAAAAGATATGAACTCCAATACATTGATAATAAATTAAGAAAAAATTACATAGATTCATACCATTATACATATTTTCGCATTCCCCAAACCCTAACAACTTATTGTCCCAACATTAGTGAGTATTAACTACCATGTGGGCCTTGCTTAATAAATAATACAGGTTCTAAATTAAGTAACAAATTCCAACTACCTAGTGGAACTTATTCAAAGAGAATGGCCTTGCATATTAATTAAATGAGTCATATGTACCTTTAAGGTGGGAGGATATGGCAGGACACTAACACACCACCATCGATTGTTCTTAGAAACAACATTTTTCATACTCATTCAATACATAAAATTAATCCATAAGATTGGATAGGAACAATCATAGTAACAATAATGCACTTTAAAATAAATAAGATATTAGGAGGAAACAAAATGAGGAAGACAAACCAAAACTTCATGGGAAATAAAACACTATTTTTTTTGCAACAGCTTCATTACAATAAACAAACAATTCACTAGGAAAAGAAATATTGTTTTCACAAAAACTTCAAATGGTTTCAAAATAGAAGGTGCACCAGATCAACATAAGAGAAAAAAACATAGAAGACCAGCACAACCTTGTCGATGTTTTGGGATTATGGAATGACTCTTGATAATGATTTATTTCTAGTGTTTTTGAGACAACATTAATAATAAGGCCTACTAGGGAAACATTAGTGATTTTGAACCAAATAGTTGTCTATATGAAATAGACCAATAAACAAACCTCTTAGAAACCCCAAAATTATATTACAATCCTAACTAAAAATATAGGATATAACTACAATAAGCATGGATTTCATATATTTGGGAGTCAGGTGAAATATTATTATCCTCTTAAGAAACTAAAAATATTACCAATTTCATTACACATGACATTGCACTTAAGATTTATACACTATCTTTAATATAAGCAACAATTCACTGTAGCACTCTACTTAATTGAGCTTAGTTTACATAATAAGCATAAAAATCATATGACAATTGTAAAGTGTGGTTTCAACTTCCATGCATTTATACTTGAGTTCTATACAATAATGCTCTATTGTTTAGAGAAATGTAATTGAGGTTTCAACTTTCATGGATTTCTACTAGAGTTATATACAATAATGCTCTATTGTTTAGAGAAATGTAATTGTGAAACAAAAAGGATAAAACACTAAGAATAATTCACAATTAAAAATTAGAAATTGAATTATTAATATGATTACATTTTGAATTCTAACCCCCTCAAAAAAATCCTTGTTTAATTGCTTGATTATTTTTAAAAAATGGTTTTTATATTTCCTTATAATGTAAACTATTTCATCATAATTATTATAAAACTTTTTTTAATATCAATAAGATATCACATACAACTTTATATAATCAATTATTTGTTATATTCATAGGTTAAGATATCAAAAATAACTTCATATTTATTTCATAGTCATGCTCTCTTCATAGATATTTAATATAACTCCATATCATTAATTATTTGTTATATCCATAGGTTAATATATCAAAAATAACTTCATGTTTATTAAGTTCATACTCATGCACTCTTCATGGATATCAGACACTTTCTTTCTAACATGTTATAATAACTAGCACACTTTCTTTCTAACATGTTATAATAACTAGCAAATTTAGCAATCGAGAGTGTCTCACTTTTTTTTAAAGTGCATAATCTACACCTCATACCTCTCATGTTAGATAGCAAAATATCACTAACACCAACTTTTGATTGAGTGAATGAGATGAAACTCTTACTTTAATATCTTGTAAATTTGAGTTTACTAACTCTAAAGATCAATGTAGCTATAGGAACTCACTTTTCAATATGGCTTAGAAAATGCATATTTTTTATTTAATTTATAAATAGAATATGCACAAATTTAATATTATAAGCTTTTTATAATTTTAATTATTTAAATTTAATATTAGAAATCTTTTATAATTTTAATTATTTAGAACTTAGGTTTATATGTACAAATTTAATATCATAAGTTTTTTATAATTTTAATTATTTAAGTTCAATATCATAAATTTTTAATAGTTTTAATCATTTAGGATTTACGACTTAGGTTTATATGTAGATTGACAACATCACTTTTTCTTGATCTTCTAGGGTTTTGGGAGATGTCAGGTATAAATCTAAGTGTTGATAGTTTGATTTTAAATGTGTTTGTTGGAAGTTTTAGCAAAGTGGCTAAATTTAAATGTAGTAGAAGAGATTTAAATCGAAATGGCCTCCCAAATGACAAGTAATGAATAATTGATGACCACCTTAAAAAAAACTTAAACCAAAACCAATGTGTGAAAACTATACTTTAACTTCAAAAAAATATTAACAATCTAATAAACCTTATGATTTACTCAAGTAAATACAAGCTTACATGATTATGGAAAATAAAGATTAAAAATAATATATCTTCCATCAAAGTCTTTATACATGGATGATGGAAAAACTTATTAACCCAACAAACTCTCCATTGGAGGAGAGCTTGTGAGGTGAAGAGTGTTGGATATTTCATCATATTTCAGCATTTTTATAAACAAGCCCAAAAAGAAGAAGGAAAAAACGTTAGCGAGCACTTGCCTAAACATCCACTCACATAAAGTTTACTATCATTTCTAAGTGATCTTTCATACTATCATTTCTAAGTGATCTTTCATTTTGCATAGAGTGTACACCACACCACCTTTTGAACACTTTATTCTAATATATTTGAACATGTTTAGTATAATATTTGGTTTGAGTGGATTTTAGTTAGTTTTTAAGGGTTAATTCATATCTATGTATTTTGTTTGAACGTTTTATTCTCATATATTTGAACAACATGTTTAGTACAATATTTGCATTGAGTGGATTTTAGTTAGCTTTAAAAAGTTAATTCATATCTATGCTGGTTAAAAGTTAAATTCATATTTTTACTTGTTTGGGAAATATGTTATTGTAATTATATTGTTATTTTTTATTTAAAAAAAAAATATTTTTATAGTAACAAAAAGTGTTTTTTTTTTAATCTCATTTGATTGTGATATTATAGAATTACTAAATCACACATCATCAAGGTCATTTATATATATCGTGATATTATGGAATTACTTAATCACACATCATCAAGGTTATTTATACCATGATATTATGAAATTACTTAATTATAGGGTTTTATATTATTAAGTTAAGAATGTTAATGTTTATATTCCAAATCCTCGGATATCTATTTGTTTTAATATATTACAAAATTCTTTTAACAATAATATTATGTGGGTTTAAAGTAGATATATAAGGGTAGAGTAGTGGTGAATAGATGACTTTAGATTAAATTGGTCCACACCTTTCAAGGTCCACAATGCCATATTTGTACTTCTTAAACGTGCTTTTTTCTCTTTGTTGTTCTATGGTTACAACCCTAAGAGAGGTCCACAATGCCATATTTGTACTTCTTAAACGTGCTTCTTTCTCTTTGTTGTTCTATGGTTACAACCCTCTTTGTGACATGAGAAGTTCTCACATTTGCAACAATTTAAATAGTATCTTGGGAATTATAAAGCTTATGATATTCACCACCTTTTCTATATAGATTTGTTGCATGTATTTTTCCTTAAATCTAGGGCCTATTGAAATTGAGGATTTGAATGGAGATTTAATTAGAACTAGTGGATTTGACCAAGACATGAAAAAAATAATTTGTGGAAGGAATTTTTAATGAATCACATTGGGTAGAAACAAATAAAGTGTCACAGGAATATATGTATGTAACTACTAGAAGTGATTTTCCATCTCTCATTAAGAAGGGTGATGTAGACTATGATATATTGATGACTTAAAAGACAACCTATTGGGTATTAACTATCTCTTTGCTTGATTGGGACTTTGGGGTTGCGGCTTTGGGAAAGAGAATATGAGACCTGATTTGGGTAACTTGGACCTATTTGACACTATTTGATGATGAAAAATAAATAAACGTGTTAGAATCTCTATCAATCTCCAATCATTTTATTGGTTCAAACTAAAATAAGGAAGGGAAAATAAAGGTACTCCATGAATGTGCATATATGTTCCTCATCCAAGGATTACAAGTCTTGTTTTAATTGGAATGGTGTAATCAAAGGGATGTTCAACAAAAATATTTTGGAAGGTATAGTTAATATCTAGTGAATTCAATCACATGGGGTGTAGAATAGATGGTGAACGAGTGTATTGTTAAGGTACTCATCGTGTAAGGCCACCAATTTGAAACATCGTGGATACGCTCCTTATAAAAAAAATATAAATAATTCAAGGGTATTCTTTAATATAACATGAATGCATATGCTATGTCATAGTTTCACTGATTATATCTCTCATTGTCTTAGCTATACTATGTTTCTAGATAATCGCCAAAATTCATCTAAAAATTTCAACATGTTTATGATAATAATAATTCACGAAGAATAGTAATTTAGAAATCAACTTTACTAAGAAAAATGAAAATTCTAATATTATTTTTACAAATCTAATCTATCCAAATATTTTTACTTCAACTACTTCTCATACATATCTCTAATAAAATACAAAAGTAATAAATTAAAAAAATACAATACACAAACCACTCTTAAAAATAATAATTAAAAACAATCTTAATATGACGAATACTCATAGAACACCATTCCCCCAAATTTATGGAACAAAGTTCAACCAAGAGTAATAAACCTCCAATGTCAACCATTGCATTAATTCATAAAGCTATCCAAATGGGTTCATGAAACCCTTTTTTTTCAGCATTTTCAATTTAATTAATGCAATCCCACCTTTGGGCTCCAATATTGATGTCTCTAGTGATTGTGCCCTTCATTGGGAAGGACCATTTAAGTTCATTAGAAAAGGAGATCTAATGACTATCTTATAATATTATATTATTTAAGTTTATTAGAAAAGGAGGATCTAATGACTATTTTATAATATTATATTAATTTTTTTGGTAGTTTAGATATCACGAATAATGTTTGGATTAAATAGCATGCATCAATTTATAAATGGAAAGTGAATATTACAATGTTATACTTGATGATGATGATTTAACTTGCTTTCTTAGAAAAGGAAAAAAAATCTACATACATATCTTAATCGGGTTAGGAGTTTAACAAAAATTGTAAGGAAGATACTTTAATGAGATCGTGCTAATTTTCGAAATGGTTTACTATTTGAACCTATAACATAACACATGCATTTGTAGGCTATTAAAGAATACTCCTAATTTCACTAGATTTAAAGAATGCCTCCAAATTTTTTTTGTTGAATCCCCCTCCTAATACACATTTCCAATTAAGAAAAACCTATTTTCACTAATATCTGAGGTATTTATTTTTTCCATGACATATTTAATGCACCTTTTATTTTTACCTTTAGTATGGTGACATGACACAACTCTTATAACCCCTAGAGACTTTGCAAGGTGAAATATGAAATCTTAGTCAAAGAAAATATTTCAATATGGAGAAAATCAGACTAAATACAACTCAAGGTTATACATAGTTATTCATCCACACCACATTCACTCACAAATCATACATATCAAACACTAGTCTAACTCCAAACACAATTGGATTCAAATTTCATGCCACTTTCACATTCAAACCATATTTATTCAAATACTTTAATTTGACTTCACACATGATCAAATTCATACCCTATTCATCCCCTTAGATACATGATGATAAATCTTCCTAATATCTATATGGTTTTAATATGTTAAAAATACCCTTGACCTTTATATACTAGGCAATATATTGCTTCCATTTTTTACAAAACCTCCTATGATCGTACTATTGATGTTGACCCAGAAAATTCCTATACGTGATATTCAAACTGAATCAAGGTATGGTCATCTCATCATTCACAACATTTATTACAAAGGGCTCCACAAGAGCATCATGTCACTTACAAGAGTAAACTTGGGTGGGGAGGGTAACATTCATTCCTCCCAACCACCCAAGCTACATCCATTTGACATTTATTCAAA
Organism: Pseudotsuga menziesii; assembly: GCA_001517045.1. Classification (NCBI taxonomy): domain Eukaryota; kingdom Viridiplantae; phylum Streptophyta; class Pinopsida; order Pinales; family Pinaceae; genus Pseudotsuga; species Pseudotsuga menziesii. Next base: position 122,449 of record LPNX011100377.1, read on the forward strand.
AACACTAAAACCATATTGTACATTTGGCATAAAATGTTGTACACAAAGTCATAATTATTTGTTTGCTTGCGGCCTTACAAAGAGAGGGAACAGGGAAACTAGGAAAGGAGCCCTAGCCACCTCAAATGGTGGAAAAAAGCGACTCTCAAAACTGCGAAATCTGGAAGTTGCAGTAAATCAAATTGCGGTATTAGGCTATTCATGAATGAGTGGAAGCCATGGTGAATATTGAACTGCATTATTTGATTTGCAATAAGCTATAGCGAATTTGTGTCAAAATTATAGGGAATCGATGGCGTGTTAGCAAAACGCAAAAATGTCAAGTTGCACCGAAAAGGAGGAGCAGGAATAGTGAATAGTGAATAGTGCGCCACTGCATTGTATAATTTATTATATTAATTTATTTAATAGAAATCGTAAATTTTTGAATATTAAAATCATTAACAATTAATTTTATTTATAAACATAAATTTTTAGCTTAATTTTATTGGTTGATAATTGTATTTGAATTTTTTCTTATAATTGTAATTGAATTATTACATTCTTAGTGAGAAGGGGAGGTATTGACATATTATCTAATTGATTAGGTGGATTTTTTTGGGGGTGTGATTTGGTGGATTTTTTTGGATGACAGAGGGGTATTATGTATGATGTAATGGTAAAATAATTATATATATAATTGAATGATGAAATAATTATTTAATTATGATGATTATAGATTTATATAATAATAATAAAATAATAATATCAAATGATTGCAACAAGAATATATATTCTTATTGTTTTGATATAAGAATAGATGATTAATATCAAGGAGGACAATAAATATTTTGATATGGTTAATTATGATTGATGATTAATATCATTTAATATTTTGATATGATTAATTATGATTGATAATTAGTATCAAATGATTAAGATAAAAATAATATTTAATATAATTAATTACGATTGATTTATGTATGTGTGATTATGAAGTTATTAGTTTTGCCAAATCCCATAGCAGTATTATCAACTATTGGCCAAACATTTTTACTTACATAACCATACAAATAGTTACATATAAGGGATTTGTGGTTAGGAATAGTATCAAATAATTATGAAAAAAATGAATATTTGATATGGTTAATTAGGTATGGTTTATATTATGAGGTCATTAGTTATTTCCAAATCTCATAGTGGTATTATCAATTATTTTGATTGGCCAAACATTTTTACTTACACAACCATATATGGTAGAGCAGAAATGATTTGTGGGATTTGTGGCTAAGAATATTTCATCGATTAAAATTTATATATGGTATAGAGATATTTACTTCAATCTTAAGAAGCATAAACACCGTGTTTGAGTTTTTCTTAATGAAATTAAAAGAAATGTGACCGAAAAAAAAAATGATGTGGTATTGAAATATTTACTTTATTCTTAAAAAGCATAAACATGTGTAGGTTTTTTATATACAAATAAAATATTTGCGGAAGAGATCGGAGGAGAGTGATACCTCTCTCATCTTTCATTCTTTAGTTTGAAGAAATTTTCAATGAACCATGAAATTATTAATATAAATAATCAAAATGATTTATATAGTATAATAAAAAAAATGTATATTTTGATTTATATAATACAATAAAAAATTGTATATTTTATAATAGAGAAAATATGGAATATTTTTTTTATTTAGAATAAAAAAGTTCATAATAAAAAATCAATCAATTATTTTACCATAAACAACATTTTAAAAAAGTTAATAGTGTATAAAATATTGAAATTAATTTAAAAATCATGATAGATCTATTCTAAGTGTGCACAGAAACATCTAATTTCTTGAAGTGTTATTTTTTTAATGGTTTTTATTTTTATTTTATGATATTCAAATTTAGAATAAACAAGTTTATAATAAAAAATCAATTAACTATTTTACCATAAACAACATTTAAAAAAAATAAATAGTATTTAAAATATTGAAATTAATTTAAAAATCAATAGAGATCTATTTCAAGTGTGAATTTATGTCATAGAATCATCCAATTTCTTTCAAGTGTGAATTTATGTCATAGAAGCATCCAATTTCTTGGGGTGTTATTTTTTTAATGGTTTTTATTTTTATTTTATGGATGAATATAGAATTTTTTATTTTTTATTTGATTTTTATTTACACATCTACCTCATATTAAATTATAAGCACCTCATATTAAATTATAAGCACCTCATTACTCTAGATACATTATTATTAATTAAAATAATATTAAAAAATAAATAATAAATATAATTATACATTATTATTAATTAATCACCCCATATTAAATTATGAGCACCTCATTATTAAAAATAATATTAAAAAAAATAAATATAATTATACATTATTATTAATTAATGAGAGGCAACACTCTTTTGTAATTATTCTATTAATTTTTAATAATATTAATACAAGGTTTATCCTACTTGGATGTGTTTTTAGCAGCAAGCGTCGTGATAATAAATTGAAGAGTAATTAGTTTCTTTTCATGCGAAAAAACCTCGTATTTATATTCAAAATTGAACGTAAATTCCCTCTTCAATATTCTTGAGAATGGAAATTAGTTGTTCGGAGGATCAGTGGAGATCAGTCTACTGTGATTTTTTATATTACCAAACGGACCAGTAGCATAACGATTAATACACCAACGAACATCGAGAGTCAGCGATTTTTCATGGACCAAAGATTGAAGAAGGCACAACACATGACCAAACAAAAAAAACGAGAACAAGATATCATTATCACAACTTATAAAATACTTAATATTTGCAGAAATCTTACAGAGTTAAATATGCTCGAAGGGAATAAGCGTAGAGTTTAACAAGCCACAAAATACACTGCATATCTCAAAGATGGTTTTGATGAACTATTCAGAGAGGATGCCATGACCTCTTTATTTTATTTAATAGTAAAATGGATCCCATACCATGCAAATGATATATACTATATATACGCCTAATATTACTTTTTATTCAATTTAATATCCCCCACCAGGAGCTCCTCCATCGCTTCCACCTTGTCCAGCACCGTAACCGGAACCAGAGCCAGACCCGTAGCCAGAACCAGAGCCGGAGCCGCTTCCGTAGCCACTGCCGCTTCCGGAACCACTGCCCGAACCAGAGCCGGTGCCTGAACCGGACCCGGCTCCGTAGCCATTGCCGTTACCCCGTCCGTTTCCACTCCCGGAGCCCGCCCCGTAGCCACTTCCTGAACCACGACCTTGGCCGCCTCCGTTGCCTGCCCCCGAGCCGGCGCCCGAACCAGCTCCAGAACCGGAACCTGAGCCAGAAGCCGAACCAGCTCCAGAGCCGGAAGCGGATCCCGAGCCAGAGCCAGAAACGCTCCCGCTCCCGCTTCCGCCGCCCAAGCCCAAGTCCCCACCAACGCTGACTCCGAGACCAGAACCTCTGCCGAGGTCGAGGCCCAGGTCGGTTCGAGCAACGCGGCTCTCCACGAAGGCGCATGCAAACAGGAGACCCGCCATGGCGGAGAGAATTAAGAGTTTCTGGTTCGACATTGGTTGGCGAATCTCCACCTCCGTTTCTTATAAATTCAGTGTATCTGCAACCCAATTTGAGAAGGCAAGATGCTATCCAGAGAATTTCGGATGTGAAATATGCAATGAGCAAGGAGGCTTTTATAGGTTTCGTGGGCGGTTCAAACAAGCTACTCTGTAATACGTGGCGAGCTCAGGAAGTGAGAAGCGGGCTAGTGCGTGCAGCTGCATTTGATAAAGCAGTGGGCTAAGTGCCCCAATAAATTACTGAATGTGGGTTCCCACATGACAATGCGCGTCTGAATGGGCTGCAACCAGTTTTGGATATGGATTCTCTTTAATCATTATCATACTTCGGTGGGAGACCTTTAATCACTGGCTAGGATTATCCATCCGGGAAGATTTCCAGTGCTGGATATGGATCCTTTCTGATCATCAACAAACTTCGGTGGAAATTTGTTAAGATGTTTAAGGCAAGTTGGTAGGGTTTGGTGGCCAACAAGTCAAGTTCATGGAGTTCAAGAGCATAGACAGAGAAGTATAATAATAAATATAGTAAATACTAAGTGTTTTATTATTTAAAGGCGGGAGATATGCTTTAGTAACATCCCAAATAAAAAAATTCAACTGGTAGAAGAGAACATTTTTCTATTATAGTTTCCTAGATTTGATTTTGTTACCAATGCACGAAAACAAAACTGTAATTTTTGAGCTTTGGTATGTTTTAGAAGAAGAGGAAGAGTTATGCAAAAAAAAAAGTGATGTTTTACAAGGAGAGGAAGAGCTATGGATGTTTTGTGAGATGGAAGGCTTGGTATATGTTCAGACTGGATTGGATTAAACACAATATTGTGTAAGATTTAGCGATAATATTTATTAAAATTTATTTAAAGAGTTAGTATTTTTTTTTTTAAAGGCGGTATTTGTTTTAGGAAATGGAGTATTGGTTTTTCGTCTTTTATCATTTTTTTAGATATTTAAAACTACCAAAAAATAAGGTTTATAAAAAATTTTGATCTTCGTTAAAGGTGGGGTATATTAATCGAAAAATATTGACTAGGCATTAATGAAAGAATAACTCATTAAATAAGATTAAATGAGAATAGAATTGACTAATCTACATTCAAGTATAGTATAATTAATTGTTACATGTCTATTATCAATATCAATGAAGGATGATTAGTTAGATATTGAATACTTACAATTTAATCAATGACAAAAAAAAAGTTTCAAAACTGTGTTACTTGGAAACATGTACAACTAATCAAGTAGTGAGGAAAAGAAATGTTTTTTTCCTTCTATGATAATGTTTTTTCTAATCAATTCTTTTTTTGAGAATTACGTAAAAATTACCAACTTCATTCCAAATAAAATTTAATTATACCCATATAATATCTTTAAGATAGGCAACAACATGATTTAGCACTCTATTCAATTGGGTTTAGCTTACATAGTAAACATCAATAAATTAGCACTCTATTCAATTGAGTTTAGCTTACATAGTAAACATCAATAAATTTATGACACTTACAGTTTCAACTTTTATAAATTGTTACTAGAGTAGTATAAAATGATGTTAGATATTGTTTTATTTATAGAAATGTAGCTCTAGACATAAAAATATGAAGAATCAAATTAGAAATTCAAAAACAACAAGTTGAAAGATTAATTTGAATTCATTTAAATTCTAGTAGTTTTTTTTTTTTTAATAAATTGTTTATACATTTCTTTTTATCATGCTAACTATTTTATTTGAAAAACTCCACTTTAAACTAATTTTACCTACAAGTCCGATACTCTAACTTGTAAGGCTTAATGGAATATAAATTCTCATTTTATTTGGGTGAGATCCATAGTTTCTTTTGAAATAGATTCCTTTAAGGAACAATAAGGGATGTATATTGATAAACTCATTTATCAAATATAATTTTATGTTTATTAAATACTATGCTCTCACCATGAATTAGAGACTTTCTTTCAATATAGTTTGTTTAATATTTTGATGAAAATTTAGTAAATAAAACATGTAGCTTTTCCCTTCTCTTTTATGCAAAATATGTAATTCATACTTTTACTTATAGATACTAAATATTACTACCACAACCATATTTTAAAAATGGTTGCCATAAGTGTATATATCAATCACTTTTTAAAAATATAGTTCTCCTAGTTGATAGCTAACATGCAAGAAAAAACGGTGAATTGTTGTTGTTGTTGTTGTTGTTGTTGTTTATTATAAAAAAATGAAAACAAATATTTATAAAAGAATAATATAAATAAATAAATGAAAACAATAAATAAAAATAAAAATAAAAAATCAAGAATAATTATTTAAGTCCATTTATTTATTCAAATAACTTAAATAGGAATAATAAGAATAAAAATATGAGTTGAACATGGTTCACTAAGTTTGACCATAGTAAACCATGCACAAGTATTATTTACCATGGTATATTTTAGTGAACCATGGCGGACTAAGGTTGAATGAAGTTTAGCATAGTTGACTATGGTTGACATTTGTTAGATAAGGTTGACCATGGTTGATGAATGGTTTCAAATGATGGTTAACCAATTTGAATATGGCAAGCCACGATTGACTATTTTTTTTGTGACTAAGAGAGAGAACATTCTATTAAGGAGTAAAAAAAACTGTAAATATGGTTACAAAAATTAGTCTGAAAAGACCCATGGAAACCCTTCCCCCATTCCCCAGAGAGTTACAATAATTTATTCCCTAAGGCCAAACCATTTATCCATTTTCCCCATTCCCATTACAAAATCCATTGAATACATCATGTTCATTGCTGCAAAAAGGTCCATCCAAATGGACAACACATACCATCCTCCTGAAACCCAAACAAAAAGGCGTCGCAAGCCAACAACCACTGAAGCCATCACCTTTAAAGGAAGACAGAGAAAATGGATCAAAAAAAGACAATTGGCCCTTGACCATCCCACTACACATCCCTTCCCCAACATCCCCATGGGGGGTCCACTCAATGAACTTGTTACATAGCACGATCGTTCGCAAGATATTAAAGAATATCCCTAATTTCACTAAATAATGGAAAATGTCTCCTAAAATTGTATTGTTGACCCCCCCCTACCAATATACCATTCCAATTAAGAAAAACCCTATTATCAACCTATTTTTAATATCACCTTTATATCATATTATCAAGTTGTAACAAACAGGATCCCTAAGGAGGCTTAGTATAAGAAAACATGATGTTAAATAAAATAATAGTATAATGCTAATAATGATCCCACCAGGATTGCACGGACTATTAATTAATTTGTATTATTGGATAGTGGAAAACCCAACGAAATAGGAAAAATGTGTAAAAGGAAAACCAATAAAGAGATCAATGTAACAAAGAATGTAAAATAATGATATTCCAATGCTTAGTGCAGTGCTTAGAAAGGATGAGAATTGCATATGTTTCACACTGCATCTACGAATCTACCAATTTAATATAATGTAAATACAAGTATAGCCATAAAGAGCTCATGTTTTCTATAAGATTAGTAAAATAAACTCCATAAAAACACAAAATTGAAATCTTGTTGTGGATGGACTTCCCCAACTTCCTATAAAAAACAGGATCATTGATGTTTGAACACAAATGAACATAGAAAAATCCTCTTACTTTCCAATAACACCATGAGTATTTTTGTTCCTTTTTGTTTATGCCTCTCAATCTCATTATGATGTGGGATTTCTATCTTTCTTTGTCTTTAATTTGAATGTAGATATATATTGTTTTTTTAATTGTTAAAACCCTTGGCTTATAATTTTAGCCTCCTTCCACACACAATCTATACTTGAGTTTGTTTTATATATTTCTAGCCTTTTGGAACATTGAATATCTATTAGACATGATGTTTTTTATTCTTATAGGCTCTTTTAGTTTGAATCCATCAAACATTAGCTTGGCAGTTGTTGGGTTGATTATTCTATTAAAAAACACAATTATAGGTTAAAAATTCACAAAAAAGAATGCTTTGGGTGATTGAATTACCTTGTTGGATGAAAATTCACTAGTGGAATCTCCTCCCCTCAACCTAAATCAGCTCCTCCAACAATCCCAAGCAGTTAACTTGCTCCAAAACGCTCCAATTGGCCACCATTTTCACGTTCCTGATAGGTAAAATGGGCCGCGGGTTTTGGGCCTATGTATATAAATTATTTTTTGTTTTCCAAATTGTGTACGTGTTTTATAACTACAGATCGCGAGCACGTTTTGTAGTTATATAATGCATACGCGATATGGTTTCCTATCCTACATGTCCCATGACATGTAAGGCTCGGGTTGAACCATAGGGTGTGTGCAAGAAGTTGAGGGACCTTTTAGATGCAATCTTACTTTTTAGGAACAGGCTCATGTTACATAGAAAAAGAATGCGCTCCTCTTCCATAGCACTTGGAATAGTAAATCCGAGCCTGACATGTCAGCAGACATGTAGGCCAGGTAACAATAACGCGCACGCGTTATAGAACTACAAAACGCGCACGCGTTTTGTAACTCTATAACGTGTGTGCGTTTTGTAAATTTAAAAAAAATAAATAAAAAAACAGACAGTCCCGACCCGAGAGTCATTTTCACCAAACAGGATCGCGAAAATGACGGCGTGCACGTGCCCTGGGAGCTTGGAAGAGTGCCCATTCCTCAATTTGAAGACAAATCCTCTGGTGAATCGTCATATTAACAAGTAATTCATTCACCCATAGCTTTTTTTTTCAATTAGATACTTAAATTACCATTTTTTATTTGTAAATGCATTAAAAAGCATAAAAAAATAAAAAACCATCTCATAGCCAAAACACCAACCAACCAAAGAGGATGATATGCCAATGCCTTCCCCAAGACTAAACACATAAATTGATCACATACAATTGACACAAATGTTTCTAGGCAATGCCATTGGAAAAAACCCTATTGACATGCATTATGTAGGAAGACTAAACTTTTTTTTTTCTTTTTCCCTCATAAAAAACAATTTAGATGCTACTCTATATCTAATCAAATGAAACTCTCTAGTACATAAAAAAAAATAGAATAGTCAATAACCCAAACAATTACATGACCAAAAGAGCCTACCCTTGAAGAGAAATTCACCAACAAACCAAATATTGCCTAAAAATCTACATCATATGCCATGCATATGAATTAAGGCCTTTAAAATTACAAGCAAGCCAAAATTCCTAGAGATTGTAAAAACCATAACCATTAGAAAAAAAACCACTCTCACTAGAATCTAGGAAGCATAAACAAACATCTTTTCAATATGACTGGAAGCATAAACAAGCATCTTTTCAAAAAGTGATGAAAGAAATCGTACTCGCTATAGAACCATGGACAATTTCATAATGGAATTCCCTATTAATATGCCCATATAGAAGAAATATGGAATTTTAAAACATTTATTACACACCTAAAAACTTGTGCCAACTAGGGAAATCGTGCCAAAGTCTGTTCTACACTATACAACTTATGTACATGTTGAACTAACCTCGAAATCCATGCCAAATTAGTCCCAAATAGAAATAGACATGTAATCATCAAGGATCATCATAATACACATCATAAGATTGAAATTGTACTCATACAATGCCCATTGACACATATCATCGGGGTTTTCTCCTGTCGAACTCTGGACTATACTAGCTCTGGAATATTCATCATCATGCTCTTAGAAAGATTGTCCTTGATCAAGCAACATCATCATAGCCTCCAAGGCATGTCCCAAACAATGAACAATTCCTCCTTTCCTTCCAAAATCCAAACCTTAAACGAAAGACAAACCTCTCAACAAAATTCAAATCATCTTTCTAAGTTAGCGCAACCATCTTTCTAAGCCAGAACAAGTTATATCCAATTCTTACTTACTCATTAACTGAATGTAGTCACAAGTTGAATGAAGGTTACGTTTTAATTGTGAAATGTTTAATCTTAAGTTTAAATAAATATATGTAAGTGAATTTGTCATTAAATTGGTAACTTGAGTTTGATTTAATACATTTTCAATTTTGAAGAGACGTCATTATATGCCATGTATATGTTTCTAATGATTTGCTTATTGATGTTTTTTTTGCAGTTGCTGCAATGGATCCGAATGCCGCGATTCTGATTGAGCTTACCCGCTTAAGGGGCATTAGTGCTTCTTTTCGTGGTGGCGATGAGATTCGCCGCTCGCTTGCATCCACCATGGATGCTATTGTTGACACTATTTCGCAGTCAACTAATATACTATATGATATCACATCATATAGAGAGAGGAAAAGAAGAGAACAAGAGGATGGATTGGATTATGTGGCAATAAGAAGGTTAAAAATAACAAAGGGGCAAATGTTTGCATTATTCAGGGATCCTCGGACTGGAGAAATCCCAAATGCAAACCGGCCACATATATCCATTGAGTGGTGGACATTCCAACCATTTATCGATAACTGGATGGATAGATGGTATATGGTCTTTGATTTGCCACCGCATAACAACAGGGAAATGCCCCTGTATTTCCTTCGAAAGTTGTATGCGGAGTTCGTGTTGCATAAAAACGTGAACTATTTTTCTTACTTGGAGTTTCAGGGTATCGGTGGGGGGATGCCCCAAAACCGACCCAATGTGAGGGTCCAAGACCCTAATCTCCCTATCCCTGCACCTCACACGCCATTGCATGGGCCAGATGTCCCACCTGCAACTCGCGTAGTTGCTGAGACATAGGATGCTTTTTTGACACTGGCACGAGTGGTCCTTTGCCATAGCACTACTCTTCAGCAGATGGGTGGGGATGCAGGACCTAGTGCAGGACCATCCACTGGTGCACCACCACCTACTGGGCCATGAGGACCATCCCCCAGTACACCACCACCTACTGGGCCACGAGGACCATCCCCCAGTGCACCACCATCAGCACATCCCCAACAGAGTTTTGATCCTCACGAGTGCACATCGTGTGGTCGTCCCTGCTATGGTCTTTCCACAGATGTTGCGTTCAGTGGTTTTTTGAGTGAGGTATGTAGATCT
>LPNX011100398.1:0-14585 GCA_001517045.1 Pseudotsuga menziesii
CCCCCCACCCCCCCCCTCTCAATGACAAGACTTGATCCATCAATTTACTATCAGAGTAGGATCCTTCACCACAGTTTAACCACTAGAAGGAATATCCTATTAAAATCACTATGGATAAGCAGATGAAGATGTTAATAAGAGTCCCCATATTTGATGGGGAAGACTATGTTTTGGTGTCCATTGGACTGGAAGTTTGGGAATTAGTTGAAGAAGGATATGATGTTCCAAAATTCACTCCCATAGAAGCAAAAGACCGGAATAAACTTTGGGAACATGCAAAGGCCTTAAATACATTACAATCTGGAATAAGTAAGAAGGTTCTTGCAAAAGTACTGGCTTGTAAAAGTGCAACAGATCAATTGGACAAATGGGAAACCCTACATGTAGGATATTCCAATGTAAATATGTCAAAAATTCAATCTCTCAAAGTACAATATGAAAGTCTAAAACTGAAGGATGAAGAAATTATTTCATAGTACTTCGAAATAATTGATAATATTCTTAATACAATCAAAGGTTTGGGAGTACAATTACCAGACAATAAGTTAGTTGAAAAGGTACTAAGAACACTTTCTATGGCATATAATCCCAAAGTATCCACTCTTGAAGACAGACAGAATCCAAAAGAATTTACCATGGATGAATTGTATGGAATCCTCACAGCCTATGAATTAAGACTAGGTATTGATAATCTCCAAAAAGGAGAAGCATATTTCAAGGTGATCAAGAAAAAAAACAGAAGCAAAAAACTCAAAGCAACCATAATGAAGAATCTGATGAAGAAGAATCCAATTTTGTTAAAAAACTTCAGAAAGGATCAGGGAAGTAGAAAGGCAAGTTTCCCTTCAAATGTTTTAATTGTAGGAGCATCCCTAGTACTATATAGTTATTTATTCCCTAAAATAAGAATTTGTTTAGAGTACTTGGGATATTTTATAGAGTCTCTTGATACAATCTCAAGATGTCAATGTGCAACTACATCAATATGTGTGACAAAACCCTATCCACCTAAACTAACCTATAGGTGAAGCTTAAGGAGGCAGAGTTCCACTCCTATTGAATTCCTATGGGTCTTAGGTCATTACCTATTTGCTTACATCTGAATACTGCAAGATATTAGCTTATCAAAAGTATCTTTTGTTGGTAATATAGCATATAGTTGTCATTGATTTCAAAGGTGTTCATGAATGACAAAGGAATAACTAGTGGATATGATGGAAGGACAAACTCAGTGAAAGAGAAAGGTAGTGATGACATGGCGTCAATGATGATATGGAAGATATGATGGCATGGAATGGCATAGTTGAGGATGTGTCACGGAATATATGATGATATGGCATATGATGGTGTCCTAATGATTATGCCATAAGAGTTCAATAATGACAAATACAATGGATGAAATGGACATGGATGATAAGACAACATGAATGACTAATCTAAAGACTTCCAAGATAGTATCGACAGTAGGTGTAACAATGGATAAGGAAATGTCGACACTATATGTAAACAATGGTTACTGAAAAAAAGAACAGAGGTCTAGTGGAAGTGGCGATGCAGTATGAATGAAAAAACTAGTTAGACAAATGAAGAGTGGAAGTGTAAAACAGTGAAATGAATGGGAGATAGAGTATATGTAAGAATCGAATAACATAGAAACTATATATGCGAGAGTGTTTATAAATTATTTATAATCAGCAGCATGATGAAATTATCTGTATGTATAAATCTTCAAAACTATTAGAAATGGCCACAGAGGATTTCCGCAAAGAATTCGTGTAGATCCGCAAAGTCATGGTGAGATACACATTCAATCTAAAAACAATAGTTAAGAAGAATCTTACATGATATATGATGGTTAAGGATCAGTTCCATAAAGGATAGGAAGAAAAGGTGAAGTTCCACAAAATAGTATAGATCGATGGTTGAGATTAAATCCGCAGAAGAAATAAGGTCGAGAAGAGTTCTGCAAGTGTACGAAGATCTACGGCTCAGGAGAATTCCGCAATAGATCTTCAGTTGTAGGAGGGTTCCGCAAAACAAGGAGTGGGAAAGAATAAATTTGAATCTGATCAAGAGATTAGTGACGATGGTTGAATCCGCAGAGGAGTTATGAGATAAAAACTAGACAGTCAAGATTTAACCCGTGATAGATCGTAGATCAATGGATAGGGGTGAACCCGCAAAATAAATCAACGATTCATAAGAAAAGAGGAACATAGAAAGAGGAAGATCAAGGTCTAGGATAATATGGGTTTCTGCAAACCGAAGTCCAGAATGTAGAAAGCGGAAGGAGAAAAGTGGAAGGAGGAGAATCACAAAAGGAATGTGGGAAATGTCATAGTTCTACATTCTGCATCTCACGATCTAGAAGATCGATAGTCAGAAAGACATCCATGAAAGATCGATGGTGCGGAAATATTAGTGTGGAAAAAGGAACGCCATTACAGAATCGAAAAAGTGGAAGTGCAAAAGTTCATATTTTGGAATAGTTGAGTTTTCGACTTTCGCATTCTGCTTAGAGGAAAAGGTGCTATGGGAAGGCTATTTTGGAATGGTTGGTGCGGAAATCCAATGGCAGAAGGACCGTTGTGAAAGTGGAAAGGAAGAAAGGAAAAATGTTGGAAAACCAGAAACTAGTGGTTTCTTATTTCCGCCATCCATGTGCAAAACGATTCCCACATTAAGAGAGATAATCATAGAGGGTTTACGGAAGACACAAAGGTGTGAATAGAAGAGAACTCAAGCCCCCATTTTGGGATAAAAACATTCCCAACAGTGAGAGATAATGAAGTCTGCAGACTAGTGAAGTGTGGAATCTTTTGTTGTGGGGAAAAGGATGTTTGCAGAAGAGATTCAATGAAGTGTGACTAAAAGGATGATTAGTTTAAATCAATGAAGGTTTTTAACTAACTAATTAATTAAAATAGTATTATGAACAAAAGATTCGAAGAGGTGTGAAAGAGAAAAGCATGAATCATGTTTTATAAAGGTGTGATGGTTTGAACAGATATCTGAAGAGTCACAATGTTGAAAGGGTGTGAGCATGGTTTGAAGAGATGATTGAAGGATATATAAATAAAATATCAAATGGTAAGTAAATTTTCTCTGTTAATTGCGTATGACAAAGTCCAAGAAGGTAATAACAAACTGATAAAAATAAAAGAATGGTGGAAGGATGGTGCTAGGGTAGGCTACATGCCTGCAAGGAGGTCTTAGTCTCCTTCCAGTAGTGGTTAGAGAAACAGGGTATTGGTGTATCCTTGTGTGTAGGTGCAAGAAGAAACAAGGGTGTTGGTGCATCCTTCAGTAGTGGCTGAGAAACTTGGGGATATTAGTATCCAGTAAATGGGTGCTTTCAAATAACTATTTTATATTGTAAAAAAAAAGTTTTGCAGATAATATAAATGTGTTGGTGTTTTACCTTATTGGGTTCCATGTTAAAACATTGTGTCCAAATTTGTTTTTACATTTGCTAAAATAAAAGAAATTGTGTTTAAATTTTTGTCACTGATTAACCCCCCCTCCCTCTCTCAGTGACAAGACTTGATCCATCAATTGGTCTAAGAGCAGGATCCTTCACCACAGTTAAACCATTGGAAGGAGTATCCTATTAAAATCACTATGGATCAGCAGATGAAGATTTCAATAAGAGTCCCCATATGTGATGGTGAAGACTATGTTTTCTGGAAGATTAGAATGAAAAACTATTTGATGTCCATTGGACTGGAAGTTTGGGAATTAGTTGCAGAATGATATGACGTTCCAAAATTCACTCCCATAGAAGCAGAAGATAGGAAGAAATTATGGGAACATGCAAAGGCCTTAAATACATTACAATATGGAATAAGTAAGAAGGTTCTTGTAAAAGTACTGACCTGTAAAAGTGAAAAAGAGCTCTGGAAAAAATTGGAAACCATCTATGCAGGATATTCCAAAGTAAAGATGGAAAAAATTCAATCTCTCAAAGTGCAATATGAAAGTCTAAAACTAAAGGGTGAAGAAAATATTTCAGAGTAATTCGAAAGAATTGATAACTTTGTTAATACAATCAAAGGTTTGGGAGTCGAATTACTGGAGGATGAGTTAGTTGAAAAGGTAGTAAGAACACCTCCTATGGCATATAATACCAAATTATCCACTCTTGGAGACCGAGAGAAGCTAGAATACCTTACCATGGATGAATTGTATGGAATCCTCATAGCCTATGAATTAATACTGGGTATTGATAATCTCCCAAAAGGAGAAGAATATTTCAAGGGGATCAAGAAAACAAATCAGAAGAAAAAACTTAAGCCAACCATAATGAAGAATCTGACGAAGAAGAAGCCAATTTTGTTAAATTTTTTTAGAAGGGATCAGGTAAGTACAAAGGAAAGCTTCCCTTCAAATGTTTTAACTGTGTCGAAATTGGGCACTTTCAAGCCAAGTTCCCTTATCATAAGGAAGACTCTGAAGATGAATATGAGAAAAAAAAATAATGCAAGAAAGAGGTAAAATTACACTATAAGAAAAATTATGAAGGAACAAAGAATTTATACTCAAAAGAATAAGACAACAGTTCATTTGAGATTAGTGATGATGAAGTCCTTTTTCTTGGTGTTGAAGAGTCTAATGAGATAGAATAAATTGAGCATAAGGAAGAGTCATAATATGAAGCATAGGTTAATATGGAGGAATAACTACGCAAGGATTTGGATGGATTAAGAATATACAAAAACAAATATAGACAACTAAAAGGTTTTTTAGTTGAACAACAAGAAGAGCATGAACAAAAAGAAAAAGACATGATGAAAACCATGAGCAATATGAAACACCAAATTCAAGAGGAAAATAGGATATAAGAAAGGTTGGATAAATCTCTTAAAGAAAAAAAACTAATATGTGAAAGAATGGAGGCAGAATTAGTTGACTTAATAAAAGAGCTTGATGCAAAATTTATTCAATCTGGATTATAAAATGGTTCTAAAATTTTAGATGAGATTATAACCACAAAGAGATCAAAGTAAAAAAATGGAATAGGTTATTCTCAAGAAGAAAATCAAGTTAGCTCAAAATATTATGCAACTGCTCTTTCTAATACATTCAAGAAGAAAGAGGAAGAGAAGACAAGGAATGCTTAGAACTCCAGAATATCATTTCCACCCATCAAGAAGGAATTCAAGACAAATCCAAAGAAGGTTTATCAAAACAAGTATCCTCACATTTTCCTGGGCTATTGTTTTGCATGCTCTAACTTTGGATACAAAGATATGAGTTGTAGAGCATATGAAAGGAAAAGTTTGAAGGTTAAAAACTATAACCTTAAGGACAATATGACACTTGGTCAAGTTAAGAGTATAAATTATAACTCATTTACACCTATACAAGAAAGGAATTTAGAATGCTTCAATTTTCATAACTATGGACGTAAAGCAAGCAATTGCAGATTAATGGAAATCTCAGAAGGACCAAAGGACATTAGAGAGTAAAAGAAGCTTTGGAAATTAAGAACATTAAAGAGGAATGTTTGACTACCCTAAAAAAAAAGATAAAGAAGATCTCTGGTGTGTTGACAATGATCATTTAAAATACATGACAGGAGATGGTGACAAGTTTTTGAAAAACTAGAAGGAACCTCATGGAAAGAGTTGGGGAAGAAAGGAAGAGTCCAAAGGTATAGAAGAAACCAAGATTTCAAATATCAAAAATATTTCCCAATATGATAAGGGTTTTAAGAGTGTTGTAGATATGATTGAAATTCATTATGATGAAAATAAATATGAGGAAGAAGGAATTAGTGATAGTGGTGGAACTGAAGATTGATGTTTTTTCTAAAAAATCCCACATAACTTAGAAGAGAACCTTGAAATAAAGCATTTGAGAGGATCATGTAATCAAGGGGAGAATGCTTGAAAAGCTTGTTGTCATGGATAACAACTGTAATACCCCCAAAATTAATATTTTTTAATTCTACTAAAAAATAATTTGATTATTATTTTATTATTCTTTGAGATGAAGGTCAAGAATAAAACATTTTGTAATAAAGCATTTCCTATTTAATAAAATATGTTGAAGGGGAAAACAAGTAGATATAGTTGTTGAAAGAGTGTGTGTTGACCCACAAGAGGAAAATGTCAAGTGGAAAAGAACACTAAGTGAGAACTCAAGATGCAGGAGGCATCATCCCCAAATATCAGGTCTGCACTCCTAGTTGAGTTGCTAAAGAGAAGGAGGCTCATAAATGACCAAGTCCTAGGAAAAATAGTATTTAATAGTATGTCTATGAGTAGTGGGAGGCTAGCATTAGACGAGGATTAACATATGTATAATTAAAGAGATGGCGTGTTAATATATTTTTCTCTTGTGGTTTAGCGAACACGATCGGGGGTTCTAGAGAAAGTAATTTGGATTCTATGAGAGGTGGTTGGGAGGAACAACTTCTCCACTTTTGTTTTCCTAATGTTGGTGCCAAGTTCCTATTTTATTTCTTATGAATAATTTTAGATGCGGTAGGATGTGTATGTGAAATGTTAAATTGCAGTTATATTTCCAAGCAGTACTGCTTATGCATTTCTGGAATACCATTATCCATGTTTTGTATATCCTAGATCTAATGAATATCGAAGTAGAATCTAGTTATGTTCTTAGTTAGCTCATTGTTCTTACACTTGAATGATTTAGAATTTATGAATCTGCATCTAATGGATTGAATCCTCTATTTTTACACATTATCGGATGTTCCTAGTATGTATTTCCTATCTGTATTGATTCCGTAATTCTACAGTATAAAGATATTGTATTTAATATAAAAAATCCTAGTTATCTCGACTCCTAGCTTTCAAATGGAGATCGACTAAGCCTTATGCACATTAAATCAACTCCCAACTACCAGATGGAGTTCGAGTATCACATGAGTTGCAAATTTCCATGACACTAAGTTCAGCTACCACATGAGTTTAGAGGAATTTATTAGGAATTTAGAGGAGTTTATTAGGAGTTTGAATGTCATATGATCTATACTTTACTTCAACTCCCATCTGTACAATGCAGTTTGACTAAATCTTGTTCACATTAGGTCGAATTCTAGCTGATAGATGGAGTTCGACTATCACATGGACTACACATTACCATGGAATTAATTTCAATTATCACATGAGCTATTTTTAATTTTTTATTTATTTATTTTGAACTACCACAAACTTTAGTTATTACATGATTTTTTTTTAATAATTGTTAATTATGAATTTCGGACAATGCCCATAGAATCAATATGGTCAATATACTTGTATCATTGTTGACCATAGATAAACAATCATAGATGGTAGTCCACTGAAAAATTCTAAGATATATACTCCTTCTGGCATAACTAGATGCAAGATTTTATTAGGAGTTAGACTCTTACATGACTGCACATTAGCTAGACTCCTAGATTCCAAATGTAGTTGGACTAATCCTTATGTGATTAGAGTTGAGGTTAAGCTAATAGTTGTAGAATCATTGGATTTAAGCTGATAGTTGTATCTAATAGTTAAGCTAATAGTTATTCAATATAACTATGATTAGAGCTGAAGTTAAGTTAATAGTTCTAGAATAATTGGACTTAAGCTAATAGTTGTATCTAATAATCAATGGAGTTAAGCTTGTAGTTGTATCTATTAATAAAATAGATGAATATTAATTTTACTTTTCACAACTATCACTAACTGTACCTATCACATGTTAATTAAGATATTTTTATTTTTTTGAAATTATTAATTATTAATTTTGGACGACACCCATAGAATCAATATGGACAATACACTTATCTCATTCTTGTTCAATTTTGGATGATGACCATAGAATCAATCTGAACAATACACTTGTCTCATTCTCGTCTGTAGATGAAAAAGCATAGATGGTAGTCCACATAAAAATTCTAAGATATATACGCATGTCGACATAATTATAAAAAGACTCGAAAACAACTGTGTATTAGCTAGAAGCCCAACTACCAGATGGAGTAGTTTTATTAGGAGTTTGGAGGAGTTTATTAGGAGTTTGTACTATTTTATTAGGAGTTCGAGTGCTACACAACTGCACATTATCTAGACTTCTAGATGCAAATGCAGTTCAACTAAGCCTTAAGCTATTAGATTTGAACTTAAGCTAATAGTTATAGAATCATTAGAGTTAAACTAATAGTTGTATCTAATAGTTAAGGTAATAGTTATCCAATATAACGATGATTAGAGTTGAAGTTAAGCTAATAGTCACTATCTAATAGTTAATTTAAAAGTTTATATATATATATATATCAGCAATTGCAGTTGATTAGAGTTGAATTTAAGATAATAGTTGTATCATCTTGAATAGGTTAAGCTCATAGTTGTATCTAATAATAGAATAGTTGAAGTTGAATTTTATTTTTTCCAACTATCACGAACTATACTTATCAAATGTTTTTTTAACAGGAACGGATATGGATTTTATTTAAATTGCAGTGATAAATCTACGGTAAATGATTCTACATCAAACCAAGTCTGTTGTTTGAAGGAAGATTTCATAAGACACATAAACGCACTTAGAAAAATACTAGAGCCTAAAAAATACATATACTGATAATAATTCGACATACAATGTAGATAATTCAAGAATTAAAAATAAAAATTAAAAAAACTGAGACATAGAAGACCTGAAATTAGTGCCTATGTCTTCCATGATGCCAAGAAGATGATTCAGGCTGAGGAATAGGATCATTGAACTTCTCCAATGTTATTTGTGAAACCTGCAACTCCAATTTTTCAAAATGGACTTCCAATTCTACCATTAGCACCTGCATTTCCTGTTCTAACTGCGAGAGTGATTCAAGAAATTCCTCTCTGGTTTTGCTTATATATTTATCCACCATCTCCAATATATGACCACCTTCTTCATCCAGATGAAGTAAGTAACATTTCTGAGTGCTCAATTTCCTTTGAATATCCTGCAGCTCAGCTTCAAACGACTGAGGAGGATCACTAGGTGCAGTTGACTCTGAAATGGAGGCCATGAGGACAAGAAACTCTTCAAACTAGAGATTAATAGCAGATTCACCCTTCCAAATCCAACAAAATAAATGATACGTCGCAATTTTGGATGGCCTGATTATCCAAATGAAAACTTTAATACCTTCTTTGACACCCAGATTTCCTAGGATCCTAGCATAATTCATCACATGGTCTACACGAAAGAGAACGAGAGGAGAAGGATGTTAGATTAGAGCTATGATGCAGTCAAGATCGCGTGGAGAAGGGCATATTGACACCAAATATATACGAGTCGAACAAATGACACTGAAAGAAAGGATCTCATGAATTTTTCCACACGCCCACATGCTCCAAATGATGATTCTACAAGACGGGATATAGGGAGCGATTAAGAGCAACCACCACCTATTCGGGTCATGTGATGGACCCTTTAGTTCATAGCCAATGATCCTATGGGATCTTAAATGTGGTAATCCTCCCATTCAACCTTAGAGTCCCTATGCTCAAGGGAGGCGTATCATGTGCCTCCACATATACCACCTCATTTAGACTTCTTAAGATATGATAAAAGTCTATCTTTCTGAAGACTTTGGTAAGTCTCTGAATTTTGATAACTATCTACTAAAGTTTCATTTCGATAGGAAGAGATTTTGTCATGAGGGAGTGAATGATTGGTATAGAATCCCCAAACACAATAATGTCATTTAGGCCATGAGCACGAGCTTAAAATAGGCCTCTCCACAAGGAAAGCGCTTCGGCTATGTTGTTAGTCTCTTCTTTGAGACCCCAAGAGTATGACCATTTCTGAACTTCATTGGGGCCAACGAGAACCCATCCACCTCCTGCCTCCCCTTACTTATCAAATGTTAACTAAGATATTTTTTATTTTTTTTAAATTGTTAATTCTAAATTTTGGATGATGCCCATAGAATCAATCTGGAGAGTACACTTGTCTCATTCTAGTCCATAGATGAAAAAGGATAAATGGTAGTCCACCCCGAAATTCTGAGATATACACACCTATCACCGTAACTATCGGCGTAAAAAGATGCAGTGGTGTTGTAGCTGCAACTTTTCTCCCAAATTTTTTAAAAATATTTTGGACCCTCCTTTTAATTTTTACCTTGCCTAAAATTGTTTGGATTCATGAACTCTGTTTTTTTTTTCCCTCTGCTATAAGTTTAGATTGTTTGAGGTCAACTGTTTTCATGCTTTTTGGAAAATTGCTTGTGTCTGCAACTGCTTTGGGTTGTGGAGTTTAAAGTTCGATTTGAAAACGTTGTCCTTTGATCTGAATGATTTCTTCATTGATATCAGAAGTATATTTCTCATTGCCATCACTATTTCGGAGGTGAAACAAAAAAATTTCGTCATTTCCCAGCCGAAAGTCTTTTGGAACTTAACATTTTTAGTTTGGTTGTTCGGAGGTCATTTAAACAGTAAATCAGGGCTGTAGTTCTCTACGCAACCACCGTTGCGGAGATTAAGCAATGAACATTCCGATGCCCTGTTTTAATTTTGTCGGTGCACCTTTACTCGTTTGTTTTCTTTGGACTATTAGCATTTTTTATTTTATCGCGATCGGAGCATCAGCCTTCTATATCACCCCCGTTTCAAAGGATAGATAATGAACGACCCAATGGTTAGTTTTGATTTCTGTCGATTCCTTGGGTTTATTGATAAATTGTTTAAATTGCGATTTGTTGTTTTAACACTATCGAAATCCAATTGAAGTTTGATTTGGAACTGTAGTCATCTGTGTAGCCGCCGTTTCGAAAGATCAATAATAAACGTTCGATGGATTAGGGCTTATCCTTGCTGATTCCGTGTCTTATGATTTTCTCTTTTCGCTATCAGAAGTGTATTCGACATTTGATTGGGTGACTAGTCTTTTGCTTTGCCAACGCATGACCTTTGTTTGTTCCAATCACCGAATATTTCGTGTTTTGCGGGGTCCATAGTCTAATTGTGTTCCACAGTTGCGGCCCCTTAGTGGATTAACCATCCAACATGTAGTTGTTCAGTTAACCGATGGTTTGTTTGATTTTCGCCAATGCTTTGTTCTGGTTTTATTCGATGTTACTGGTCTGCAGAACCCTTAGTCCATGTGACTTTCGCCGTTACGTCTCCTCTTTGAACTAGTCATCCGATGCCGTAGTGGTTCCGAGGTTCGAGGCTGTAGCTTAGTGTTTATTTCTCTGATGTTCTCAGTTGTCGTGGGGCCCTGATTTTTTTTGTCACCTATCGTTGCAGCTATGAATAGCACTATGCTTTCGGAGTCCTTAGTTCTTCTACTCGTCGATGATTTTTATGTTGATCGCGGAAGCCATTTTTTGTATGGTTTTCATTGTTACGGTGAATTAATGAACTAATAGTCCGATGCTATAGTATGGTCACCCGCCGAAGTGGATTATCTACCTGATGTTTAGTGTTTATTGCTTTCGACTGTTAGTGGGGTTTTTCCCACCGTTTTGGTGTGTTTTTACACTGTTTTATGGAATGGCGGAGATTTTCTGTGGGCGCGGGTCGATGTTAAACTTGTCTGAGCTGAAGAACATGGTTTTGGGGTTTGGTGTTTTGAAGAGTGGTGGTTACTTTTTCCTAGTTCATGCTTTCATCGGAGGGTTTCGATATAGTTCAAATGTGGCCTAGATTGGGAGGAAGAATATGTTCTATCAAGCATGTGTTTTAGTTTTTGAACAGGGGTTTAAGCACAAACTGGTAGGATTTCTTTTGCCTTAACATTCTTCATTTTCATGCATTAATACTATTTATAGTTCATATTACAGAATGCATGTATTGATCTAGTTTGTGTTACTTTGTTAAACACTAATGATATGATATGTTCATGATAGGAAGATTGCTGCAAAGAATATATGTCTAAAGGGCAAAGTAGAAGGGAGGTAGCCATGAAAGAAGAAGCTAAAGCATAAAGAAGCAGAGATGTTGCTCAAGGAAAAGAAGAGAGTGAAAGTCTGAGATCAACAGGATCTCAAAAGGACCGACGGATTATGGAGCATAATCATTAAGAGCAGAGGACCAGGCTTGGGAAGTTCGTAAGTTACCAAGCTGGTCCCTTTTCATAAAAGTGCTCTTAAATCTTAAATCTAAAATGTAACGTTTGTATGAATCATGAACACTCACAAAAGGACAAAATTGTGAGATTGAATAGTTAGGGGAGCCCAAAGGTCACCGAGAGGAAGCCTAAAAGGTTTTGCTTGTAGTATAAGTATAGGAGAATTAGATAGAATAAGGGACTTTTTCCTAGTTAGACTTGTGAGAACATGTTGTAAGAAGAACTATTTCCTTTTGCAATAGATAATTACAATTTTTCTTGTTGGAGAAAGCTTTGGTGGAATGTTCAAATGCTGTGCAATGGATGTTGTTGAAGGGGAACTATTTCGTTTTCAATTGTTGTCCATTAAATGTGAGATCGTTCTAACTTGTTGAACCTATGTTCTTGTATGAATGCTCTCTAGTTTATTTTATGGAATTTCCACTATGAGTAATGAATGCTTTTCATAAACAATGAGCTATCTTGTTGTTCATCTATCTATTCATGTTTATGTGTTTTGAAATAAAGAATAGCTACCTGTGATTTTTCTTGATGCATGAACAATAATACATTACTCATTAAATGATAATCTCGCTCCCTAGGGACAATTTAGTTAAGTTAGTTTTACTTTTCTTCCTGTGTGTGATTTAGATGCAAGAGAGTTAAGACGAGAGGTAAGAACCTGCGCATCACATTGTGACCGCTCCTCATATTCTCTATCAATTTGCATTTTAGATAGGAATTTGCATCTCATAGTTAAAACTAAAAAACTAAAAAAGATACACAGTGGACCGGGTCGTAACTGGTAAAACCCTTTATTTTGGTTACTTGACCTACGGTAGCCGGACCGCAAATCAGACGGATTCCCCATACCAAACAGTAACAGGCTAGTTGGGAACGTTTACTGGGGAGAATCCCTTGCTGTTGTCGCTTGCGATTTTCCAGGCCTCAACAAGTAGTTTATTAGGAGTTTGGAGTAGTTTATTAGGAGTTTGACTCTTACATGACTGCACATTAGCTAGACTCCTAGATTCCGAATGAAGTTGGAATAATCCTTAAGTGATTAGAGTTGAATTTAAGCTAATAGTTGTAGAATCATTGTAGTTAAGCTAATAGTTGTATCTAATAGTTAAGCTAATAATTATCCAATACATCTGTGATTAGAGTTGAAGTTAAGGTAATAGTTCTAGAATCATTGGAGTTAAGCTAATAGTTGTATCTAATAATCGATGGAGTTAAGCTCATAGTTGTATCTAATAATCGAATAGCTAAAGATTAGTTTTAATTTTTACAACTATCACTAACTGTACTAATGAAATGTTAATTAAGCTATTTATTTTTATTTTTTCAAAATTATTAATTATTAATTTTGGATGACGCCCATAGAATCAATCTGGATAGTACACTTGTCTCATTCTCGTTTAATTTTGGACAATGCCCATATAATCAATCTATACAGTACACTTGTCTCATTCTAGTCCATAAATAAAAAGGCATAGATGGTAGTCCAACCCAAAATTCTAAGATATATATGCCTATCAGCGTAAGAACAAAAAGGGCTATTTATAAAAAAAAAATAGAAAAAAAAATCACAACCACTTAATTTGTGGCTATGGAAGATCAATATGTCATTAGTTCAATGCCACTAATTACTAAGATCAAGTTAAGTTTTAAAGACAAGTTATATTTGTCACTACCTACCTTATTTTGCATGAGCTATAGTTATCCTATTAGTTACACTTGTCTCATCACCCTTCAATCTAAAAAAAAGATACTTGGTTGTTCACCCCAAATTCTAAAATATAAAACGCATGGATGCAATATTAAAAAATAAGTGTTATTGCGCGGAGAGTAAGGAGGTGCTTTATAGAGAGTACGGGCAACCTAACACTACAAAAAATAATTAGTTAAAAAACTAGCGTAGCCACAAGTAAAGTGGTCAGTGAATGTCAATAGGCACAACCAACCACTTAGTTTTTTAAAGATAATTGGCCTTTAATAAAGGCTATAATATATAATTTACAGTTAGAGTTAATATAAGCACAAAAAAAATACTATTTAATAAACAAAAAAACAAAAACTGATATGAAAAAACAAAAACAAATTGTTACCAGTTTCTTTAACCACCCTTTAACTGAACCGTATTTAAATCTTAATCAACATGCATTTAAGCACAACAAGATATGGCTACCATGAAATGAATCCCTGCTATACACACTTGTTACACTTAGGTTTCTTGTTGATCCGCTCAAGCAAGTCCAAAATCTGAGATAATATCTAAATTCCTATTGGCATAATTAAATTCATGTGGTCTTATAAAATAAAACATTAAAACAAAATGACAAAGTAATTAAAAATATATGTATGCTTATAAATAAATAAAATAAAACCAACATAAATACACCCAAAATTACATGCAAAAGACTTAATATAAAAATATTTACACTTCAAAAAACTAGATCCCTCTTCGTACTTGGTAGATGAGAGTTTAATATGGATCTATACAAGTTTATATATAGTTTTAACATTATAATATATATATATAT
>LPNX011100398.1:15491-83823 GCA_001517045.1 Pseudotsuga menziesii
TCGATCTCTAATAGAGCAGTTCACTGCCCTATGGACGTCCCAGAAATCCATCAAGTGTTGGGTTCAGAGGAACTGGAGACCTCTGATCTCCAAAAGTGTGGCTTCATATTCAGTTGGTCGAGGTTACTTTTTTTTGAATTTGAGTCGAAGGAAGACAAGGATTTCAAATTTCGAAATGGTCCTTACTTCATGGGACGACAAGGTATCTATATGAATATATGGATGCTATATTTTGATCCTGAGGCAAATATCCCTAAATTTGTCCTAGTCTAGGTCAAGATGCTAAGCCTGCTAATGCATTGCTGGAACCCAGAATCACTAAAGTTGATTGGAAATGCCTTGGGAATATTTATTGACACAACAAGTATTAGAATCCAGCAGGTAGTTCTTGGAACAAAAACAATCTTCACATAAATTGCATAAGAAAATGAGAAAAGAATAATTGAAGAATAATATGAGAAATATTCCATTAATTGATTCTTCACAGTATGGGTGAATATATAATACAACATCAATGAATAATTTGAATACCTTCTTAGGCAGTTGAATCTACCAACCTAGACTGGCTGTAGATCCAAGTAGGAGTGAGAGAATCACCATAAATAGCTAACTAGTGCAAATGTTGGTCATTAAATTGGTTAATAACTAGTTATAATTAGTTACAATCAGTTAACTGAAGGGGTATGTGAGCAAATGTGCCCATGTTCCCATGAATCATGCAAACTGGAACTAGAGACACTGGAAGTGATGTAACTAATGGGGATTAGAGTTTAACTGAGGATAATTAATGACCTACACAGGTGAACTTCAAGACGATACTAGTGGCACTCAGAGTGGATTCCTATAAAATAGGGATTGATCCCTAGAGCTCCAAAATGCACGTGGAAAAGTGCAGTAAATGGTAGATGTCCACTAGCCATGTCCCCCATGCATTGGTGAATGGATGAGACCTCCTAAGCTATGGAAATTAAACAAAATGATTTTATGTGGTCTAAAGGAGACAAAGGGAGGATTCATAATAATCCTAACAACACGCCCAAAATATTAGTATGCCTACGCCCAGATCTGCATGGAGGTGGATCTTGAAGCTGACTTACCTGAGGCTATCAAACTCACAGTTGGAACCTGGTATCATTTTCAAAAGATGGATTATGAACAACCTTATTTGAAGTGCAGAGGGTGTCATGAATACAGACATTTCCTCTGTAACTTCCCTCAAAAGCTGGAAACTCATCAAGAAAAGGAAGAAGGATGGAAATAAGTAAAGAAAACCAAGATGAACCCAAAGAGTGGGAAAGCGACAATAAAATATATGAAAAAAATGTGTCGGGGAAAGCTTCTCCGAAATGAAATCCAACATTTCAGTAGGTCAACGGGAATAGTTCTATATGACTGGACATGGTAGAGGAAACTAACACTGATGTAAGCAAAGAAACAGAAAAATATAGCATCCTAAGGAACCAATCAAAGAATGAAGATGACCCATTGACATATTCATATCCAGGAACAGTGGGGGAAAAGGAAGGAGGAGCTTAGGAGAATACAAAAGAGGAAATTGACTTTGATGAAGGGGAAGAATATAAGGGGGAATCGAGATGGTTACACTAGATAAGAAAATAACAAGAGGAAGTAAATTGACTAAATAAGTAAGGGATAAATCCACGTACAAGGACAAGCTTCAAGGGTCTCAAAAAACCTTGGAAAAACTCCTTTGAAATCCAAGGAATACTCAACTCCAAGGGAAATCCTAGAAAGGGATTCCCTCAACTACCAAGAGTAAGTAATGAAGGTCCTCTCTTGGAACTGTAGAGGTATAAGAAGTAAAGTTAAGGAAGACACCATGAAAGATTTAATATGAATATACGAATCAGATCTCTTACTCATCCAGGAGACAAACATGGAGAAAGAAGAATTTCTCCAACTAAGTGAAAAGTTATGGAAAAAAATATGGAGTTCTCGTGGCTAGTTTTAGGGGAGCCTCTAGAGGAATTGGAACATTATGGGATGCTCAAAAGTTTGATTTGATTGAATCCAAGAAATACACTCATTGGATCTTCACCAAGTTGTTGCATAAAGCCTCTAATATTTAGGCAAGTCTTTTTAATATTTACGTCCATGTCCTTTTTGCTGAAAAAATGATTGTTGGATTCATTTGAGGGAAGTGAGGAGTGATTCCTCATTGGAAAATATCATTCTAGCCAAATATTTAAATGTCATCATGAATCAAGTTGAAAAAATAGGAGTATCTCTGCTCAGAGATCCCATAAGGGAACAAGTTGGCGAGCTTATCTTAGACTGGGAGCTCTCTGATGTCATCCCTTCAAAGGGGAAGTTTACCTAGACTAAAAAGAGGATGGGCCCGGGACATATAGCTATGAGAATCGATATATTTTTTATCCAAGGCTCCTTTCTACCACTTGGATTTAGCCCCTCTTCCAAAATCCTGCCTTTTGGAGGATTAGATCACAAGCCAATTCTAGTAGAAGTAAAAAAAGAACAGAACCTCCACCCTATTCCTTCCATATTTAGTCTTGTATGGGCCACTCACATGTACTTCTTGGGGCTTGTAGCTGAATCTTGGTTATCTCTAGTCTCGGGGTCTCCTTTTTACATTTGGGAAGAAAAACTAAGAAGAGTTAAAAAGTCCTCAAACTTTGGGACAAGTTTGTGCTATCACGTGTGCCTCATTCTAGATCCTAATCCCAACTCTCTTTAGAGACTCGCCAATATTCCATGGAGACAACCCTGATTACAAAAGACGATCTAGAAAAGGAAGTGTCTATTCGAAACGATGTGCATGCTGCCTGTAGGCATGAAGAAGAGTTTTGAAGGAAAAATATAGAATCTTATGGCTTAAATTTGGGGATCAAAATACTACATATTTACATAAACTATCTAAGAGATTCATCTTCAAGATCAAATTGTCACAGATTTTGATAAGATAAAAGAGGAAGCAACTTGTCACTTCAGTGTTATCTATACTACGGGTCCTTCTTCTAATCCACCAAATACTGCACTGCTAGATTTAATTCTTAGGTTGGTCAAGATAAAGGATAGTAGTATCCTTACTCAAAGGATCAATTTAGAAGAACTAAAATTGACAGTTGAGGACATGGAAGAAGATAAAGCACCAGGATCGGACAGATTTAGTGCAAGGTTCATTTATATTTGTTAGGAAACAGATCATAAGGACCTGAATAAAATGGTGTTAAAATATCAACACTATGACAAGATTAGGGGTAGCATGAACTTAGCATTCCTAGCTCTAATACCAAAAGAGAAAGATGTTTCTTCTTTCGACAAATTCTGGCCCATGTCGTTATGTAATATTGTATACAAAATTATCACCAAAATAATGGCCAAGAGACTAAAATACATCCTGTCACGTATCATTTGAGAGAACCAAAGAGGGTTCATCAAAGGCAAGAAAATATGGGATAATATCATTCTAGTACAAGAGGAAATTCGCTCCATCCTAAAGAACTGTGAAAGCGGTATGGTGATAAAAAAAAACTTAGCTAACACTTTTCATAGATTCTGCCACTCCTTTCTATTCCAGGTGATGTTGAGGTTCGGATTCGATACTAGCTTTATTTGTTGGGTCAAAGCATGCATAAGTAATCCTTGGATATCTCCTCTCATCAATGGAAGAGAAACAACCTTCTTCCAAGCAAATCAAGGACATAGGAAAGGCTTCCTGATTTCTCCCTTGCTTTCTGCAGTCCAGGCCTCAATGCTCAGTATTCAACTCGAATAATCTAGGAAGGACCAAGACCTAATGGGCATCATAATGGTACATGGAACTAAGGACATTAACCACACATAGTTTGCAGACGATACCATTTTGTTTGGAGGTGCCAACATACATATAGCAAGAAGGTTCAAGGGTATTTTGGACTCCTACTATCAAGCATCTGAAAGCAAATTAAACTTAAGAAAGAGCTTGATGTATAGTTGGAATATAAATCCAAGGGATATGTATGATATTTCATGTATTTTAGGAATTGAGGGTGTCACTACCTGGGACTCCATTAAATATTTGGGTGTTCCAATATTCAAAAACAAGCCAAAAAATCAGATTGGAGCCCCCTGATTGAAAAAAATATGGGCCTGGGGAATCGCATGGATAAACTTGGCAAGGAAGCAGATTCTGATAAAGTCTATATCCCTGATTCAAAGAAGAGCTATACTAGATTCCGGGAAATGGTAAGCATGTGTGAATCTAACATGATTCCATCCTAGGGAATCTACTCCTATCTTCCATTCCAAATCTCAGCAATTTCAAAAACTGGAGCGATAAACAATTTTTAAAATATCTCTCAGATATTTCAAGATGGGATCCATCTCTACCTCATCGATGGGATTATTGGGTTCTTATAGATTTCCTGGATAATATTGAACGTGATAAGAACATGTTCCTCTCTCATCTAATAGGATTATCCCTAGGGATCCCGATCTAGGAATTACGCTTCTAGTCATGGATATAATATTTTCTTTGTAGTTCCAAATGTTCCCAGCAATACATTGATTTGGAAAAGAATCTGGAGCTTAAAAATTGTACCAAAAATAGACATGTTTATCTGGACATTAGTCCATGAAAGCATTCTAACAGGTGAGAACCTTGAAAGAAAAGGATTTGAAGGTTCGTTTCATCGTCTGCTCTGTAACAAAAGTAAAGAAACCATACAACACTTGTTTTTAAACTGTTCATTTTCCTTTAAGGTTTGGGAACTTTTGTTCTGTCCATGGTTTGGAAATCTATATCTGCTTGGAAATATCCATTAGGATATTTTGAGTTGGGAAAGTATGTATCAAGGCAATATTGATAAAAAATAAGGACTTAAAACCTATTGGTTAACGCTTCCAATTTTTTTTTTGGTTTATATGGAATGAGTGCAATCAACGAATCTTCAAAGACAAAGTTCATTATCCATAACAAATTGCATTTAAAATTCAATATTTTTTGGGAAAATATTTTAGAGAAACTTTGTTTCCTAAGAATAAAATGGTTCTCTCCCCTGAAGAATCCAACTAGTTGCAATCCTTCAACATCTCTATTTTAGACATTGAAATGGATAGCTGACCATTGCGAGTATGGGAAATAAGATTGGATCATTCTCATTTTGAAATTTCAATTAAGGATATGAAACTCTTTAAACTTTTCCTTGATGGAGATTCAAAAGGGAATCCCTGGGTGGCTGGAGGGGGTGGATTCATCATTAATCCCAAAGAGAACAATGAGCTAGAATATTATTGGAATATAGGAATTGATACAAACAACATGACTGAAGCTTATGGTATTTGGAAAGGACTTAAGCAGTTGGAAACTTTGGGGATTGATGAAGTTATTGTGATAGGATATTCTTGATTAATAATCCAGTCAATGAACAACATGAGTCACTATAAAATCTTAAGGCTATTCAGATTGATCACAAGAATTCATTCCATCTCTAGATCAGTTCGACATCTTGAATTTGTTCATGTTCTCCGTGAGATGAATTTCAAGGCAGATCAAGTAGCAAATAAAGTGATAACAATATGAATCAATGAGCTATATGTTAATAATCATTTTTGTTCATCTCTTCCTCCCTAAATCAATTTGTGCAAAAGGATAAAGCAACAGACATGATAGAAGACCAAAGAGCATACAACAATAATTTAGGAGCTCAAAATTTCTAGACAATCTACTATTATGTTTGGAATTGGACTCTTTGGAAATTTTTGGTAAAGTCAACCATGGTTTTATAAACCAGAATCTATGTAATCCTATATTTTGTTGGATTTCCACCTTTAGAATCTAATTTGTAACCATGTCTGTAAAAAAAAAAATCATCCAAAAAAACCCTCTTTGGGGAGGAGAAAGAAGGGGTAGACTAAGATTCCAAGAATTAGAGATAACAATCCAAAAGACTAGACCAACTAAGAAATAAAACTATTGAACATTAACTAGATGAAGTAAGACAAACTTTTGTTTATGAACCTATTTTTCAAGCGTTGCATCTGGAGGATTCGTGGAGGAAGATCAAACTAGTAAGTATCATCATTGAGGTTTGGGAAGAAGGGAATTCCTATGAGCTTGACCATAGTGTCAATATTCATGTGGATAAGATAAGTGTCTTGAAATATATCCTTCCATAATTCAACAGGTATTCCATCCACTAGAGGATACCATCTGCATGTGCCCATTGTAGCCCTACCACTGGAGGATACCATCCTCATTGCGCTTTCATTAGAAGATCGAGCTCTGATAGAGCAGTTCACTGCCCTATGGACATCCCAAAAATCCACAAAGAGTTGGATTCAGAGGAACTAGAGACCTATGATCTCCAAAAGTGTGGCTTCATATTCAGTTGGTCGAGGTTACTTTTTGTTTGGCTTTAAGTCGAAGGAAGACAAGGATTTAATATTTTGAAACGATCCTTACTTCATGGGGCCACAAGGTCTCTATATGAATAGATGGACACTAGATTTTGATACTGAGGAAAATATCCCTAAAGTCATCCCAATTTGGGTCAAGCTGCCAAGCCTTCTAATGCATTGCTAGAACCCAGAATCACTAAAGTCGATTGGAAATTCCTTGGGAATATTTATTGACACAAAAAGTATTATATTCTGGTAGGTAGATCTTGGACCAAATACAGTCTTGACATAAATTGCACAAGAAAATAAGAGAAGAATAATTGAAGAACAATATGATAAATATTCCATTAATTGATTATTCACATTATGGGTGGATATATAATACAACATAAATGAATAATTCAAATACCTTCTCAAGCAGTTCAATCTACCATCCTAGACTAGCTCTAGATCTAACCAGGAGTGAGATAATCACCATAAATAGAATTGGTGGTCACTAAATTAGTTAATAACTAGTTACGATCAGTTACAATCAGTTAATTGAATGGGTAGGTGAGAAAAGGTTCCCATGTTCCCATAAATCATGAAAACTGGCACTAGAGACACTAAAAGTGATCTAACTGATGGGGATTTGAGTTTAACTGAGGATAATGAATGACCTATTGGGGTGAACTGCTGGACACTATTGGTGGCACTCATAGTGGGTTCCTATAAAATAGGGATTGATCCTTGGAGCTCCAAAATGCATGCAAACAGGTGCAGTATGTGGTAGATGTCCATTAGTCATGTCCCCATGCACTGGTAAACTGATGAGACTTGCTAATCTAGGGATATTAAACAAATATAATTTATGTTGTCTAAAGGAGACAAAGGGAGGATTAATAATAATCCTAACAAGAAGTCCAAAAGACTAGTATTGCTACGCCCGGATCTGCGTGGAGGTGGATCTTGAAGCCGACTTATCTGAGGTTATGAAACTCACAGTTGGAACCTGGTATCATTTTCAAAAGATGGATTATCAACAAATTCCTTTCAAGTGTAGAGGGTGTCATGAATACAAAAATTTCCTCTGTAACTTCCCTCAAAAGTAGTAAAATCATCAAGAAAATGAAGAAGGATGGAAAGCAGTAAAGAAACCCAAGATGAACCCAAAGAGCGGGAAAGCGATAAGAAAAGATATGAAAAAAATGTGTCAAGGAAAGCTTCTCCGAAATTAAATCCAGCACTTCAGAAGGTCAACGGGAATATTTTTGGATCACTGGAAATGGTAGAGGAAACTAACACTAATGTAAGCAAAGAACTAGAAAAAGACAACATCCTAACGAACCAATAATAGAATGAGGCCGACCCATTGACACATTCAGATACAGGAATAGTGGGGGCAAAGGAAGGAGGAACTCAGGAGAATACATAAGAGGAAACTAACTCTGATGAAAGGGAAGAAGAGAAAGGGGAAATCGAGACGGTTACACTAGATAATAAAATAACAAGAGGAAATAAATCAACTAAAGAAGCAAGGGAGAAATCCATGTACAAGGACAAGCTTCAAGTGTCTCAACAAACCTTGGTAAAACTCCTTTGAAATCCTAGGAATACTCAACTCCAAGGGAAATCTGAGAAAGGGATTCCCTCAACTACCAAGAATAAGTAATGAAGGTCCTCTCTTGGAAGTGTAGAGGTCTAAGAAGTAAAGTTAAGGAAGACACCGTGAAATATTTAAGAGGAATATACCAACCGAACCTCTTACTGATCTAGGAGACAAAGATGGAGAAATAATCATTTCTCCAGCTAATTGCAATGTTTTGGAAAAAATATGGAGGTCTCGCGGTCAGTTCTAGGGGAGCCTCGAGAGGAAATGAAACATTATGAGATGTTCAAAAGTTTGAGTTGATTAAATCCAAGAAATGCACTCATTTAATCTTCACCAAGCTGTTGCATAAAGCCTCTAATATTTAGGTAAGTATTTTTAATATTTATGTCCGTGTCCTTTTTGTTGAAAAATATATTGTTGCATTCATTTGAGGGAAGTGAGGAGTGATTCCTCATTGGAAAATATCATTCCAGCCGAATATTTAAATGTCATCCCAAATCAAGATGAGCAAAGAGGAGTATCTCTGGTCAAAGATCCCATATCTTCCTAGAAATATTCATCGGCATTTTTTGAGTTGGGACAGAATGTATCAAGGCAATTTTGATAAAAAAGAAGGACTTAAAACCTATTGGTTAACGCTCCCAAAGTTTTTTTTTTGGTTTATATGAAACAAGCACAATCAACGAATCTTCAAAGACAAGGTTCATTATCCATAACAAATTGCATTTAAAATCCAAGATTTGTTGGGAGAATCTTTTAGAGAAACTTTGTTTCCTAAGAATAAAATGGCTCTCTCCCCTAAAGAATCCAACTAGTTGCAATCCTTCAACATCTCTATTTTAGACATTGAAATGGCTAGCTGACCATTGGAAGTATGAGAAATGAGATTGGATCATTCTTAGTTTGAAATTTGGATGAAGGAGATGAAACTCTTTAAACTCTTCTTTGATGGGGCTTCGAAAGGGAACCCTGGGTGGCTGGAGGGGCTGGGGTCATCACTAATACCAAAGGGAACAATGAGCTAGAATATTATTGGAATATTGAAATTGACACAAACAACATGACTGAAGCTTATGGTATTTGGAAAGGACTTAAGTCAATGAACGACACGAGTCACTCTAAAAGCTTAAGTCTATCCAGATTGATCGTAAGAATTCAATCCATATCTAGCTCATTTCAACATAT
The DNA here is from genome assembly GCA_001517045.1 of Pseudotsuga menziesii. Taxonomy (NCBI): domain Eukaryota; kingdom Viridiplantae; phylum Streptophyta; class Pinopsida; order Pinales; family Pinaceae; genus Pseudotsuga; species Pseudotsuga menziesii. The sequence continues at coordinate 24,628 of LPNX011100398.1, forward strand.
TGAATTTGTTCGTGTTCTCCATGAGCTGAATTTCAAGGCGGATCAAGCAGCAAATAAGGTGACAACAATACAAATCAATGAGCTATATGTTAATAATAATGTTTTCCATCTCTTCCTCCCTAAAGCAGTTTGTCCAAAAGGAAAAACAATAGACATGATAGAAGATCAAAGAGCATACAACAACAATTTAGGAGCTCAGAATTTCCACTCAATCTACTCTTATGTTTGGAATTGGACTCTTTGGAAATTCTTGGTAAAGTTAGCCATGGTTTTATAAACTAGAATATATGTAATCCTATCTGTTGTTGGTTTGCCACCTTTGTAATCTAATCTATAATCGTTTCTGTAAAAAAAAACAGTCATCCAAAAACCCCTCTTCGTGGAGGAGAAAGCAGGGGTAGACTAAGATTCCAAGATTTCCAAACCAGGGTAGACTAACAATCCAGAGGACTAGACCAAATAAGAAATAAAACTATTGAACATTAACTAGTTGAACTAAGACAGACTTTTGTTTATGAACCTATTTTTCAAGCGTTGCATCTGGAGGATTCGTGGAGGAAGATCGAACTAGTAACTAGCATCGTTGAGATTTGGGAAGAAGGGAATTCCCATGATCTTTCCCATAGTGTCAATATTCATGTGGATAAGACGAGTGTCTTGAAATAGCTCCTTCCAAAATTCAACAGGTATGCCATCTCCATGCTCCTTTTCTCTTTTTCCCGCAAAACACACCAAGGAGACCCTTCATAATCCAGTAGAGTGATATTGTTTCTTCATACAAGGAGTGCTTGGTCTAAGTGGATCCTGGGTCCTAAGCCCAGGATTCCAATACTGAGAATTCGTCAATTGGCTTGGAATTGTCCATTTCTTTCCATAGAGCTTCTTCTTTATGATTAGTTTCCTCACGAATTTTCAAAGGGATGGTGGCTTTGTACATCTAGGCTTCCTGGGAATCCCTCATATATTCCCTATTTGCAAGTGACTTGCCAGCTTTTTTGTGACCAGGGTCAGCTCTCTTGTGCCATCTATCCAGGAATTTGCTTGGGCGAAGGGGATCGAGAGCACGGAATGGGTTAAAGTGGAGAGAAGCAAATAATGGGTGAAGGAATTGAGGGAAAAAATGGTTTGAATAGTATCTACTAGTGTGGCCATGTAAACAGATGAGAGAAATTCCCTAGCCTCCCATATTTCTACTAGAAATGACGAGTAATGATTGCATCCAAGTAGTGAAATCGATCATAATCCGAAACCTTAAATGGAAATGAATGCCAGGACTAATTGAAACCAGGCGTACTGTCTTGTGCTCAGTCGTTTCCATTAAATTCATTATGTTTCGCATACAGAGAGCTCACTTATTAATTTGCTTATCCATGGGTTTCCAGATTGGGAAATCTTTGCTACCCCAGGAATTAATGTGATGAGTCAGTGTCATATAATGTTTAAAGGTGGTTGCTGCATGTATCCTTAGGGATGAGGTAATCCACATCTGGTTGCTTGCAACATCTGTCACCCTATCGTCCTTTTTTTACTGATTCATTATATATCTGGAGGCCATCGACATGAGGGATAATTGTATGAAGCCGCAATTTCCATCCATGAATTCCAGATGGGATCTTTCTATCCATGCATAGGAGAACAAATGAGCTCCACATTGCCTCATTCAACTCCTTTATTGGCAACCTTGTTGGCCACTTTTTTGGCATTTCTTTTGACATGAGAGCAGATGAGATCCAACTGGTTTTTGAGAATGTGAGAGAGTGTTTCTAAAAGGATTAAGAGGCACCATCAGGGAAACACATTTTTGTCGACGATCCTTGGAGTAACTTAGTTAACAACTTATGAACCATTTTGGAGTCTCCTTCTACAACAATAAGTGTGGTTTTCAATTGAATAACATATTGGAGGCCATGTATGGATAAACATAATTATGCCACGCTACCGGTGTCTGAGATAATGCTACCAACAATAATGTGCATGATTTCTCCTTAGTCACTACTGGAGACAATCCCATAGCCAACAGGGTTTGGGTTTCCTTTGTAGGTTCCATTGTAGCTCATTTTAATAAATATTTAAGGTGTTATGGGAAAAACTAAAGGGATGGAGGGTAATCGAACATGTGGAGAATGAGTAATGGATGGGGGAGGATAATGGCCCCTAGTTCACAAGAACATGTTTTTTTGCATCATCACCTGAGAGCTCATCTTTGGACCAGGAATTGATTTTGAGTGATCCTAGAATGGAATTTTTTGTCATTTCCCAAATTTTGGTCCATGAGAGTTGTTGCAGTAGAAATATTACCATGTTTCTTTGTTTCCATATGTTCCAAAGAACAAAAAATAGAAGGATATTCTAGATTCTATTCAAGATTGGGTTTTTGAAAGCATTGACTCTCCATTTGGTGATCATATTATGGAGGATGGATCTATATCTGTCCATGGTTCTCATGATTTGAGTGAGATGGTCCCAAATTAATAAGTTAAAATCACACAAGTTGAGAAAATGTTCAATAGTTTCCTCTTGGTTGTTGCATAGAGGGTGGGCAGATGGACTAGTGAAGTTGCACCATTGCAAATTATCCTAGGTAATAATGTTATTATACATTATTTTCCATAGGAAAATAGTCACTTTAGGTCATAAATTGAGAGTCAATATGTTTTTCCAATATTTTGTCACAAGAGTTGGATCGATGTTCACATAGCTGGAGTACACTTCCTTTGGGAGAGTACCCCCATCTAAGAATCTCTTATTTTCATCTAATTATTCTTTTGTTTATTTCATTGCACCACTATTAAGTATTAATGTGAGGCGGGATATTTAGATTCATATGAGTGATTTTCTAATCCCTCCAACCTTCAACCATAGATTCATCAGTCCAATAATCATCCACCTTACGTAAGCCATATTGGAGAGTGAAGCATTGTTGTTCTACTAGATGCTATCTCTCCGTCAGGGAGAAGTTGTTGCCATGAGTCAGACAAAAAATTGGTTTTTAATTCATTTCTAATCTCCCATAAGGCATGATATTGGATGCTTTTCCTGCTACTCCAAGAGGCATACCAGATCGTTGAGCCCAGTTTTTTCTCATTCCATCATATGAGTTGATTCTCAATGGCTCCTGTCATGTATTTTTGCTGCTAGAGCTTGGCCCGCAACTCATTTGGGTTTTTTAACCACCTCCACCATATTTTGGCTCCTAGGAATTCATTGAGTGCTTCAGGGTCTCTCAGGCCCAGGCCTCTATCCGTCTTGGGATTGCATAATTCAGTCCATTTCACAAGGGACCATTTCTTCCCCTCTTTGGTACCTTGTGAAAAGAAACTTTTTTTAATATATAAAAAAAGTTGAGTATTTTATTGGGAGCCATAAGAGAATAAAATATTTAGATAGGGATGGCCTAGATAATTTCTTTTAGGAGGACTAAGCCTCCTACCAAATTGAGTGTTCAGAAGGTCCAGGATGGGACTCATTGATTGACCGAGTTAAGGAGTTCTTCCTAGTTGAAACTTTGGAGGACATTTTCCAAAATAGGGATTCCCAAATATTTGGATGGTCGGAGATCTTCTCTAGAAGCCTAATATTCTGGTAATAATCAGTTGTATTGTTTGAGGAGTGTTAAAGAAGAAAACTTGAGACTTGTTTGGGTTTATTGAGGCTCTCGAGCTTGCACTAAAGTCATCCATGATAGTTTAATTGTGTTGAATTCCTTGACTGTTGGGATTCCCATCATCATTTTTTCATCCACAAACTAGTATAAGATATCAAGGGGTCGAGACCATGGAGAGAAATCTTGTGGAGAGACCTTTCAGTGATGGTCGTTTTAATTGATTGATGGAGACCCTCAACCATAATGACAAATAGAAAAAGAGAAATACGATTTCCTTATTGGATACCTCTTGAGGGCTAGAAGGGGGCTACAAGGTAAGAATTGATAAAAATCTTGATGAAGTTAAGTTCATGACCCTAGAAACCCATGACTAAATTAAACAAAATTCTCTTAGGATTCTTCTCATGTATTTCCAACGTATTTTATCAAAATATTTTGAGAGGTCAATTTTGAGTAGCATACCTTACCTTCTAGTGGTTTGGAGGGAATGGATAACTTCATGGGAAGGAATAACATTGTGCATAATATTTTTTCCTTTCATGTATACTGTCTACTCTATTGAGATTATGTGAGGGAGGATTGAATTTATTCTATTAGCAATAAATCTAATGATGAGCTTGTAGATGACATTGCAGAGTAATATAGGACTGAAGTTCTTTGGCTTTGTGATTCATTATTCCATAGGAACCATTGTTAGGAAGGTTGCATTGAAAGCATAAATAACTATACCTAAAATCCATGAGTCTTCAATGATCCACCATGCCTCATTTCATATTAGTTTCCATCAATGATGGAATAGGTCTGTTGTGAAGCCATCAGTTCCCAATGATTTTCCATCCTTCATGTCTTGGCTGACCTGATCAACTTATTCGAGCATGATTGGTCTCATTAGGGCATCATTTTGTTCCTTAGAGAAAAGGGATGGGATACTTCAAGTGATTTTATCAATTGCAGTAGAGCGATCCATGATTGATTCAGATAGAATATCCTGGTAGTATTGAGTGAGATTACATTAAATATCCTCATGATTAGTGAGGGTATCTCCCCAATAGTCCTCTAGGATTTTGATCTTGTTTATGTGTGTGTGTTGAATCATTGACCAGTGGAAGAATTTGGAGTTCTTCTCACCTTCTTTGATCCGAACTCCATATTTTTATATCCATAGAATTTATTCATAGGAATATCTTTCCTAAAGTTGTTTCATCTATGTCTCTTCCTCCTTAATATGGTCTAATTGACCCTAATTCATGATGATGGTTTGAATTTATTGTAATCTATTTTCAAGGAGACTAGGTGCTAGGAAAATTTTACCAAAGGCAGTTGTGTTCAAGTACTTTAACTTTTATTTATAAATTTTAACTTACGGCGAAACTTGTACATAAGATAGCCATGAGGAATAATTATATCCTCCCACAATTGTTTATTTTTTCATTGAAATCTAGGTGAGAGAGGCAAAAAAAATTGAACCCAAAGGATTGTCTTTGAGGGGCTACTACCACATACACCAAAAACTGAATTGGCCGGTGGTTTGAACCAACAATCAATAAGATGGAGGATTTGAGTGAGATACCTTCCTACATTAGGGATTTACTAATGAAGAATATAATCAATTTAACAAGAAACATTTTGGTGTCCTAAAAGACGATTGGCCCATGTGAATCCCCCATCAACTGTCTCAATTTCAATAAGATGGAGATGGTCAATCATGTTATGGAAGAGGAGACTATCAACATCTAATCTACAAGTTCCCCTAAACTTCTCTTCCAAGGACAAGATGATATTGAAATATTCTCCTATTATCCATATATTATGTTGTATGATTTGATTTAGGTCTTCTAGGCTATTTAAGAAGGCGGGATTATCCTACAGAATGGAGGGCCTAATGACAATTGCTATGAAAAATATGTGCTTGAGCCTATCAACCTTATTTTGGTTGTAAGTGATCATTTTGTAGTGATTAAATGATCAAAAAGAATTGTGGATAGGTTCCATAGGATGTTTATACCTCTTGGTGTACCATGTGAATCAATGATGGCATGATCTCCCATTTTCCAACAAGTAGAAAGAATAAATGTTGCTTCCTTCCCAAAAAAGTTAGTTTCTTGAAGAAATAAAATGTCTTCTTTATCCGCCATAATTCTATTTCATAGGATATTTTGCTTGTACCTACCATCATACCTATGATATTCCAAGAAAATATCTTCAACATTGAGACTAATTAGGGAGGGGTTGATAACTATCGATAATCAAATTTATTTGTCCTAAGTTTACCATCTAATTTCTAACCTCCTGTATTAACTACTACATTGGCTTCCTTCCTGGATTCTTTTTATCTTTCATGATTTTTTGTCCATCCTTTGGTGGGTTCCTAGATATGACTAATGGTTTGGTGGATATGGCTACTACTCAAATAGATCAACTCAAAAAACGTTTGTGGAATTTTCTAGTTGGTCCATGGGTATGGAATATAACTCATTTTCCTAAATGATTGCTCTAGGTTGTCTATATCAATTCCATCCAATTTTGTCTTATCAAGGTCCATTACATTGTCCCACCATAGGACTTGGAAAGCAAGTTGGGCAGTGGCAAGGGGCTGGATAGAGGTGTTTCTGAAACTTTCGTTTAGTTTTATTCTGGATCCTCAGGAAGGGGGGAGGATTATCATGAATAGGGTATTCTTGGGCTTCCATGTTTTGATCCTCTTGATTATCCTAATGAGAAAATATTTCAAAGGGATTACTAGTAGCGGGAAAATTATGATCGAAGATTGGTGATTTTCAGGTGTTTCGACATCTTCAACTTTGAATTTGGATGAATCCCTTATTTTTGTCAATTGTAAGGGCCCGCGGTAGGGGTTGGGTTTGACATTAATTGAATAATTTTAAAAACATAATTATTTATATATTAAAGCTTGAATAAAAATGTCACATCCACTGTAATGAAGGAAAATTCATTTAATGTTTTAGCTTGGTTTTCATTGTTTTATGTTTGTTAAGAAATATAAATATGTTAAGAATTTTTTTATGGAATTAAATGAGATTACTAATCTAAATTCATTTTAATTGATAAAAAAATAAATTTTCAAAATATTTAATGATCCTTCCCCCAGCAAACCCGAATGTGATTTGAACTTGTGAACTCTTTTACTACATGCGACTTCAAATCAAGTGAATCACTAATAAATCACATATGTGCAAGCTTCTTAAATATATAAGTTAAGATAAATATAAGACTTTTTTTTTTAATTAAAACTTTATATTTTTTTACACAATATCAAGGAAATAAGAATTTTTTCTATATTGCCAATATTTTTTTTTTAATTGACATTTATTTTTTATTGTATTTTCTCCCATACTGGGCTGTAAAGCGCGTATTGACACAATTACAAATTATTTTTCAATCAATGAGAAATTACTTGAATTATGTGATTTAAAAACACTAAACTAAAAGACTTAATGGTTGTGGTATTATAAAACACAACATATATTATTTTTAAATTAATAATAATCAAACACAATGAAAATTGATAGTGATAACAAAAAAAATGTGAAAGAAAATTTAAAATGTATGCTATACCTTAATTAATGTTGCATTATTATAAACCAAAAATATAATACAGGAATGAACTAAGTGTAGACATATAAACTTATAACTAAACACAACATCACTAGACCATTAAGAAGTGTAAAACTCAAACTAATAGGTGCTCACTTCTTATACAAACTAACATATCCCTCATGATAGCTTTGAACTCATTCAAAACAATGAAAATTGGCAAGGATTGAAGTGATGTAACTTATCATTATGACTCAAGTAATACAAAGCAGTATGATGTTATAAAAAAATAGATGTAACTCGGGTAACCATTTGATCTTTAATGTTAACTTGATATTGATATTGAAATTGATTTGTCTTAGTTAAGTTTGATACTACCAAGTGTATCAATCCTTTGAATAAATACGTATTGTTGATGTATGTATTAAAGTTGTTATTGAAATGGTGTGTTGAACCACTTGTAGATTATGAATCGATTTAACATGTATAATAAGTTTTAAAACTAAATCTATGACATATTGGAGGTCAAGTAATAGTCATGCAAGTACATACATTTTCAACAAGAAGTGAGTACTAGTTATACACCATACACCAAGATAGTGTAGTGAAACTTATTGAGCATACACCCTTTCCTTTTAACATTTTATAACATTTTAATTGTTAAGTTATGTTAAAATTTGTAAGTGTCATTCTATTGACAATTTTGCAAGCTTGTAATTTTTTTTACAAATGAAATGCAATTTAAAATTGTACTTGCGGTCAATTAAATTAGATTGAATTGTATATTGTAAATTCTTGTCCTTTATTTTGCAAATGAGATTAATTTTCTAACATTATAATCGTAAGTTATGTTAAATTGTGAGTTTTGTTTCGTACATACAATTTTGCAAACTTGTAATTTTTTTTTACACATGTTTAATCAAATTTAAAATTGTAGTTGTAAATGTTTTTTGTAAATTAAATTGGATTTTACATTGTAACTGTAAATTATTGAGTTGTAAATTTTCTAACATTTTAATTGTAAATTATGTTAAAAATTGTACGTTTAAACTATAATTGCAGAGTTGTAATTTTCTAACATTTTCTAACTATAAATTTTAAACTTTAAACTATAATTGCAAATAATTATTTAAACATTTAACAATCCATCATGTTCAAATAACAGTCCATAGATAACAACATAAATATATCGATAATCATATAGTCCAAAATAATAAAGTCCACAAATAACAAAGTCTAAGGGAAACCCCCAGGCCAATCATCCAAAGATAGATTATCAGGATCACTACGGTCGACTGCAGTATGCCCCTGGCCTTCCTCATCTTCCCGACGAAGAAGAAAGTCCAGGTCTGACAACTGCAGAAGTGAAAAGCGTGAAATATGCAAGTCAGTTACATCCCACATATTTAAATTACATGTACAAGGTGAAAAAATTAAATATATATATGAAACATAAATCTATGAACTAGCCTCGGTGGAGTTAAGTGTCAGATCTGGGATGCTGTCACCCTCCTGCCTAGATGGGCCTTCACCAGCAACCGGCTGGTGAGCGGCAACCCACTCATGTGTAAACATCAGGGCAGCTCCAACACCCTCTTTTGCATCTTTATGTATCTCATCTGCAGCTGTATGTATCTGTGTCTGTTTCCATGACATGAAAATTTAGTTATATTAATTAATTACAATTTGAACTTGAGAATTACAATTTGACCATGTAAATTATAATGTGATGATAAATGTGCAAACAATTCGAACATAAATAACTTACCTCATTGACTGGTGTGCCGTGAGTAGGATATGGGCGAGACTGTGTACAATCCTGTGCAGGACCCTTGCCTTTATCCTGTACAATCTGAACAAGATAAATGACGAAAGTTAGAACAAACCATTTAGTATTACGCGTACAACAATTGAATGATTATGAAATTCAAATTAAGGATGAATGTTAACACATACCTCATCAGCGTTCCCTGTCGGAACGTGGGCAGGACCTCCAACAGATGTGTCGCTGGCAAAAAAGACCTCCATGAAAGTGGGCTCCTGCATGGAGATATAACAAAAAGCAATGTATTAGTTCAAAATATGATTCATTTGAGGATACATTACAATCAAGATAATCAAATGACTACATATAATTTGATATTAAAACATTCAAATGAATACGTAATTGTATAAAGATATACATGTCCCGTCGGTCGAGGCCTGCATCTCTGATGCAGTCGAAAATATGCACCACGGGCTGTGATAGCATACTCCACTAGTGTATGGGGATCGAGAAGGCGGATAACATCATCGTCCACCCACTGTAGCTCAGGATGTGTAGGTGCAGTGGGTGCTCTGGCTCTCTCTTCCTGGACACCATCAGAGCACCATGAATTGCCATGGATGTGGCATGTGCCAGTGAACTCTGCTCCTCAGTCACCAACTGGGACTGATTGCCAACATCCTCTGTCCTAAGCAAGGTCCTGCTAGGGATTCCTACCAAACACTCTGGCTCCTGCTGAGCTGCAGGGTCTCTCCTAGCCCCGGGACGCATCGCACTACGTCCCCCACCAGCACCATAGAAGTTCGAGGGTGTGCTGGTGTAATATGGGTGCATATCCAGGACAAAATCTGCATATATATGTTTTGCAAAGTACAGTGGGACCTGGTGATGGTTGGGAAACATTCCCCACGCTCCAATGAATCCGTCATAAACAAAAGGCACTGCAGCCTCTAGCTTAAACTCCCTGATTCTAAGCGGTTGACCAGCAGCACGGTTAGGAGGGATATCAAAGAGTCTTCCCTTTACATCATGGACTATAGTGGCATCTCTCACTGCAGGCCATTTATCAGGCCCCATCACTTTAGCCCTTCTACTATGGCATGCCACTGCCTAAAGGGAACCCAATGGTCCGATGGCTCCGAAATTCCATTTAAATTGAAAAACAATTATTTAAACTGTTACCTCTTGGCTTCGACATCGTGACGAGTTTGGGTTGCTTCGGGGTTCTTGGGTTTCCAATCCTTACGTCGTTGTTCCTCCGTCGTTTCTCGGTCGAGCATTCGTTTGTGAAATTTTGGAAAAAACGGTCGTGGCCCCCGCGGCCTCTTTTTATAATTTTTTTTGACAGAGGCACCTCGGTCGAGGTATGTACCTCGACCGAGGTTCATACCTCGACCGAGATAATACCTCGGTCGAGGTATTTCTTAACCCTTGGTCGAGGTTTTAATACCTCGACCGAGGGTTAAGAAATACCTTGACCGAGGGCTGAAAAAAACCTCGGTCGAGGGCTTGATAAAGCCTCGGTCGAGGGCTTGATAAAGCCTCGGTCGAGATATTAATACCTCAGTCGAGGGCTTAACAAGACCTCGGTCAAGGCACGTTTTTTTGTTTTTGCCGAAATGCGCTTGCCAAAAAGTGTTACCCAGGTCCGCGAATTCACCCTACTGCAACAATTAATTTGTGGGGATATGGAACTAATTTGCTGCGAAGATAAAAAATTTATTTGCATAGGTAATAAGAGTATTAATACAATTCCATAACAATATGATATTAATTACCACCAACACTACTAGCACAATCAGATATATGAAGTGATACCCCTTAGTGTGTCATTAATGGAAGTGTGCAATAATGTGCATGGATACCCTTTAGAGTTATAATCCATGGAAACATGCATTTCAACTACACATATTATGTTGAAGACTTGATTTTAAGGACAAAATGAGTGAGTATTGGATTTTATAGAGGGGAAAGGGTTTTACCCTGGAGATATTTGATCTCGATCAAGGCTTAATAGAGCCACCTTTAAGATGGATCTATGCTAGTTAAAATTAATTACATATTGGATGTCGATATGGAAGCTTCCATTCTCAAATTTAATATTAAATATATTTGAATTTAGGATTTATTAATTTGATTTAGGATTCACCACAATAATAAATCACTCAACAAAAATAAATATATAGTTTTGCAATCAAATTGAAAACAAACAAAAATAATGCAACAAATTTGCATTGTTTATTAAATGGATTAGCTAAGCTCCGAGGCCTCCATTAAAATTCCCAATATCTATGAAGAAGTTTCTAGAATCCACAACCACCCACATTACACAAAACAAATCAAATGAGATCCAAATGCCTTTTCTTGTTTACACAATTCATATTTATGCTTGGGATCATAGGCTTTTGACCTTAAGACAACCTTAAGTGTTCAAATTTTGAACATAATGCTTCATATTCTTATAGTTGACAAAATTCTTGAAGGACAATTAATATTTCACTACATTATGTTCTTTCCTTTTTTCTTGAGAAAATATAAATTTCGTATATTCAATTTAAAATATAATAATCACAAAATAGAACCAATAGTAAACACATGTAAGTAAATGTTCTATTTGAAGGGACATGAACCCACTATTGTTGCAATGATAATATAGGATAGTAGCTCTCTTTTCATATTATCTAGGTTGAAAATTTTAATGATAATATGCAATAGTGGCTCTCTTTTCATATTATATAGGTTGGAAATTCATTTGGATCTTAGAGTATGCCTTAAAAATGATTAATTGGGTCTTTTCATTGAGATGGGGGTGAATCACTGAGAGAAATTTAAACACAATTTATTTTATTTTAGAAAATGTAAAAACAAATTTGGAAACAATGTTTTAATGTGGAATGCAATAAGGTAAACCACCAACACATTTCTATTATTTGCAAAACTTTGTTTTTACAATATACAATAGTTATTTGCAAGAACGCACTTGCTGGATACCACAATCCCCAAGTTTCTCAACCACTACTAAAGGATGCACCAACACCCTGGTTTCTACTGCACCTACAGACAAGGATACACGAATACCCTGTTTCTCCAACCACTACTAGAAGGAGGCTAATACCTCCTTGCAGGCATGTAGCCTTCCCTAGCACCACCCTTCCACCCTTATTTGATTTTTATCAGTCTGTTATTACCTTCTTGGAATCTGTCATACACAATTAATATAGACACTTTACTTACCATTTGATCTTCTATTTATATATCCTTCAATAATCTCTTCAAACTATGCTCACGCCCTTTCAACATTGTGACTCTTCATATCTCTGTTCAAACCATCACACCTTTATTAAACATGCTTCATGTTTTTCTCCTTCACACCTCTTCAAATCTCTTATTCATAATTCTGTTTTAATTAATTAGTTTGTTAAAAACATTCATTGATTTAAAATAAGCTACCTTTTAGTCATAGTTCCTTGAATATCTTCTACAGACATCCTTTTCCTCACAACACAAGCTTCCACACTTCAATGGTCTGCGAAATTCAGTATCTTTGACTGTTGGACGTGTTTTTCTCCCAAAACATGGTCTTGAATTCTCTGATATTCATGCCTATGTGTCATCCTTAAAACCTCAGTGAGTATCTATCTTAATGTGGGCATGTTTCCGCACTGCCCTTTCCGCATGCAATGGCTGAAATTAGAAACCACCACTTTCTAGTTTTCCAAGCTTTTCCCTTTCTGCTTCCGCAACAGTCCTTCCCCCCTTGGATTTCCACACCAATCATTCTGCAATGACGTTCCCACAGCTTGTTTTCCACAATGCGGAATGCAAAAGTTGGAAAATCAACTATTCCAAAATCCAAACTTTTGCACTTCCGATTTTTCGATTTCGCAACGGCCTTTCGTTTTCCGCACTAATATTTTCGCACCATTGATCTTTCACGGATGTCTTTCTAACCATTGATATTCTGGATCACGGGATGCAAAATGTAAAATTGTGACATTTCCCAAATTCTTTTCGTGGTTCTTCTCCTTCCGCTTTTCACCTTCCAGACTTCAGTTTGCAGAAACCCATATTATCCTAGACCTTGATCTTCCGCTTTTCTCATGAACCGTTGATTTCTTTTGTGGGATCACTCCTGTTCGTCGATCTACTATCTACTACATGTTTAATATTGACTATCTATTCACTATCTCACAACTCTTACGTGGATTCAACCATGGCCATTGATCTCTTGATCAGATTCAGATTTCTTCTTACACACTCCTTCTTTTGCAAAACCCTCCTATGACCGTAGATCTTCATACACTTGCGAAACTCTTCTCAACCTTAGATATTCTACTGATCTAATATCGACCATTGATCTATACTCTTTTACGGAACTTCACATTTTTTTCCTATCCTTTGTGGAACTGATTCTTAACCGTCGTATCTCATGGGGGATGCCTCATTACCATCAATTTTAAATTGAATGCGGATCTCACCATGACTTTGCGGATCTGCACGATTTCTTTGCGAAAATACTCTGCGACTGTTTCTAATAGTTTTGAATATTTATACATAGAGAATTTCATCATGTTTTTGGATTATATAGAATTTATAAACACTCTCGCATGTATAGTTTCTTTGTTCTTTGATTGTTACATATACTCTATCTCTCGTTCATTTCACTCTTCTACACTTCCACTCTTCATTTGTCTAACCATATTTTTCATTCATACCGCATCTCCACTTCCATTCGACCTCTGTTATTTGTCTCATTAACCATTTTTTACATATACTGTCGACATTTCCTTAACCATTGTTACACATACTGTCGAGACTATATTGGAAGTCTTCATATCAGTCATTCATGATGTCTGATCATCCATTTCATTTGTCATTAATGAACTCTTATGAAATCATCATTAGGACACCATCATATGCCATATCATCATAGATGCCATGTGATATCCTCAACTATGCCATGCCATGCCATCATATATTCCATATCATCATCCATGCCATGTCATCACTACATTTTTCTTTCACTGAGTTTGTCCTGCCATCATATTCATTGGTTATTCCTTTGTCATTCGTGAACATATTTGACATCGATGACAACTATATTCTATATTACCAACAATCTCCCCCTTTGGCATTGATGGAAACACCTAAAACGTCTCCCCCTTTGACAACAATGACAAAGGATAACCTATTATGTCCTTTGTTGTAATCGACTTGACATAGAATTTCCAATTATTCCCTGTTAGACAACTACCCTTCTTTTTCTTCTCTCCTCTAACTAAATTCGACTTTGGTGTTGGTTAACATCCTTATTTATCTTCTTGGAGTGAGTCTTTGAATAAAAAATTGGATGATGAGTTTATAGACTCCCCTTATCGTAATGCTTCTCTTCTTGCCATACATTTATTCTTCAAAAACTGAGATCAAAACCAATTATGGTATCTCTCTTCATTCTTTATGCATTGATATCAATTCAATATAGAGAGCTATATGAAGAACCAAAAGAAGGTCCAAATGAAATATGAAATAGTGATCTGAATAAAAATCGTGATATTATAGCTCTTATGATTAAAATTTGCTAACCAAATTTTATTTTTGGGCAGACAGTTTTTACTTCCATTTCACTGTTAATAATCCTATCCTCTTACAGAATCATTCATGAAAATGATCAATCTTATTGTTATTCAAAATTCTATTTATGTTTTTATGTTCAACCTACCTAAAGTTTTACTTTGGACATGGTTGAACTAATTTCAAACTTTATAAATGACAAAATTATTTTGAACCTGAGAATTGTTAAATTAAGAATGTTGAAAAACCCAATAGAGTCATTTTTAACCCTCAGACAATGTTTGAAATGAAAGATATGTTATTTTTAAGTTACAGGTTAACAGAGTGAAGTTTAAATTACCTTCTTCATCTGCCAAGTCAAAGGCAGCTGTTAGTTTTCCTTCTTCCTAAATTGTTTTTCTTTCTTTTTGCTCAGTGGGACTTGCCATTTCTCTGGTTTGGGGGAATGTTGATCCTAGATTTGTTATCATTTTTTGCAATTAAATTACTCATTTAAAACATGTTTCACTATCTTTTGCATATTTTATGTCACACAGATCATTATTCAGCCTCAGGTATGAGTGTATTTAAGGGTTATATGAAATAATTTTATTATTATCATTTTTATAGTTTTATTAATTAAAAATGACATTATTAAAGTGCATTTTATGTATTAATTTATTTGTATATTTGTTTGTAGACTTTATAATATTTTTGGGACAAATTAATAAAAAAAACGCATTCAGCCTGCCTTGCGCACATCACATCCATCTCGATGCACGAAACTCGCAAGTAGTTTGCCAGATGTTGAAATGTGTTGCTCTAGACTGGAGTCCTGAAGCGCACCAACAATCAGACACTCTGTTCACCCTATATCGATGCCCTGTGTATCCAACTCATGGCACAGCTTTTTGTTCAGCTCCTCGTCTAGATTTCCCACCAGACTACGCACTGTTGAGAATTAATTTTGGGAATTAAAATGTAAAACATCCTGCAAATGTCATGTTATCCACGTGTCTTGGTGATGAAGTTTGCTTCTGGATAATTCACCATCCTGCATTATCCTTCGCTTGCCACCGCATCAACAATCCACGCATTGGGTTGATGCATTTAACCTACGCTCTAAAAGATATGCCCATGTGGTGTCTTTTGTTTGCCACAAGTTCACTGTTGCACTAAGGAAGTGTTGGGAACCCTATATGCAAGTTAATTCAAGCTAACATACAGAGTGTTCAATATAAATTGTCAACCCAGGGAAGTCTCTTATTTCAAGGATAATATGCACTATATATGCTTTAAACACTAAGTAGCTGATACTACAAGTAAATGATCCTACTTTCCTATTCAGCCACACTCATCCCAAAATCCACTTAATCTAATATACTTTCTCAAGAATGCAATCACAAGTACCTCCTACGATTCTTAATCTAGGATTGAAATATCCAAGAAATAACATCTAGATTACTTTTGCTGAAAGTAAAATCCCTGGTTACCAAACCATCTAAAGATCCACTATCTTGATTCAGTTATTCTAGAAATCCAAAGTACATGAATTGAATTCAGCTACTCTAGAAATTCAAAGTACATGAATTGAATTCAGCTATTCTAGAGATTAAAAATACATGAATGAAATTCTGCAATTATAAATGCAAAGGAACAAACTGCAAAGATCTAAAGAAAATAGTAATTGAAAGAACTAGGGATGAATAGGGCTATCACAACTATCACACAATTGTATAAAAAACAGTTAACCTATATAGTCGACTGACACAACACACCACTGTATTTTTACAGGAGATTCAAGTACTGATTATTCAAATGACACACTGTAAATCAATAATTGTTGTAACTTACTATAAATAAGGGAAATTATCACAAAATCACACAACATAACAAATATGATACCTAATTAACTCAGCAATCCCTTTGGGAAGGCAGGTCCATCCTTCCCACAGAGATGTTGGAAGTAACAGATGTTAAAACACTGAGATCTAAAGAATCAAACTCCTTGTATTAAAAAAATGGCAAATGAACACGCAAACTTACACAAAGCTAATACAATAATTTGGTTAAAAATTCAACACCTAGCTTAGAATGGTTTCCCATATTTATGCCATTACAATCATAATCTCTTCCTACTATTATCGGGCATCCATGAATATCTCTAATCTTTAGGCTTCCCTAATTACAATAAGTTGTTATAGTCGTGGCAAGATGAGAGTAGAATATATAAGGAAGCTATCATTCAAGCCAGAAATAATGATCATGATTGATTGAGAAGATATTCTGCGGATTACACCTACTTTTGAGCAGTGGAGCACTGATGCCTCCAAATCTGTCGCAATCTATTGCAGCTACCCTTGTAGAGATCATATGGACTAATACAATGGGACCACATTCTTTTGGAAATGATAGAATGGATGGCGATCATTTTTAGCAATGAATATCCATCCCTCCTTTGGCATGTTCGACCCGCTACACCTATATTCTCTATATCTTGAAATATCTTTATAAAACCATCATATGTTCACATAATTTAAGATGTAGAGCCTTGATTACCACAATCCTAAGCATTAATAAAATAAGACAATGATTAACCATACCTTTATGACTTGAGAGGCCAAGTGTGGGAAAAATATCTGTTTAGCATGCATAATCGGGTACGATGAGGCAAAAAGAGGTGGATAAGGGTGGTTAAAAAGTGGCCATTTATGGGCCCAAAATCTACCCCCAACTGTCCTATTGCATGTTCTCGTGCAACAACCTCTATTATTCTTAATCTGAATCTGGCACTATGCTTCGTCCATGGAGAGAAGGAAAGTTTCATGGGAATTTAGATGTTCCTTCTTTTTCTACAAATCCCTTATGGACAACCCAATATCTCCAACACTTCTACTCTTCTTCCCTTATCAATGAGAAATATTCCCTGTACGATTTTGATGGCCACCAGATAGCTAATTAACCCCACATTCCCTCATGCATCCAACATAACCCTCAATCCTTGAAAGTGCTTGTTCAAAATTCCTGTAACAGTAGGGATCCCTATTTCTAAGGGTTGGAGAGGAAACCTACCATCTGTGATTAATACCTTCCAAATTCATTCATTGATGCATGGAAATATGGCTAGCACAAGTAGAAATAACCCTTTCTTGAAGTTCCATTATATGTCGAGTTTCGATGGGACATGAGAGTAGACTTTGAGGTCGAGCAAGGAGAAGGCGAGGATTCTGAGGTTTGCTTCAGATCCAAAAATTAGAGTGGGACTCATTGTGAGAGAAAGTTTGGAAAGACCTTTCCCACTGAACATGATTTCTCACAAAGGAGGAAAAATCCCTCAGCTAAACATTTCCTGAGAAAGGAACATGATTCGAATGGTAGTCCAAAGGACAAGCCAACTCATGCAAATAAATCTCACACAACAAATTCTGGTCTTCAAAATCACTTCCCAGAAATGTTTCCAGGAATTTCGTTGAGGTTTCTATTTCATATGATCTCCTTTCTTTCATATCCCTTAGTTTAAACCAAATAAACTACTCAAAAAGAAAACATAGGGTAAGAGCAGGATGGTACTATGGTACCCAATAATTCCTGAGAAAGAGCATACAACTGGTATTTTTTCCACCTGCATGGACTTGAATTTTTTTAGCTCCTTTAGCTCCTTCTATAGTTCTTCCCCATAGAGTTTCTGGGTCATGAGTTCTTCTACCCATTTTTCCTTCAGTTCCCTGATGATATTTCTATGTTCAGTGAGGGAAACCATCCCTTCTTGATATCTCTCCACCTGACTCCTCCACTTCCTCACTTCTATTCTCAGGATCAAGAGTTCTTCTGTAGGCTTCAAGATTTCTTCTTCTTTAGGATGTTCTTCCTTATCATAATCCAAATTGATAAAATTTTGAGGAATTTCGGTCCATACCTTATCACCTGATGTGCCACATTGAACATCCTACACTTCTGAGATCACTTCTGGGGGTGCTAGTTCTTGTGTAACAGCATCCCTTCCTAGAATTTCTTCTGTAGCAACTTCAACCATAGGTAATCCTAAAAAAACTTTTGGAGATGATGGTTCTTGTGTAACTACATCCCCTTTTTGGATTTCTCTTATAGAAACTTCAGTAGCTGATTGCAAGGATGTTGGTTCTTGTGGGACAAATTCCTCCTGAATTTTAATCCCCTTATCTACCTGATTATCAGCTGCAACTTTAATAGGGGGATGCAAGGCTGTTGGTTCTTGTGTAACAGAGCCCTTCCCTTCTCTTTCTTCATGCTGCTAGGATTGTAGATTTTATTTCATGTCTTTTTCAATATGGAGTTGTTCCTTAAGGATTTCAGTGTCCCTCGAGGATTGTGATTGCATTTGTTCATCCTCTCCTAAATCCAAATCATGAATGATATCCATTCCGGGGTTGGCTTCTTGTTGCATCCTGAGAGTCTCCATAGAAATTTCTAAGGATGTTGGTTCTTGTGTAGCAACATCTTGGTTTACTTCCTCATCTTCCTGTTGTTGGGATTCTATTTCTATTATCTCTATGTCATGAGATGGTTCAAGAGTCATAGTGCAAATTTATTCATTAAATTCCAGAATGTTTTCAATCCCTGGTTCTTCTTCTCCCATTTGGGTGACAACTTGACCAAGAATATTCAAGGATGCTAGTTATTGTGTATCAGTGTCTTGTTCGACCTCATCATCATTCTGTTGCTGGGGTTCCATCCCTATTGGTTTTATGCCCTGAGAAGGTTCAGGGGTCACAGTGCAAACTTCTTCAACAAAATTAGGAATAACCTCATCCTCTAGTTCATCTTTCCCAATTTGGGTGGCACTTTCAACAAGAATATTCAAAGATGTTGGTTCTTGTGTATCAACATCCTATTCATCTGCTACTTCCTTTTGCTAGAGTTTCTTTTGGGGAGCCTCACCAACCTTCCAATCAGGTTGTCCCCGTTCTTCCACAGCTGTAGGTACAAGTTGTTGTGTCACAAAGGCATGAACTATGACCTTGTAACATGATTGGTTAAATATTTCTCCACACACAGGATGAACCACTCTTTCTTCCTCATCACCAACCTGAGCAAGACTTGATCCTTCTAATTGGTCTGCAGTTTCAACCAATGTGTGCATCTTCCTTTCACTATGTTTCCTGTACGCTTCCTTCCAATTTTCTAGATCCTTCCAGAGTGATTGTACTTCCTCCTTTAACATCCCATTTTCATACACAAGTCCTTCAATTTGAGGTTCTTTCACAGCTGGTTCCTATGGGGCATCATTTGTGCTTCTAGGGTTTCCCATCTTGCATGTGCTACTATAACTGACCTGGTTCTCTTTTGTATTATTGGTGGTGATTCCCTTATTTCATATTTTGATCTCCTCCTTTTTATCCATGGTGTTGGAATTTCCATATTTACGGCTGATGTGTAAGGGATATCCTTTGTTTCAACATTTTCTTGTTATTCCTCGATTAGGTTTCCTCCCCATTAAGGGGAATATTCAATGGTCAACACCTCCATGTATTCTTATGTTATCATAGCTCTAACATCTTCAATTTCAACTGTCGCAACATCTAATGTTGCTCTAGTTTCATCCTCTGCTGTTAGAGCTGCTATATTATTTAATATTTCTACAAGGTTTTCTTGTGCATTCTCCTCCAATTGTTCTGCTTGGTCTCCTGACTGATCCTCCGACCCAGTCTCATTCCCCCCAGCCCCCTACCCCAACTAAATTGGAGGGACTCCAAACCTCCTATTGCTCTGCATTCCCCCCCAACTATTGATTTCCAAGTTGTTCTTGGTTTTGAACAGGCCCCATGAGTACAGGTACTTCTATTTCCTCTTCTATTGGAACACCAGGAAAAAGAGCAGGTTCCTCAATTTGACCTGTAAATTGCTCCCAGGTTTGGTATTGTTGAGCAAGGGCCCATAAAATTATTAATTTAATTAGGCCATTGTGGGTAAGGGAAGAGTTTGGATGCTTGGCTATTCTGACAAACCCCGCCATATGGTGTAAATCATAGAATAAATAAAATGGAATGTTTAACAAGGCCCTATGATGGAGATGAGATAATAAAGGAATTTCAGAGTAATAAACCGTTTGATACCTACCTTCACAGGTGATTTACTTCTTTGAGGAAAATTTCTACTTGATCCCATGGTTGAGGTAGTGACTGTAACTCTATCCCCCTCCATGACTGTTCAATGTGCTCACCTTCTCTTAGAAAATCCTATACTACTATAGGATTGGGGTTCTTCATCCAAACCAGGCTCTTCCCACCTAAGGAAGGCCAGTGACCTCAACCACTATTGCTTCAAACACTTCGATACGTAACCCCCAAACTTCTGAGTGGGTTTCTGTAATATTCAAGGCGAATTGTAGAGCTATCACATGATGAAATCCATTCAGGCGTTGGAAGAATTCAGTCCATCCCGCAACTTGAAAAATAGCGAAAACTTTGGCATTTCTTCTTAGTTCTCATGTGTTTGAAGGTTCATGCCGAGCTCGGATACCCATGTTTTTTTTCCTTCAGAAGTGTGTTGCAGTCGGACAAATTACAAATCTCGACAATGGAGGTTAAAGCACAGAGTATGCATGAATAGTTGAGAATGGAGTTGGGTGAATTCAGAAAGTTTCAGAGGATAGGAATGTTTGGAATTTATCCCAAATTAGGAAAGGTGGCAATTATTAAGTAACATAAATAGTCATTAAGTCATATGAGTGGATGGTTAATGGTATGGAGGTGTAATAATGGGCATAGAAAGGAAGGTATGATTAATATTGTCAGATCCAGTTAATACTTAATCAAGTAGATAATCAGAACCATACCTTCGAAAATATGTGATGGATGGTGACCTTTGGAAAATAGTACAGCGTTTGAATTACAACCATTTTAGTGTAATTATTATTGCAGGTATGTTGTAATGATCTTTTATGCCAGTGAACCAAAACCATCGTGTCAAATTGGTCAGAAACATTTTGAATGCTGGAATTTAAATCTGAACCACCCGCGTCAGGAATCGGAGCCAGATATGGAAGAGTCACTAACCACGGTTGCAAAGAAATCTTCCAATAATGGAGGAGTCACAACCGCAGACCATAGAGAAATAAAGCAGTTTTAGTAGAGTCATGTCCTTGGATTATAGAAAAATCAGCCAATTGTGGCGGATTCAAAGTCGCTCGAAAAGGTGAAAATGGACAAAAGTGAAATGCTGCTGCAGTTGCCAGGAAAAGGTGAAAATGAACAAATGTGAAACGGTGTCACAGCTACTGGAAAAGGTGAAAATGGACAAAAGTGAAACAGTGTCGCAGCTACCGAAAAAACGTGAAAATAGACAAAATTGAAATGGTGTCGCAGCTGCCGAAAAAAGTGAAAATGGACAAAAGTGAAATAGTGTCGCAGCTTCCAGAATGAGAAAAAGGATTTAAGTTGATAGAAGTTGATGGTGTTGCAACTGCGCATAACAGGGTAAAGGGCAGGAGTTTACGGTGTTGCAGCTGTGCGGAATGGGGTAAAGATAGAAATTTTACAGTGTTGCAGTTGTGCGAAATGGGGTAAAGGAATAAATTTCCAGTGTTGCAACTGCGTGAAAGGGGGTAAAAGGAAATGATTTTGAAGGTGTTGCAACTGCACGAAATGGGATAAAGGAACATGTTGCAGCTGCAACAGATTTGTTCAAGGAATTTTCTTCTGGTGTAGGAGGTTATAGAAGAATGACCCTAGTGAATAGGCCCAATGATGACCACCGCTCCTTAAGCGCTTCCCTGCACATTTTTGTTTTTTTTTAAATAGATCAAGTGCAAAAGAAAAAGATAACAATAACAGTAAAAATATCAATTTATTTATGTACAAAAAATTTATGTAAGATCTACAATGATTAACTAAGGATTGACAGGGGTAGAGAAATATTCCTACTATTTTTGTAACTGGTAATCTAGATCAGCTGCAATCTGTGAAGTGATTGTGTCCTTTGAAATGGGCTTATGGTATAGTCGCAGCCTGTGACCATTAGCAAATAATGGCGCATGATTCTTATCAACGGTTACCAGACGGACTATATCATTATCAAATACTCTATCTACTAGGTATGGGCCCAACCATCTTGTGCATAATTTTCCCTTGAAGTCCCTTTTGAATCTTGAATCGTATAATAATGCCCAGTCTCCCTTGTAGAAGACTTTCTTTTTGATGAATCGGTCGTTCCAATTGGATCTTTGTTTCTAGATTAATACTGTCCAATCCACAGCAGCGAAATGGTTCTCGTCAAGTTCATTCAATTGATTCAATATTCTCTTCTGAGCTTCGGTTACATCTAAGTTCACCTCTGTCGCTGTCTTCAGATTCTTAATTTCAAATTCAATCGGGAAGACAACACTTTTCCCATACACCAAGTCATAAGGAGAGAAACCCGTAGTGTTGCACCAAGTAGTAAAATATGCCCACAATGCTTCCAGAAGTCTATCAGCCCAATCTCTATGATGGCTCTTGACTGTCTTGGTAAGGATGGCTTCAATAACTTTGTTAGTGCTTTCCACCTGGCCATTGGCTTGGGGATGGTATGGTGAAGCTATCCGGTGCTGAATATGGTACTTTTGTAGAAGAGCTTCGAATTGGTTCGACACAAACTGAGGTCCTCCATCAGTAACCAATTGCTTGGGTACCCCGAAACGGGTAAATATTTCACCATACAGGAAATCGATCACCGCGTGGTCATTGGATTTCACTAGAGCCACAACTTCTACCCATTTTGTCATGTAGTCGGTACAAACCAAGATGTAGGATTTATACTTAGAATGAGGGCTAATAGGACCAACAAAATCTAAGGCCCATATATCAAAGGGTTCAACAACCAGTTGTGGTTGAAGAGGCATTTGATCTAATATATTGGGTTGCCCCATCCTCTGGAAACTATCACAAGACTGGACATATCAAGTTTGCATCCCTAAAAAGGGTCGGCCAATAGTATCCCATTCTTAGCACTTTGTGTCCTATTGTCTTGTCTCCAAAATGCCCCCCATAAGGCTCATCATGCTAGGCCTTCAAAATATGGAATATTTCATCTTCTCTTACACATCTTCTAATCTCAATATCAGGGCCTGTGTAGAAGAGATGACCGTCTATCCAACAATACCTTGCACTTTGTTGAATAATTTTCCTCTTTTCTCTTTTGGATAAATGTGCTAGAATCTTTCCTGTAGCCAAGTAGTTAGCGACATCTGCATACCAAGGGGAGTGAGCTGAAACTGCAAATAAGTGTTCATCTAGAAAAGAGTCCTCAACAGGAAAATTATCATCACTGTTAGTAAAACGAGATAGGGAATTAGTGACAACATTTTCTCTTCCAGGTTTGTCTATAATGGTAATATCAAATTCTTGTAATAGTAATAGCCACGTAGTTACCCTGGCATTGGTAACAGGTTTGTTCATTAGATATTTGATGGCCGAGTGGTCAGTGTACACAAATGTAGGATATCCAGTGATATAATGTCGAAATTTGTTAATGGAGTAAACAATGTCTAAGAAATCCTTCTTGGTAACAGTACAATTAAGTTCAGCAGGGGATAAGTTTTTACTAATATAATAAGCTGCATAAGGTGCTTGACCATCCTACTGTCCTAAAATTGCTCCAATGGCAGTATTAGAAGCATCTGAAGAAATGTGAAAAGGCAGGGTCCAATTGGGCCCTCTTAGGATGAGAGTTGTGTATGGCTTCTCCTTAAGTTTAACAAACATTGTTTGGCATGCCTCATTCCAAATAAATTTCACATCCTTCATTAATAGTGAAAACAAAGGAGAGGCAAGTTTGGAAAATTTTTCTATAAATCTTCGGTAATATCCAGAATGCCCCAAGAAACTTCGCACTTCTTTTTTAGCTACAAGAGTAGGTATAATTTTTATTACCTTGATTTTAGAGGGGTCCACCTGGATTCCATCAGCAGAGATAAAATGCCCCAACACCACTCCTTCACTCATCATCATATGACAATTTTTAGTGCTCAAAGATAGCTGGGTCTGTTCGCAGTGAGTTAAAACCTTTTAAAAAAATTTCAATGCTTCTTCAAAATCTTTGCCGTAAGGAGTAAAATCATCCATAAAAATTTTCATACTATCATTAAATAATTCTGAAAAGATGCCAATCACAGATCTTTGAAATGTGGCTGGTGCATTGCATAAACCAAAGGGAAGCACTCTGTATGCAAAATTTCCCCAGGGATAGGTGAAGGTAGTTTTATCCTGGTCTTCAGGAGCAATCTGGATTTGATTGTACCCGTTAAACCCATACAATAAGGAGAAGAACTTCTTCCTGGATAAGGTGTCAAGTACTTGATTGATGAAAGGCATGGGAAAGTGAGATTTCTGTGTTGCCTTGTTCATCTCTCTATAGTCCACACATAATCTCCATTTACCATTCTTCTTGGGTACTATTACAAGCGGAGACACCCACTCGCTGTTTGAAATGGGATATATAAATCATTCTTCCAAGAGTTTCTGAATGAGTCTTCCTTCATGATGTCCCTAAGATTGGGGTTCATTCATCATTGAGGCTGGCACACAGGTTGGGAGTCACTTTTGATATAAATGTGATGGGTGCACAGATTAGAGGGGATACCCCTCATGTCTGTGTACTCCCAGGAAAATTCCCCCTTGTGTTTTTTTAAGAGACTGATCAGGCACTTTTGTCCATCTAGGGAAAGGCTGGGATTAATATTCATGGTTTTTCCAGACTCTACCTAGATAGGAACACTTTTCAAATTTTTCAATACCGGAACTATATGAGTGTCACTGACTAATGCCTCTTCTATGAGATTTTCTTGTTCCTCTTCACCTAGAGTAGTATTCAGGATCTGATAAATTTTCTTATTGATAGAAGTGGGTTCACTGATGAAATTATTAATGGCGTTGTCTTCAGTTTCATCTTTAAAAGTTAAGGCCTTCCCTATTGTTAATAATGGTTGAACGCCCTCTTCTTCCTCTGGCTCCATCCATAATCGAGTTTCAGCTTCTAAGCTCAGTCAAGCTTGAGGATAGAGATTGAGGTTATTTATCTCGGTGCCATCTGATATGGTCATAGACCCAGATCGACAGCTGATGCAAGCATCAGCTGTAGCTAACCAGGTTCTTCCCAGGATCAATGGGTGTCCTCCTAGATGCAACTTAGGTTGTAAAACCAAGAAGTCATCAGGGTAGTCCCAAGAATCAACTGATATGATGATATCATCCAAAATTCCTTCAGATTTAATAGTGGATCTATCTGCTAGTTCTAAAACGGTGGGGGTTGGCCTGAGATTAGTCAGCCCAAGTTTTCTTACAGTTTCAATAGTCATAATGTTAATTGTCGCTCCTAAGTCTACCAGTATGTTGGGTATCTGTGTATGCCCAATATGCACAGTGAAAGTGGGATTCCCAGGGTCATTGTATTTGGCCAAGAGGGTTTTTCCCATTATTAATGCAGATAATTTCCCTATGACATGAACAGTGGGAGGATCCTTGGGTTTCCTTCCTGGTTTCCTTGTACACGGATCTCGAACAGTTCTGGCATAGATACGTACGTCTTGAAGGGCCTGAAGGAGAGGAATTTTAACATAAAGATTTTTTAACTCTCCTAAGAGGTTAAATTGAGGTTGTCCCACTACCTTTCGTAACATTAATCTTTCAGGGTATGGCAGTTCCCTAATCAGCTAGGTAGGTTGTGTGTTGATAGATGCATCGTTCTATGTTTCAGTCGGTATATTAGTAGGATGTTCAGCGTCTTCAATGATGGGGGTCGCATTGGATAAATACTATAGATTCATCCCTTCTTCATGCACAGAGGATGGAACATCCTCAATGATGAAAGGATCCACTACATTTCCTGATCGTAAGTAGATATCGTTGCAAGGTATAGGAGTAAGGGACTAGGAAGACATGTTGACAGTCTCAAACTAATGGACTGCTTTATTATTTGGGTTAGGGTTAGGTTTAGCAGACAGCTGAGGTTGTATCAACATATTAGGGATAGCATTATTTTGGTGTTGCAGCTACGACTGCTGATAAGGTTGAGGATATTAAGGAGGGTATGGTTGTTGAGAAAATGTTTATTGTGGAAGCTGTTGAGAGGGTTGATTATGGGGAAACTGGTTCCCTGGATGGAAATTCCTCCATCTAGGAGACCAAGAATTTGATTGGTTCGGTGGTTGTGGTGGCTAAGCCCAGGGGTTCTAGGAGTTAAAATTTTGCATTGAAGGTTGAGAGGGGTACCATTGAGGATTAGAATAAGATGAAGGAAATTGTGTATTCATATGCTCCATATTATTCCAATTATTCATGTTATTCAAAAATGGAAATGAGTCTAGATTCATACCTTGATTTCAAGGGTGTCAGGGCTTTTTCTGTGTAATAAAGTAAGCTGGTTCCACCTCTGCAGTTGATGCATGCAAAACAACCTTCACTTGAGGTAGTGACGGGAATTATTTTGTGTCATGGTTTAGCTTGCACAGCTGACACACTTCTACCTTATCGAGTGGGAACTCATTTAGAGGGCGGTTCTTTCTACATCTAGGGCAGAATACACCTATTGTGAGAACTTCTACTACTTGTTTATGCTTTTCCCTCAGGACATCTATTTCCGAAGAGATGGAGCCCATCATTTCTGTTTTGAAAATTTTGAGGATATTTCCTATCTCTGCATGGGTGGCTCCTCCATTAGATGACTTCTGAGATATGTTGAAGACATCATGTTCTAATTTTTCCCATTTGTCTCGTTTGTGATTCCTGGAAGACCCCTTGGAGTACCTTTTGCACAGTTCCATGATCTTTTCAAAGGACTCCTTGGAGATATCCCCCTTTCCTAACAAGTTTAACATGTCTATGCAATCATCCCTAATCCCAAGAATTAGGATTATTTTGAGCACATCTAACCCCATATTAGTTTGTCCAACTCTCTACACATTATATAAAAGCCTTTCGACAAAATATTCCAGAATTTCATCATCCTTCTGTACCATTTTAAATAGTTCTTCTCTCTTATCCTTGGTATTCCAATAGTCCTGATATTTCTCCAGGAACACCTATTTCATCCTATCCCAATTAGTGACAGTTCCACCTCCCAGGCTCATAAACCAGTGTAAAGCATTGTCCTTTAGAGTGGCAGGGAAGAGTTTCAGCATCTGTGCGTTGGTGGTGTAGTCATAGCTGCGACATAGGATATCAAATTCGAAAATAAATTCATCTGGATTCTTTGTCGCTTTTCCATAAAATCCAGGCAACACCGATGGAGATATATTTTTCATGGGGGCTATCCCTTCTGGTTGTTGAATTGGCAACTAAAGTGTATCCACCGTCCCTTCAGGCAGGGAATTACCCTCATGATGATGATTTTCTCCCATTGCCTCTTCCTCTTCAGAATCACATCTGTTACTCATATTTTCTTCTATTTTATCATCTTCGTTGTTTTGCTGATTGATGAATTTCTGATGGAACTTTGTCCACTCCTCTTCAGTCAAAACCTTCCCATTAATGTGATAGATGAGATCTCCATCAGCCGATACTGCAATACTAACTCTGTCTTCCTCTACAGGAGTATTTGAGGGTGTTGTAGCTCCTCATGTGTTCTCCACTGTAGAGCGTGACGCTGCCACTCCAGGGTTGGCAGGGCTTCTTTCGATGGGTGTTTCCTAATAGAGAGCCCCGGTAGAAGAATTGGTTCTATCAACTAGATCGTCAATGAATGTTCTTCTCCCCAATGTTGGACTTCGGCCACGGCCTTGACCACCTACAGTGTTAGTGTTCTGTGGGGTTCTGGGATTTATAAGATGGTCATGTTGTACCCTTCTTGTATTCATGCAACCCAAAACATGAAACCAAAAGAAAAACTGAAGAAGACTGAATAAAGACAATTACTCGATGCAACTACAATAGTGTCTAATACTTATCCTCCCCGACAATGATGCCAAAATGTTGGGCACCCTATATGCAAGTTAATTAAATCTAACATACAGAGTGTTCAATATAAATCATCAACCCAGAGAAGTCTCTTATTTCAAGGATAATATGCACTATATATGCTTTAAACACTAAGTAGCTAATACTGCAAGTAAATGATCCTACTTTCCTATTCAACCACACTCATCCCAAAATCCACTTAATCTAATCTACTTTCTCAAGATTGCAATCACAAGTACCTACTATGATTCTTAATGTAGGATTGAAATATTCAAGAAATAACATCTATATTACTTTTGCAGAAAGTAAAATCCCTGATTACCAAACCATATAAAAATCCATCCAACTATCATGATTCAGTTATTCTAGAAATCCAAAGTACATGAATTGAATTCAGATACTCTATAAATTCAAAGTACAGGAATTGAATTCAGCTATTCTAGAGATTAAAAGTACAAGAATGAAATTCTGCAATTATAAATGCAAAGGAACAATCTGCAAAGATCTAAAGAAAATAGTAATTGAAAGAACTAGGGATGAATAGGGCTATCATAGCTATAACATAGTTGCATAAAAGACAATTAACCTATACAGTTGACTGACATACCACACAACTATAGTTTTACAGGAGATGCAAGTACTGATTATTCAAATGACACACTGTAAATCAATAACTATTGCGGCTTACTATAAATAAGGGAAATTATCACAAAATCACACAACAGAACAAATACAATACCTAATTAACTTAGCAATCCCTCTGGGAAGGCGGGTCCAGCCTTCACACAGAGATGTTGGAAATAACACACGTTAAAATGCTGAGATCTGAAGAATCAAACTCGTATTAAAAAAACGGCAGATGAACACGCAACCTTACTCACAGCTGATACAATAATTTGGTTAAAAGTTCAACCCCTGGCTCATAATGGTTTCCCATATTTATTCCATTACAATCATAACCTCTTCCTACTATTATCGGGCAGCCATGAAGATCTCTGATCTTCAGGCTGCCCTAATTACAATAAGTTGTTACAGTCGTGGAAAGATGAGAGCAGAATATATAGGGAAGCTGTTATTCGAGCCAGAAATAATGATCCTGATTGATTGAGAAGATATTCTGCGGATTACATCTACTTTTGAGCAGCGGCGCACTGTTGCCTCCAAATCTGTCGCATTCTATCATAGCTGCCCTTGTACATCTCGCATGGACTAATACACTGGGACTGTGTTCTTTGGGCAACAATGGAATGGATGGCGATCAACTTTAGCAATGAATGTCCATCCCTCCTTTGGCATGTTCAGATCGCTACACCTATATTCTCTATATCTTTAAATATCTTTATAAAGCCATCATATGTTAGCATAATTTAAGATGTAGAGCCCTGATTACCACAATCATGAGAATTAATAAAAATAAGACAATGATTAACCATACCTTTATGAATTGAGGGGCCAAGTGAGGGAAAAACATCTATTTAGCATGCATAATAGGGTAGGATGAGGAAAAAAGAGGTGGATAAGGGTGGTCAAAAAGGGGCCATTTCTGGGCCCAACAGGAAGGAGCCCATGTGCCATATCTGAAGACCGTTCATGCTAATGAGGAGCCTGTGTGTTTGTTGTCTAGTAAAAAGACCAGAACTGCGCTGAAGATGGGAGGTTTCCTACGTGTTGGCCTCTAATCTGTTATGTTCCTTTATGATTGACTAAAATTAGAGAGCAGTAAATGACGAAAGGGTGGACTTTCTCATCTCTGTAAATTATTATATAAATCAGCCTATGTGTGAGAGTTCAGTTAGCTAGAGATAGAAAGTCAGAGAGTTAGAAAGAATTCATTAGTTTGTTCTTAAGCACACCGTATTTATGTTCCACCGTTTGAATAAAGAGTTGTATGTGTTGCTGTTGAAGATTGCATTTGAGTAGAAGTTAGCCAGGCACCACCCTTGATTGCTGAGAGAGCCCCTCATCAACCAGACGTTTCTTTTCTTGTTTGTTTCTTTCATTTTTTTTTGTTGTAGCTAGTTTAATTTACAATTTATTTTATTATTTTGTAATGCAATTTTATTTCTGAATTTGATAATTAGAGTGCGCGCATAGTTTGCTTTCAGTTTTGTTTTTAGTTATTTCATTTTCTGTTATTGTTCAGTTTATTTGCAAGTTAGATAGAATAAATTTCTTTTATCAAATTAAATAGATTCAGTTTTGTCTATTTCTTTTCTATTATACATTATCAGTTTATGCAATTTAATTTCAGTTTATTAATATCCAATGATTTCTTTCCATGAATTTGTTTAAGGTTATGTAATTGTTAAATTTGCTTAATAAGTAGGTTTAATTATTGTTTTTATGCGTTATATTTATATATGCATGACTTTAGTTGAAGATTAGCTCATTTAGGTTATTTTTTATCAATTTAACTGTGTAGACTGTTATTTGGACAGGCTATTCAGTCTGTCATTCAACCACCCCTTTCAGACACACAGTTTAGTATGTCATCCACCCCTTAGTTTTATTCATTAATGTTTTTTTTATGTATTTTGAGATTGTTTCCAGTTATGTTTCTTAAATGCCTGAATTATGCTTTCACAGTAATAGTTAACTAATAGTTTTACTCAACATTAAAGTTAGAGTTTAATTGTTTTAGGTTATTTATTAAAGTTTTATCATTTTCCTTACTTATTTTTGCCTTGAAGATGTGTTAGGTTGTTTATGTCTTTGTTTCTTGAATATTTCTGTGGTAGTTGGTTTTGGATGATGTCGAGGAAACCATAGTAGCTGGTTGACTGAGTCGACGTTTCAAATCCATATCAAGACCCATCATCAGGACTAATTGTCAAATATGGGGAGTAAGAGGATTAAGGTATTAATACAAGAGGCATGGAGATATAAAATTAGAGTTGGCTTGTGAGCGGAAATTAGGTTTCTAAAAGGCAAGGAGAATAAGGTTCTTAGTTTTAAGTAATGATGGGTTTACAATAATAATATATATTATTTTTATATTTATTATTATTTTATATTATTTTATTTTGATTTTTTGTTACAAAGTTACGAAATAGTGTTCAATTTTTTAAGATTTCATTAGTTTTAATATTAGTTTCAAGTTGAATTTCGCTAAACAATTTCATATAATCTTAATTTTTTAAAATTATTAGTTTTAGTTTTAAAGTTATAATACTAATTGATTTTAATTTATGGAATTATGAATTTTAATATTTAGTTTTAATTTTTTAATTATTGATTTTGTAAAAAAATATTAAGATATTTTTAAAAATATTTTAAAACATTTTATAAAATTTAAAAAAGAATTAAAATTTTTTATTTAATTTTTTTTTAATAAGAATTTTTTATAATATTATTATAAAAATTCTATGGAATTTTTTTTTATTTGAAATTTTTTGTTTAGATTGTTAAAATTATTTAAAACTTTTAAAACTTATTATTATTATTATTAAAAGGTTATAAGTAGTTATTTGGTTATAAAAAAAAAATTCTTTTAGTTACAATTTTAAGGTTTTATTTAAAAAGTTTTTAAATTTTTTATTTTTTTAAAAAGTTTTGAGGGCTTTAGTTCAAAGGAAGGGTGCCTAAGTGTCTAAATAATAGAAGAAAAGCTAGGTTTTCTAGGACTTGGGATGGGGAGCAATTAACGTTTTAATAAGGGGGTTTTTTCTATGATTGAGAATCGAGGGAAGCCAACTTGTGCTAACTTCCATGCCTCCATCTTTGTTTATTTCTTACATATTATTTCTTATTTTGTTTTACTGTTGTATTATTTTGTGTTTATGTCTTTTTGATTGATTTATCCATTTGCATGTGAGATTTAGTGTTATATGGGTTATCCTTAGTATGTTTTTATGTTGTGTTATTATTGAAAAAACTTATGGGACAGAACCTAAAGATATTTCTTTTATTAAGTTTTCTACTTGCTTCTTTTATTTAATTTTCTTTTATTAAGTTCTCTACTCGCTTCTTTTATTTTTCTTTATTAAGTTTTCTACTTGCTTATAAGTTAAGTCTTCCTTGCACCCTAGTTTACCATTTGAATAGTCACTCGCAGATTGTATCTTTTTCAGTTTAAAGCTATAAAATAAATTATCAATTGTTTAGTTTATTATTTTGTCTTAGTTTAATTACCTTAATAATTGCATTCTTACGAGTTTGACTCAGTTTTTCATTTTGAAAGATCTTTTGATCTTTTGTTTGTTAAAATATTTACACGACACCCTCTACATTCACATATATTTTGTGTCAACTCTAAGCCTACCAACCTCGGTCGATAATTAAAGAATAGGTGGATTAATTTAAACATTATAACACCCAACAATAGCGATGAAGGAGATCAAGCTAAAGGAGAGGTAAATGGCGAGGGTTTGTTGCATCCATGCAAGGATTTTGATAGATCAATGAATGTACACTACTATGGTTTCCTTTAACTTTGAACGTGGTAGGAGCAGGAGAATAAATACAAATACAAATCAAAATATATATAGTATGTCCTTTTTTCTTATTTCAAATGTCATTTTTTATTTTTGACTCTACAAAACTTTGTTATTTTTTACTATTGATTTTAGAAGGAATAATAGGGACCAACCTTTTATAGCTATCTCCCGCCTACTTTTAAGAGGATAATTATAAGAGTGTTGTTAGGTAGGATAATAGAAATCATCCAAGGTTTAATGAATGATATATATTTAGATTTTTTATGGAATATAATAATAATATCAAATATAGTATTATTGTTTAAGATGTGTTTTAATGGTGAAAGCCATCTTAATAATTAAGTTCAAATTTTATTGGACTTGAATTCATGCATTATAAGTTTATAAAGTTAACAAGTTTCAAATGAAACATTAATTTAACAAAAAATAATTATAAGGTAGCATGGTGTAAAAAATCCATTTTCACATATATTATTGTTTAAGATGTGTTTTAATGGTCAAGACCATCTTAATGACTAAAGTTCAGATTTTAATGGACATGGAATCATGGATTATTAGTTCTTTGAGTCAACAAGTTTCAAATGAAACATTAATTCAACAAAAAATAATTATAAGGTAGCAT
Organism: Pseudotsuga menziesii; assembly: GCA_001517045.1. Lineage (NCBI taxonomy): Eukaryota > Viridiplantae > Streptophyta > Pinopsida > Pinales > Pinaceae > Pseudotsuga > Pseudotsuga menziesii. The sequence continues at coordinate 58,067 of LPNX011100398.1, forward strand.
GGTGTAAAAAGATCCATTTTTCCCAAATATATTAGGACTCAAGAAGAACCAAAAATAAATGGAGGCACAACTTTATTAGAACTTTAAAACTAAGTTAAGATAGATTTGCTCTTTTATTTAATTCTTATATTCTTTTTTACTACTATGGTTTAGCTTTTAGTTATGTTATATTAATATTTGGCTTGTTATGTTCTTTTTTATTACATTGTAAGTGTTTTTATTGTGTGAAGAATTGAGAAGATGATGCTCAAGTTCATCTTGGTCATCCATTTGCATGATTATCTTAGCCATTAATTTATTGAATTATAACTTTATTTTCATATTTTTCCCATTGTGCATGCAACAACTGTTGATGTGTTATAATACATGCAATAATTATCATGTCTTGTGATTAACATATAGTCATTGCATGCATCCATCTTTTCCTTTTTCTCTTTTTTTACCTTTAAAAAAGAATTATTGCGACAAGCTTGGCTAGAACTTGGATTTCATGGAAGTGTGGAGGGAATTATTTGAACCCAACCCACTCATTATTGTGATGAATGAGAATCCATCTAATAATACCATTGTGCCCAAGGGCTCTAACTACAAGCTTTATATTATAAACAACATCAATAACATGCACAGGCCCAAAGCCTCTTGCATCACATTCAAGGAAAATGATTTTCATTTCTTTGGTTACTGTAATGCCCAGGAACTGATGGTCGTAGAGGAGGAGTCACTTCAGGGAGAAGCACCACGGGGAGTCTTTTCTACATTATCCGAAGTACCTAGGTTTCATACTCTCAGGGTCAGGGGAGTAGTATAGGGCCACAAGGTAGGTGTGTTAATTGATGGGGGAGCAACCTGAAACTTCATTGATGCAGTATGGGTGGCTATGTGAGGTATTCCGATAGAGAATTTTTAGGTATTCACCATAGCAATAGCAGGTAATTTACCCCAAAGATAAATTTGAGGGATTTTCCATAGCGTTCCTTTTTAACGTTATTCCGACAGTGAAATTTGAGGGATTTGAGGTACCCTATATAACATATATTTTTACTATGAGTTCGATATGGTGGCTGTTGATAAAGGTTTTAAATATGATGGATAGTTTTGATCATTTCCCAATATGTGATCCAACATCAAACAATATAGGGTTAAATTATTAACATTAAACTTTGGGGTTCATGGGACATGCCTGGTGTCAACCTAGGACATCGTACATGCCCTATAGAGGGAATATTTGACCTACAAGGGAGATATGGATGTAATTTAAAGGTTTGGTGTGATGTATATTTTTTTCATGGATTATTAAGTCATGGTACAAGGGAAAGTTTTAGGGGTGAGATTTTTCTCATGGGCTAATTTTCCATTTCCCCCCCCAAGACCATAAAACACTAGAAGTGCCCTTAATATCTTTGAAATGCAAAAAAATTACTTTATTTGGACCATCCTTATAAAATATCAATCATCCTCTCATACTTTGGCTTGCTTATCTCTCTTCTCGTTGTTATTTTTTCCATTAGAAGCCACCTATGTTGCCCTTCAAAAAAACGGGAAAAGAACGAGAAGAAAGGATGATGGAGGGAAAATAAGTAGCATGTTTAAATCATAAACAAATATTTCATATTTAGGACTACATGTGAGATCTCCCAAGGTCTCGTGCATGTCACATGATCCCTAATGACAAGTTTTATGGTCAAAATTCTAAAATTTTGTATTTGGACCATGGCATGGGAACAAAGAGCCATCCTTGTTATACCAAAAATAAAAATGTGGATCATATCTTACTCATAGGATAAGGAATATATATTCCCACCATATCCTAATTATAGCCTAAATATTCTCTATGTAGGTCTTGTATGGTGTCATTGGGACCTCATGTTCATAGGCACTCATGAGTCTAAAAGGAAAATGTTATATCCAAAGACCCTAGGTTTTTTTCTTAGACTATGGACTATTTCATGTGAACCTGTGAGAAGTTCTGCGGAAATTTCTTAAATAATAATGTAGTATTACTTACAACCTCAAAGATATGATAGCCTGAAAAATTATACCATGCTTTTACGATCAATCAAGCCTTGGGTTGCATGATATGGATGCTTACCTTTAACAGTTGAATGACCTTTTCCATGGAAATTCACATTCACCATCGTGAATTTAATGCAGTAGTAGATAAAGGAAAGGAAAACCTATAGAAGTTAAAGGGAAGGAAAACCTTACCACCACACCCAGTGTTGAGGTCACCTTGCTTCCAAGTCATGGGAAGGGAAAACTGAGGATGACGTCGGCTACTTTTTCCTAATTAGAAAATAAAAATTCAAATTAAAAAAATACAAATATTAACAACTCTTAGCAACTATTGAAAAAATTCCAAATATTACATTGTATGTACATGATTAATACACCTTCACATTTTATATATATCCCCTCGTCGAGGACATTAAAAACATAATTACTATTAAAAATGGCATTTATTCAAAATTCCTTGGATTTGATTTTGATTGTTTAGTTTACAAAGTTTAATGTTTATATGTATCTTTTTATTTATTTATTATCATGACTTGTGATGCCTACATGAGTTGTTGACAAATTTTCCCTTGTGATCCCCTTCAAAGTGATCTTAGTCATCAAGGGAACTATTTTAATTGACACCTCCCTAAAATGGCGATGAGTTGTAAACTCCTATTAGTTTGTTTTTATGTGCTTTATAAAAGAGGTCGTCAAACCTCAAATAGAGTATGGAGGTGGTTTGGATCCATAATATGGTCACATTGGTTATTGTCTCCCAATGTTATAAGGTGACATTTACAAATTGTTGATTGTTATTATTTATCCATTCACAATTACACTTGTACGGGTCTCAATGACTTGAGACACTTGCTTGCTGATTACCATATTAAATGGGGTGAATGATAAAAGCTTATTAGTTCATCTTTGAATATTTTAGACAAAAATTAGGCCCTACACATTAAAAATGGCAGACCTAAATAGAATATGGAGGTGACCCTAGGTTTGTAATATAGTTATACAAGTTACTGTGTCTTGGTGTTATAAGTTCAACTCATATCTATAAATGCCTTTGTGATTAACTTAAATTTCCAAGTAAAAGTCACGCTCGAAGAGTACACAAAGACAAGCTTAGATATGAAATGTGCGTGTGTGTGATGTGTGTGTCCATGTGAATTCCCATCTTCTGGTATTATAAGTTGGGAATTTACCTCTATGTTTTCAATCACTCTTTTACTATGTAAAATAAATCCCATGGGAATAAAACATTGGTCAATAGTGTAGCGTAATGATCGAAGATTTGATAGGGGTCTTACAACTTGAGAAACCAATTTTTTTTTTCCTTGAGATATGTCCTCTTATAAGGCCAAAGATGTAAAAACATTTGATCCACTTCTTCAAAGTAACACTATGAGCATTATTGAAAATATTTTCGCTTCATTCCATTTTAAACCAAGACCAAAATGTCCTTAAGAGTACAAAGAAAGTAGATTTTGTGTTAAGATTGATATCCACTTCTTATGCCTTGGATGTTCTTGGTAAAAATGAGGGTATGGATTGGGAGGTTGTCCAAAACAAACTTGTAGAATGACATTTTGGTAGCACCATGATAGGTGGTATTGTACTATATTTCTACAAGGGGGGTGTTGTTGATGTATTTGTAACTTCAGAAGATATTCTGATGTATATTATCATTGTATGTTGTTGCACCCCCATTGGGGATGTGTGTACCCCTTTACGGGATGTATAAAATGTGTCTAGACCTTGAGGTACAACCTCTGTTGTAAGTTGGGACAATAGTCCCCAGTGTAAAATCATGTAATATGTAATTGTTGTCTCTCTAGGAGAAGTGGGACCCCCCATGTGAGATGACATGTAGGCTTGAGTCTTATATTTGGTCAGTGACTTGAAAGGGTATAAATAGGGAGGTTCTCTCCCTCATTCATACTTACCTCACACACTCTCTAAGGTGCGTGAGAGAGAGAGACAGACAGAGGAGGAGATAAAGATAGCTTCTAAACATTTCTTATTACTGCTTTTGATAATATTACTATTCTGAAGAAGTTTGCGGGGTTTTCTCCTTGATGGTTTCCCCGATGAAAATATTTGTGTCTTATGTATCTTTTATATCCTATGCATTCTGTTGTACTTGTTATTCTTTCAGATAAAGATCCTAGATAATCTAATCGTATCTTAAGAAAAACTAACATGGTATTAGAGCCTCTCTAAAAGAAGGCACTGTGCATCTGTGGGAACTAGGGTTTCCTAGTTGAAGCTGTTCTCTCCACATATCATCAAGCAAGGAGGGCTAGGATAACTCGACTCACTAGGGAGAATATGTTGGTGGTATAAATTTATGAATGAGATAAGTTTCATTGTGCAACCAAAATACAGTTACAATGGCGGCTAATGGAAATTAGGGTTTCATGTCTGAAAACCCTAGAAGACTGAATTTAGTCATTCTAGAACTTTCGTTATAACATGAGATTGGAGAATGTTCAGAAGCTGAAAATTTTATAGGATGAATCCTTTCTGTACCTTGTGTAAAAGTTTCAGCCTCATATTCACTATACTTCAGGATATATGTTTCCTCCAAATCAGGGTTCCATCCTTCTCCAGAATACAATAATAAGTAGGTGACCTAGGGAGATTTTATATATCTCAGGATAGGAAGGTCCAAACTAAATTTAGTAATATTTTGAAGGTGGGAAGCATAATTTATTTTTTGTGGTATGCTTTTCAGACCCAGAATGTGAAACGGTGACATGTGGATGTCTGTACAAGTTCTTTAAGCTAAACAGTCCTAAAAAAAAATCACCTTGGTAAAATAAGAATAAGTCTCACTTGGAGAATCCATTTATTATCTAACTGGTGGGGTTGGAAAGAAGACATATTAGAAAATATTAGTGAGAAGTTTCATACTATAAGGATTTGAAACTTTGGAGATATAGTAGAATCAATTTCAGACATTTCTGTAGAAGAAATTGGAAAAGTAGGGCTTACTGTTTTGGGAGCTTCCCACCATTGTTTTGAGAAAAGAAGTACATTGGATAGCTTGAATTGAAGAGGACAATTGTTTTTCCAATCAAAATTTTGAAATTCCAAGTTTGATAAATTAGGGTTTCTCTAACAAAACCTAGATGAGCTAGCTCTGGAACTAGGTCAGACACCTCAAATCGATAAGATCTAATTTTTTGCTATTTACATTTGAGGTTCTCATTTCTAAATGACTAATGACACCCCACTTGATGACAATATTGGTGAAGATGAAAACTTTCGAGTATGGAAGTATAGGGCCTCCGTGATCGTTCAATAAAATGACCTGGATCATTATTTCAGTAAGGAAATTCTAAGAGCCAGAGGGAGATGAGGCTAAGTCTAGAGCCAAGAGAATCATTATAGATTCTATTAAAGATCATCTCATCGATCACATGTCATCCTTGAATACACCAAAAGGAAGTGTCCGATGCTATGAAGAAGAAATTGAAGAAGAATAAGAGATTGTTATAGCCACCTTGAATGGCCTCCCAAGATCATGGGATTCATTCATTCGAGGAATGTGTGCTAGAAGGAAGTGAATACCTTCAGTGGAATTTGGGAAGAGTGCACACAAGAAGAATCTTAAATAATAATAAGAGAAGAGAAGATGGGAGAAACTAAAGATCAAGCTCTCACGATTCAAAGAATATCCCTCAAGCGATGAGGAATATGAAGGACTCAAATCCTAAAGAACCTCTTATCCATCTTATAATTTGGATAGGAAATGATGTTGTTATGAATGAAGAAGATGATGAAGTCAAAGGCTCAAGAAGGAGTCTACCTACGAAACAAATAAATATAACTATTCAATTGTCATTTCATGATATTGTTTGGTTATACATTTGTTTATATTCAGTTGATGGTTGAGTAATTTTCATTTATACTACTGAATTACACATAATGCGTAAGAAGTAAATGATGGTGCATAACATTCCATTACTACTTAACTAGATTGAAACCTCTTTGTTGGAATATTAGGAGTAGTACACACTCTTAATAACATTGGGTTAGAATGCATCTAGAATTTACTATATGTATACATGATATGGATGAATGTTGTGGCATTGGCTAAAATCGTTGCATGGCTATGTGAAATATATTTGTCACTATTAATAGGTTTTGGAAATTATGATATGTTTCTAATCATGCAACTAACTTGAACTATAGATCATTCCAAAGAACAAGTAATGGCAGTTTAGAAGAAGAACCTGGAGCTTCCCGGGTCAAAGACACCATGGCAAAAGAAAGAGCTTCAGAAGAATATAAAGAGAATGGTAGATCCACCTCGAGAGATGAAGACCACCTTGGGCATGAGAAATAATACAAGATGAATAATAGCATGACAAGACTTCCAAAGAAAGAAAGAGGCCTCAGACACCCTCTAATTATGTGGCGTTGTTTAGTGACATCATTAATGCAAAGCCTTCCAGCTATGAAGAAGTAGACAAGAAGAAAGGGAAGGAGACTATGATCAAATAGTATCTGTTCAAGAAGAATGATGTCTAGAATGCATTGTTAAGACCTGAAGGGAAGTCTGTAGTGTATTCCATATGGATCTAAAATATCTAGCATGCATTAGATGGAAGCATTGTGGGATACAATGAAGGATTCGTAGCACGAGGCTTCTCATAGAAAGAAGGCATCGACTACGAAGAGACATTTGCACCAATGACATGGTACACTTCCATTATATCCATACGTACAGGTATGAGACGGGAGATACATCAGATAAAATCAAGATAACATTCTTGAATGATGTATTCAAGGAGGAAGTATACGTAGAGAAACCATTGGGAGAGACATGTGACAGACAGACTCATGTGTGCAAATTAAAGAAGGCCTTGTACAAGCTCAGAAGGCACCCATGGGATAGAACATACAGCTACATAAGGATCTTGAAGATAACATAGAGTGATGAAGATATTAACCTTTGCTACAATAATATGAAAGCCTATAGAAGAAATTTTCAACAAAGTTCAAGATAGAGGGTCTTGGTATCCAATGACCCTAGATGGATACATAGAATATTAGTAGTAGGGTAAGCTACTTGTCACTCCATTACAGAATGTTTCAATACATAGAATATAAAAGGCAGAGGGAGAATGATGCTCCACTTCAGAGGGACTGATTGCAGAAAATCCTCAGGTTCGACATGGTATGGCAGGATGGTCAGCTTACTGATGGCTCTAGTGATGTAGGAGCATCGTGGCATGGGAGTAATGTGAAGAGTTGGTCACATGGTGTGGATCATGACTCCCTACGAGGAGATCAAGCCCTAGGTTTTTTATTGTGATAGGGACGTTTTCATCATTGTTTGTAGTTGTTCTTCTTTAGTTACAGGACCACTTGGGGTGGGCATAACAGTTTAGCTTAAATAGGCAGATTAGAGAAGTAAAGGGGGTTCTATTCTTTATCATGAGAATTCCAATTTAAAGAGAGAAGGCCAGACATGCGTCTGGTTCCACTTGTAAATATTTTGAAAATCCTAAAGAAGGAGAGTCGAGTTGTGTGTTTGTTCTATTTATTAATAGAAGGATTAGTTGTGTGTTTGTAGTGTTGTTAGACTAGATGCATGTGTTGTTTGAACTGTGTATTCGTGTAGAGTCAACTTCGACGGTTTTCTGAAAATCTGTGTATTTCTGTGAAATTGTTGATTCACGCGTTAAATCATTTCTTGAAAGCTGAAATAGATCATAAATCCATGTATAGAAGTGTTAGGCTAATGAATATTGAAGATTGTAGGTTGTATTTATCGATTCTATGATCAATTAGCGTAGCACAGATATTTTCTACCCTTAACAAGTTTTGCATAGAATGAACGGTGCGGATTGAGTCCGCAGATGAAGATTTGACGGTCCAGGAGAGATCCGCAATGGAAGTTGCGAGGGTAATAACGGATCTACAAAGGTATATGAGATACACATCAAAGAGTAGATCGACAATTGTGGAGAAGGCCACAAAGATCTGACAGTTGGAAAATTTTTGGAAGACATGTTACAGGGGAGAAAATTTGGAAAGTTGGTCGGGCATACCGCAACCCGCATTCAGAAATCCTTTTGCAGAAACTCTATTGCAGAAACCAAGTTAGAGAAAAGTTGTTGCAGAAGTAGAATTGCAGGGAGGTAATTTTAGAGAAGATTTTGATTGAGGGATAAATTTGGTAGTCCTACTAAGTGTAGGAGCGACCAGATCCTGTATGTGCTGGTTGGGTTGGCTGTGGTTGATCCAACCTACACTAATTTTGGTATTGGAGCAAGGAGAAGATCGTGTGAGAGATAATTGTAGTAGTAGAATTGTGGAAGGAGCAAACAAGAGTGCTCAAGAGGTTCTAGATAGAGGAACAACGTTACGAAAATACCAAGTACAAATAAGGGGATTGGTGAGGTAAGTTGTAGCAGTGTGAAAGAGAATTGTTATTGCATGGGCTTAGTGCAAGAGGATGGATGCACGCATAAGCAAAGAAAGAGATGGGATATGATAGGAGGAAGAATAATTCATTGATAAAGAGATGGGATAGGATGGTAGCAAAGATGAGGGCTAAGGTCTTGCCCAAAGATACCAGTTAATTCTATATAGATAGGTATAAATCCTTAGACAAATATTGTTAACAGTGAGAGAGTACATTGAAGAGTTATACAAAGTAAAAATAAGGGCAGGATATGTGGAAGAGTCAGCAAAAAATGCTGCTAGATATGTCAATGGTCTAAGGATGGATATCCAAGAAGAGATCAGCATGATATCACCTAGAACAATGGAGGAGGCATATCAATGTGACTTGATGGCAGAAGAAAAGATAGCAAGGAAGCATAGCTTCAAACAGAGGAAGAGGACAAGTAGTTGGAAGAGGAAGATTTGGAGAACAGAGGGGAGAGTCCAGTAACTCTAACCAGTAAGAACAGCATGGTAGAGGAGGTGACTCTGGCAGAAGAGGACCTTACCAAGGAGGTAGAGGTAGAGAAAGATGCAGAGGAACTGTTTCTAGGTGCAACAAATGCAACCAGTTGGGGCATAGATCATTTGAATGTCCAAGGAAGGAAGACGTAGGATAGAGAGGAGCATATATAGCTCACAATGAGTAGCATCAAGAACATTTGACAATGGAATTTTTTTTTCTAGAGACAGGAGAGGCTTTGAGGATGAATAAGGTATTGTTGAATCCTAAGAAGGAGCAAGAAGATCCTACTCAATACAATCTTTATTCAGGACCACGTGCAAAGTCCAAGGGAAGTGTTGTAACATGGTGATTGATAGTGGGAGAACTAGCAATATTGTTTCCACAGAGATGGTGGAGAAGCTGAGTTTAAAGTGGACCAATCATCATGTTCCATACAAAGTATATTGGTTACATAAAGGACATCAAATCTTGGTAAGTGAGCAGTGTGAAGTTGGTTTCCAAATAGGTCCATATAAGGACAAGATTCTGTGTTATGTTATTCCCATGGATGTTTGTCATATACTGTTAGGAATACCATGGAAATTTGATAAGAAAGTGATTCATGATGGTATGAGTAATTGCCATAGTTTTGAGCAAAATGGGATAAGACATGTACTTCACCCTTTACAAGAAAGTGGAACAATAGGACAGTCCGCACCCAAAGTCCCAATGTTGTCAAAAAAAGAATATTTGCAACAGATTGAGAAGCAATAGTTGAACTATGATATGGTATGCAAACTGAGAGAGATGACAATGAAGACTAATGTGACAAATCTACCTGAGGAGCTTCAGGAGATGTTGAGTGAGTTTAGTGACATCGTGGTGGATGATTTACCTAATGAGTTACCACCAAGGAGGGATATAAGCTATCAAATTGATTTTATTCTAGGAGGCATTTTACCAAACAAGGCAATGTATAGGTTGACACCTCAAGAGAATTAAGAAGTGAGGAGATAGGTCCAAGGATTGGTCCATATGATTTTGAGTCCATGTGCAGTACTAGTAGTACTGACACCAAAGAAGGATGGTGAGAGGAGGATGTATACTGAATCCAGAGTAATTAACAAGATTACTATCAGATATAGGTTTACATTACCAAGGAAGGATGACATGATGGATAGCCTAAGTGGGGTAACATGCTTTTTAAAGCTGGATTTGAAGAGTGGGTATCATCAGATCAGAATTAGAGAAGGAGATGAGTGAAAGACAACCTTTAACACAAATTATGGGTTGTATGAGTGGTTAGTCATGCCATTTTCATTGTCCAACACACCAAGCACTTTTATGAGATTGATGAATGAAGTCTTGAGAGATTTCATAGGTAATTTTGTGATAGTTTACCTTGATGATATTTTGGTTTTCAGCCAAACAGAAGAAGAGCATCTGAAGCATCTTAGATGTGTTTTAGAGAGGATGCAACAGGAAAAGATGCTGGTAAATGTGAAGAAGTGTACATTTATGAATCCATATCTGGTATATTTAGGTTTTGTTATCTCAAGAGATGGGTTGAAGATGGATCCAAAAAATATGCAAGCAATCACTGATTGGCCTTCACCTAGGAATATATTTGAGATAAGAAGTTTTCGTGGATTGGAAAATTTTTATAGGAAATTTATAAATAATTTTAGTGGTTTTTGTGCATCTATTATCGAGACAATTAAGAAGGATAGACAACCATTTCAATGGACAGTAGAGGCTGAAAGGAGTTTTTAGTTCTTGAAGAAGAAGATCACTAAACAACTAGTATTGAAGTTACCGGACTTCAAACACCCTTTCCAAGTAAAGTGTGATACCAGTGGAGTATAAATCGGAGCTGTGCTCAGTCAGGAGGATATGCCTATAGTGTATTTCAATGAGAATTTGAATGATGCAAAGCATAGGTATTCATATTATGATAAGTAGTTTTATGCTATTGTTCAAGGAATGAAGCATTGGAGACATTATTTGATTCCTAGAGAATTTGTGTTATATTCTAATAACCATGGAATGCAGTACATTATGTAGCGACCTAAGATGAGCCTGAAACATGTCAAGTGGGTTGAGTTCTTACAGATCTTTACCTTTATGTTGAAGCACATAAGTGGACAACCAAATATATTATCTGATGTCTTAAGTAGGAGACTGCTGATTATGCAAGAGAATCATATCCAAGTCTTGGGATTTGAGCATTTAAGGGATTTGTATGAGACTGATATTGATTTCTGAGGATGAGGTTTGAAGTTGAGAAGTTTGTAAGCAGATGCAGAGTATGCCAGCATGCTAAAGGAAGAATCCATAACACAGGGTTGGATACACCATTTCCTATTCCACCTAGGCCTTGGGATTCTATAAGTATGGAATTCATTCTAGGCTTACCAAGAACTTAGAAGGGACATGATTATATCTTCATAGTTGTTGATAGATTCACTAGGATGGCACATTTCATTCCATGCTACAAGACTAGTGATGCTACACACATTACTAACTTGTTTTTCAATGAAGTTGTGAAGCTGCATGGTTTATCTAGAAGCCTTGTATCAGACAGAGATGTGAAGTTCACAAGTCATTTTTGGAGGACCTTGTGGAAGAAGTTGGGTACCAGACTTAACTTCAGTTCAACATATCACACACAGTCTAATGGACAAATAGAGGTAGTTAATAGGATTCTGGGGAACCTGTTGAGAAGTGTGATTGGAGAGAGTCTGAAGCAGTGGGACAAAGTATTAGCTCAAGATGAGTTTTCCTATAATGATTCACCAAACAGAAGTACAGGGATGAGTCCATTTCAAATTCTATATGGAATGCATCCAATAGGAGTGTGTAACCTTCATGAATTATGTCAATTGGAGAAAAGGAGTGTTGATGGAGAATATTTTGCAACGAGGATCAGTGAACTACAGGAGCAAATGAAATCAAGGTTATAGCAAAGTAACACCAGTTACAAGGCCAGAGCAGATTCCAAAATGAGAGAGAATAACTATGAAGTAGGAGATTTGGTCTTAGCATATCCAAAGAGAAATATTTCCAAAAGGAGAGTATAACAAGCTGAAGATGAAGAATATTCGACCATGCAGGAACTTAGAAAATTCTCAGCAAATTCTTATGAGTTAGAGATGCCTAATAGAGTGGGTATTTCACTAATATTTAATGTTGCGGATATATATACTTATGTAGCATGTGATATTGGACCCTTTGTAGAAGGTGAAAATCCTACTGAAGACCTACAATGGGTGAGTCAGATGCAAGTGGCACGACCATTGGAAGTTGAGGCCATTCTGGACACTAAAGTGGTAAAGTGTACAAGAAAGAAGGACTATCTGGAGTATTTGGTCAAATGGAAGAAGTGACCAATAGAGGATTCTACTTGGATGAGAGCTGCAGAGTTGGAAGCCAAGGGTTTAACTGTAGCTGATCTAATGAACAAGGGTTCATAATTTTTCACCCTTATGAGCCTGATGCAGGAGCATCATGGCATGCCAACAATGTGATGAGTTGGTCACATATTGTGGCATATTATTGGTTGTTTTGTTGAGTCATAGTTTGTTAACGTCGATAGGAATGATGGTGGATCATGACTCCCTGTGAGGAGATCAATCCGCAGGTTGTTTATTGTGATAGGGACATTTTCATAATGCTTTGTAGTTTTTTTCTTCGGTTATAGGACCACTCGGGGTTGGAGTAACAATTATCTTAAATAGGTAGATTAGAGAAGTAGAGGGGGTTCTTCTCTTCAGCGTGAGAATTCCAATTTGAAGAGAGAAGGACAGACCTGTGTCTAGTTCCACTCATAAATATTTTGAAAATCCTAAAGAAGGAGAGACGAGTTGTGTGTTTGTTATATTTCTCAATAGAAGGATTAGTTGTGTGTCTGCAGTGTTGTTAGACTAGATGCATGTTTTTTTTACTGTGTATCCGTGCAGAGCCAAATTCGGTGGTTTTCTAAACATCTATGTATTTCTGTGAAATTGTTGATTCATGCGTTAAATCTTTTCTTGAATAGTTGAAATAGGTCATAGATGCATGCATAGAAGTGTTAGGCTAATGAATCTTGAATATTGTAGGCTGGATTGATTGATTCTTTGATCAATCAATGCAACACATAAACTTTATACCCTTAACAAGTTTTGCAGAGAATGAATAGTGGAAATTGAGTTTGCAGATGAAGATCTGATAGTCTAGGAGAGATCCGTAATGGAAGTTGTGAGGGTGATAACGAATCTACAAAGGTCTATGAGATCTGCATCAAAGAGTAGATCGATGATTGTGGAGAAGGCTGCAAAGATCTGACAATTGGGAAAATTGCAAAAGAAACGTTGCAGAAGACAAGTTGTGGAGGAGGAACTTTGGAAAGTTGGTCATGCATCCCTCATCCCACATCTCGCAACCCGCATGCAAAAATCCTGTTGCGAAAACTTTGCTATGGAAAAGATGTTGCGGAAGCAGAATTGCAGGGAGGTAATTTTAGAGAAGAATTTGGCCGAGAGCTAAATTTGGTAGTCCTGCTAACTGTAGGAGTGACCAGATCATGTAAGTGCTGGTTGGGTTGGTTGTGGTTGATACAACCTGCACCATCTAGGATTTACTAATATTAAAGAGGATTCCAATCTTTACTTCAAGGTTTAAGGAAAAAGACTAGTGATGCTCCTGTTATATGTCGATGACCTGTTCCTGATAGGAAAAGAGGAACTCTATAAATATGCAAGAAGGACACTTGCTACAGAGTTCAGGATGAAAGACCTAGGGATAATGCACTACTTATTAGGAATGGAGGTGTGGAAGAATGTGAATGTTATTTTCCTTGGTCAAGGAAAGTATGCAGTGGAGATTCTAAATAAATTCGAAATACTGGACCACAATGCGATAACCACACCTATGGCATCAAACTTGAAGCTTTTTCATGATTCTTCATTAGAGACGGTTGATGCCATGATGTATTGTCGGATGATTTGTTCATTGATGTGATGGACGAAAAACTTGAGCCAGTTCCTAACAATCTGAGACATGCTCACCTAGTTGTAAAGCATGTAGTGAGGAACGTGAAGACCTACATGGAGTCTAGGCCTACATCCAGCATGAAAAAGGGTTGGCACTATAGAATATTTTGATGACAGATAGTATGGGATGATAATCAAATTATAAGAATATGATGGTAGTAGCTATGATAAAGACTCTATGGATCCTTGATGATGATGATGCAATGAAGACCTGACCAAGTGTGTTTATGACTGTGTAGAGAGAGAATACCTTCCTAGTTAAGAGGGGGTGTTGATGTATTTGTAAATTCGAAAGATATTCCAATGTATATTATCATTGTATGTTGTTGTATCCCCATTGGGGATGTTTATTACCCCTTTACGGGATGTCTAAGTTGTGTCTAGACCTTGAGGTACAACCTATGTTGTAAGTCGGGGCAATAGTTCTGAGTGTAACATCATGTAATATGTAATTGTGGTCTCTCTAGGAGAAGTGGGCCCCATGTGAGATGACATGTAGGCTCAAGTATTATATTTGGTCAGTGAATTGAAAGGGTATAAATACGGAGGCGCTCTCCCTCATTTGTACACACCTCACACACTCTCTAAGGTGCATGAGAGAGAGAGATGGTCAAAGGAGGAGAAAAAGATAGTTGTTGAACATTTCTTATTACTGCTTTTGATCGTCTTACTATTCTAAATAAATTTGTGGGGTTTTATCCTTTATGGTTTCCCCAATGAAAATCTTTGTGTCTTGTGTATATTTTATATCTTATGCATTTTGTTGTACTTGTTATTCTTTCATATAAATATCCTAGATAATCTAATCAGACCTTAATTAAAACTAACAGGTGTAGAGGTGGGGTGGGGGAACTACTAAATCCAATGGCCATATCAGTCAATGTAAAACCCAATGGCTAACAATAATTTTATGCTCAAAACCTCACAACCTCTATTACTTGTTATTAACTCCAATATCTCAAGTCGTGCAGTATCCAAAAGTATTATGACATGCATCATCATCATGGACATTGATGTTGTCATCATCAATGGCATATGGTACATCAACAGCATCTTGATTATCATCCTCATTATCATCATCAACAGCAGCATTAAGTACATCATCAGCAAAATCATCGTCATCATTTTCATTATGTCCACTCATATGTCATTATTGTTCTTAATCACTCATCGACATTAGGATTAATGTCATGTAATTGTTAAGGTCATTTATATGTCGTTACAATCATTTGAATGATAATAGGATTGTTTAGATGTTCTTACATACATTTAGGTTCCATTAGAATCAATTAGGATTCAAAAGTGAACCACATGCATAATCATCGTTGACATCCACATCATCATCATCGTCATACAATAAATCAACATCATTGTCATCATTGTAGTCATCATCATTATAATTGCGATAATAATGAGCAATGAGCCCTACTACCTCACAATAATGGATGATATTGTATTATACTTATCAAATCATATCCATATGCTCCATAATTATCATAATGCATCATCGTCATGTTGTTAGGTCCAATCATATTCCATTAGGGTCTATCAAATGTTGTTGGGGACACTCAAATGTCATTAGAGCAATTTAGATGGCATTGAAGTAATTTACCCCTCATTAGGATTAATCAAGATCTAAAAGTGCCATTATTATGATCATTTAGGTGCTACTATGATAAATCAAGATCCAAAATTACTATCACGTGAATCAAGATCATTGGCATTAATAGTGATATATTTAATGTTATGTCGGACGTTTTGTGAACACAATTCCTATCTCTAAACCTAGCGCTGTTCCTTTCGAAATTTCTGGCATTATTTTAGGCGTTATACCTAGATCTATACCTGGTGCTATGTTGGATGTTTTCTAGGCGCAATTCTTGGCTCTATACTTGGCGTTATGTTGAATGTTTTTCATACTGAAAGTCATGGCACAATTACTATCGCTAACCCTAGATTAATATACGGTGTTATGCTATTTAGGACATTTTTTTGGAGGCTATTGTTGGCATTATATGGGATGTTTTTTTGGACGCTAATTGGGACGTTAATTTGGATGCTAATTGGGACGTTAATTAGGATTTTAATTTGTGTCCAAAATAACGTTAATTTTTAAAAAGAGACGCTAAATGGGATGCTAATTGGGATGTTAATTGAGACACTATTTGGGACACTATTTGGGACCTTGTTTGGGATGCTAATTAGCGTCCAAAATAGTGCCAACTTTTAAAAAAGAATGCAAATAACGCCATTAAAAGTGCCATCTTGTGGAAAAGCGTCCACTTTGTCCAAAAAATGATGGAAAATACACTAAAAGTGATAGTACATGCTAAAAAGGAAGCTAAAAGAGACACTAATCATAGGGGATTTTTGTAGTGTATGGGATGAAATTTGACCTACATATGAGAATCCCTAGAGTCTTAACAGTGGTATTCCCTAGCAATATTGTGCTATAGTATTGTAAGGGAATTGGGATGGCCCGAGGGACTACTTGTGGAGAAGGGGATCTCATTCCTAGTGTTGTGTGGTCTAAGAACAAAGATTTTTGGTTGATTACGAAAGTTGTAGATCATATTTCTAGTAATAAAGAGTTTTATAGATTAAGGGTTGAGGAGGAGGACTTAGGGCCAAATCATAGGGACTTTACCCTTGTGGAATGATAGCATCATCTTGCAGGTGGCTTCTGCCATAAAGAGATTAAATCATGACAATTATTTTAAGTTTGGAAGGAATGTTTTCCATTTGCAACCAATTGGAGGATTATCTTTCGAAAAGGTAAGTTATTTGAATGTGTTACAAAATGCCATGATTTGTATATATGTACTGTATTTATTCTTTTACATTTATGTAAATATGTGTACATGGATTTGATTACCATAAATATGTATGAACTCATGGTAAGATTGCATATATGTTTTGGGATGAGAAATTAACTAATTGGGTTGTTATGGTTTTTCTTGTGTTGTCAAATTCTACAATGAACCAATAAAATTTGCCAAATTGTGCAGTAGAGGAAGAATTCTATGTTAAAATTGAGTACCCTATAGCTTAGACAATGTAAAGAGGAAATTGGGTACATGACAAAAAGGTATACGACTATCTATATGTTGCAACAATGGAGCTACGTGGGCTGAAATTGAACTTTACATAAAGAAATTTGAGTCTGCATACAAAGTGTTTGATGGATTGTAGAAGCATACAAATGTTGAATCGACTACTCAAACTACCAAATAGATTATAGGTTATAGTTGGAATACTTAGACATGTTAAATGGATGTGTGGATTTCAGGAGTGTTAGAGTTGGTTGTGTGAAAATTTGGGGAAATACAATTTTCATAGCTAAATGTTTGATGAAATTCCCATAAGAGAAAAATATATATATAAGGTCCTAAATGGGAAGAATTTCATGGCCCTAAATGCCCATATGGTGCTTTCAAACCCGAGATAGGAGCTAGTATGATGGTTGGTGATAAATTCATAAATCACTAAGTTTGGTTCTAAGATATATCGGGTAAACTTCAAAGACTATAAAAAAATACCAGTTATGTTAGATGATAGACTCTTGAAATGACAAATATTGAGCATATCACTCGACAACAAAAAAAAATTACAGTTCGGAGAGGGGTAGGCGTAGGCTCGTGTATATCATGGTTAGTTTGGAGAGTGGCACATATAAGGATGATATATGTTTATACCTCGACTGTAATTATGTTAATGGGTGTTTACATTTTAGGATTTGATTATTATTTATGTTTTTTCTAGATTGAAGGAGGACGAGGGAAGTGTATTGTTCTGATTGATTTTATGGACATTATTTAAAATTCGAAATAAAAAATTTAAAAAAAGAAATATAAGAAATAATTAGTAGCTTATACATGGATAACAAGTACTGAACAAGCAAGTCATTTAACTAAAAAAGGTAACAAGTAGTAGTTAAGACATAGACAACAGGTAATTACAACTAAACATAAAGAACATGTCATAGATAGCTTATTCATAACACTTAAACACTTAAACATGTCAAAAATAGTTTGTTCATAGCACTTTAGCTTGTAACCTATCCTTATTTATCGATTTAAGTGATTTTACAGGGTTTTTAAAATTTTACAATTTCTAATTTCTTTCTTTTTCGTATGACCTTTATGCTCTTTATGCTGGAAGCATTATTTTTTAGATTGCCACATGATAAATGTTGATTCATCTCATTTTCAAAGTCTTTAGCATCTATGATTATCGTGGTGTTCAGTGATCGACTTCCAACACCTCATCTTCTTGTTTACAAGAAGATTTCTGACGGTGATGGCTTCTTCTTTTGAAAACTCGCTGATGTTCTTTGGAAACCTCGCTCATCTGATGGTGACAACAGATACCTCGCTGATGTTCTTCTTTGGAAAACTCGCTGATGTTCTTTGGAAACCTCGCTCATCTGATGGTGACAACAGATACCTGTTAGTTCTCCTCAGTTGTACTACTTCTGTTCTGGCTCGGGATCACTGCAAAATTGAAACTCTTGGTGGTTGTATCAATTGTTTGATATGATAGATTGACAATGTTAGTTTTCTGTCAGTTCCATGTTATGATTAAAACAAACAAAAAATGAAATTTCCTTTTTTTGCTCTCACATTTAATTCCTATCACCGAGTCCATCTCTCTTGAAACATGCCTTTGTTATTTGGAAGATAAGTATATGTATATCAAAGCCTCCTATGCGCGTTTATCTCAAAGAGTCCATCTCAAAGATTGCATGTATCTCAAAGCCTAGTATAAATATATATCAATAGCCTTGTTGTTCCTATTTTCCTTTCACAATTTGTTTTAAACATTCACAAGTTCTTTCCTGAGTTTATATTAAGAAGTTATCGTTTTATCACTAGCTCGATAGAAAGAAAAAGAAATCCAGTGTTGCGGATAGATATTAGAGAGATGGCGTTGCTTTATGCCTTTTTTTTCCTTACTCATTGTAATGGCCAAACTCATTGCAATGCTCATAGTCATTGTAATGCTTTATACCTTCTGTCCCATGGCAGTTTTGTGGTTATGGTGTGCGTTTGAGTGTTATCGCATCATTGATTCAGTTCGAATGCAAGGACAATTAAACGCTTCTTTAGCGTCAGCTCCAGCTCCAGCTCCAGTTGCAACTTTAACCATTTTTCTGTGAAGAATTTAACTGTCACCATTGAAAGATGAAGAAGATGGAATACTTGCAATTTCCAAAGAAATAACTTTCTTTGAAGCCCGTTTGTTCTTTATAGCTTGCTCAAGCCGTCTGCCTACCAAATACAAATGTCGTTGGATTGCCATGTTCAAAGGGCAGGAGGAATAATTCCATTTATACCGAGGATTATAAAAATGTAGATGGTAGCTTTTTATCTCTTGGATATTGGATTGGTCCATGTATTCTGTTTAAACATGTATGCAATTCATCCAATTTTTCCAAATATTTGAGCAACTAAAATTATTTTGGCAATATCTTAATGTGACTTTGGCGTTTGTGTGTGTAAAACTATTTAAGAAAAAACACAAATTCCGGTAACAAGGAGAATAAATTTCTTATACACGACAGTTCTAATGCATAAAATAATACAAATTAATCATCTATGCATGCTGCTTATGGAGCGATCATAAATGGTAGGTTTAAATCTGAGACTTTGTACCTTATGGAGCGATCATAATATGAGAATAATGAGCAAGCAAAGCTATGGGAAACAAAGCTATGGGAAACAAGTCCCTATTTAAATTAAAAGGAGCCCATCCATACTTCTTTAGTTCAATTTTATAATATTCATTTATGTTTGCAATGATATTATATGTTATAGGTTGTAGAACGCATCAAACATTTTGTATAATTTTTTTTAACTTAATACAACTTTATAAAAATTATTTGTTGTATATTTTTGTTAAATTTTAAATTTTAATTGCATAATAAAACGAACATCGTTACAAGTCAAGTAGGATGAGTAGTTGTTAAACAAATACTAAGCATTAAAGTAATTATCATATCTTTATAAATATTTAAAAACAATAAAACATAAAAAAAAAACTTATATTAAGTATAAAACTTTAATTAATTATAGATTTAAATAATTAAATAGTGAATTCTTAAGTGGATCTTATTTAAAACTTAATTAAGAAGTGTTTAAGCAGAACTAGCACAACCACAAGTAAAGTGGCTAGTGAATGACCCAACTACTTAGTTTTGTGAAGATAGCTAGTTGTTAAACAAAGGATAAAATATATAAATCTATATTTATTGAACTCATACATTGTTAGAGTTAATATAAGCACAAAACAAATACTATATAACAAACAAACAAAAAACAAAAACAAATTGTTACCTGTTTCTTTAACCACCATTTAACTGAAGCTTATTTAAATTTTAGTAAGACACATTTAAGCATAACAAGATATGAAAAGACTATGAAATAAATCCCTGATGTACAAGATTGCACTTGGGTTAATCTTTTTGATCCACTCAAGCAATTCCAAAACCTAAATGCCTATAGACATAGCAAGATAAGATGACCATGAAATGAATATCCATTGTACACTTGTTAGACTCCACTTAATCTTGTTGATTTGCTCAAAGAAATCCAAAATATAAGATAATATGTAAACACCTATTTATGTAATTAAGCGTATATATCTTAGAATTTTGGGGTGGAGTAGCATCTATGACTTTTCATAATTAAACATTTCAAAAAAATAAAAAATAAAATAGTTAACATATGATAAGCATAGTTCATGATAGTTTATTAGATACAACTATCCATTATTAGATACAACTATAAGCTTAACTCCATTGATGATATAACTATTAGCTTAATTTCAATTCCAATCATGAATTTTACTTAAAGTTTAATTAATTATATATATTAACTTTTAACTCCAATGATTTTACAACTATTAACTTAACTTCAACTCAACTCTAATCATTACTATATTGGATAATTATTAACTTACTTATTAGATACAATTATTAGTTTAACTCCAATAATTCTACAAATATTAGCTTAACTTCTATTTTAATAAAAGCTATATTTGATAACTATTAAATTAAATCTTAATGCAATAAAATATAAACCCATTTTTTTATGGATGTACAGTCAGAACTATGTTGTTTAAATTAAATTCAATAAAAAAAAAAACAAATCAAATAAGTATTCCAGGATCCAACAATTCTATTTCTAAAAGATTCAATACAAACATTTTGTGTAGATCTATTTCCATATGATTTCTTCTCAAATATAATCTTTAAAAAATTAAATCACTATTTTTATGAATCCACTATCAGCACAATTTCATTTCAAATAAATTTAACATAAACATATAAATTTAAATCAAATCAGTATTTGACATATTCTTTTGAAAAAAAAGTAATAACATGAGACATAGACATGGACAAGAGATTTTTTGTCTATGTTTTTTAATCTATGGATGAGAATGAGACAAGTGTACTTTCTAGAGTAATTCTATGGTATGGTTCAAAATTCATAATTAATAATTATAAAAAATAAAAAATAGCTCAAGTGATAAGTGCACTTTATGGTGGTTAAAAAAAATAGCTCGTGTGATAGTAATATGCATAAGTTTTAGTAAAACTGAATTTTATAGATTGTTGAAGTAATGTGCACGTCATGAGATAGTCAAACTCCTAATAAATTTCTCTAAACTCATGTGATATCTATATTTAGTGGCATGGCAATGGGGAACTCATGTAACACTAGAAGTACATCTCACACTTTGGAGTCAATTAATATGCATTTAAGGCTTAATGGAACTCCATTTGGAAGCTAATAGTTTAGATCACGAGTTGTTATATTAACTACAATAACTTTATATTAACTTTTAAAAACTATTAGATACAACTATTGTTAAGAATTGTAATCTCAACGGACCACTATCAATAGTGCATTAATTAGTTAGGTAGTTTCGAAGTAGTTGAGTTGGTCACATTACCTAGAATTAGTGGCCCATAGTATTTGATGACCCATGGTATTTACCCATGGTTTTGTTGTTATGTAATCCTATAAAATACAGTTGCTTAAGGTGATCAATATGTCCATAGTGCTTTTGTCTTCTATCGTGTTTTATTTAACATGGTATTATAGCTTACGGCCTGATCCTAGGGTAAGCATTTTCACAGAGTGAAAAACACTTTTAGTCAGAAGCCGAGATCTTTAAAAACCAAAATGCGTAACATCTTTTATTCCTAGATTGCATTTTTTTTTTCTAGATCTATTTTTGGGTTGCTTTTTGCCACTGCCACATGTGAAGAGGATAAGAGCATTACCACAGCTCTCGTTGCACTTGGAGAACACGGAACTGCGGGGTCTTACACCATTTTTTCACCCGAAAGTTCACAGCGTTCTCTAAGTGCAATCAGAGTGGTGGTAACGCTCTTATCCTCTTCACAAGATCTAGAAAAATAAAATAAAAAAGAATGCAATCTACGAATAAAATATTTGAATGATCTCAGATTCTAACTCAAAGTGCTTTCCACTCTATGAAAAGGAAGATCTGGGTTTATGACTGAAAGTGCTTTCCACTCTGTGAAAAGGCTTACCCTAGGATCAAACAGTAAGCTTTGATACCATGTCAAAGAAAACAATGGAATAGACTAAAGCACTACAGGCCTAGTGATCTCTAAAAGTTGAGATTACATATTTCAACAACTATTAGATTAAATCCACTTATGAAAATTATAAGCTTGACTTTAACAATAAGCTTAACAATCACAAATTAAATGATTATTATATTAGATCAACTATTACATATAAATAATTCACATATTCTTTAGAAAAAAAGAAGTTATTAATGTGTTAAATATATGGCTTTCGACCTATTCCTGTTTTACTCCATATTTAATAGGCCCAGTCCCAGTCTAAAAGGCCGGGTGGATTAAGCTATATTTCATAGTAAATCTTCTTCGGTATTTCAACTTTCAACTGTCCAGTAATCTGAAAGAACTGTTCAACGTTGAGTAAGTAATTTGCTCTGTCTTAGCTGTTCAAAACAATTGACAAATATTACGCAGTTAATAAGACGTGATTTACTGCAAGAAGACGGGTGGATTAAACTCATATTTCAAGTAAGAACAATCTCTTTCTTTCTTTAATTTTTTTATTCTCATAAATTTGTAGTTATGATCCAAGCTGTTATAGACCTATCTTCATGGTAAGAACAATCTCTTTCGTTATTTTTTAATTCTCATAAATTTGTAGTTATGATCCAAGCTGTTACAGATATCTTCATGGTAAATCCTCCTCTGTATTATATTGTTCTGTCCAGTAATCTTAAAGTAGAATTGGCGTTTATGTAAATCTTCCTCGGTCTTATATAGTTTTGTCCAGTAGTCTGAAAGTAGAATTGTCTAGCGTTGAGTAATTTGCACTTGTTCAAAATAATGGACAAATATTACGCAGTAATTTCATAAATCTTCAATAATAAAAATAGTAAGATTAGCGCTATTTTATTAAAATAACAATTTCATACATTAAAGTTAAAATTTTCAAATAATAATATAATTTTATAAAATAAAAAAATGCAACATTTACGTTACTTACTATATTAATTATTTTTTATAATTTCAATCACATTAAGTGTATTCTTGGCCTTTTTCTAAAAATAAGTATAAATTTACTTTTTATAATTTCAATCACATTAAGTGTGTATTTGGTCTTTTTCTAAAAATAATCATAAATTGTGTGTTATATAGTAACAAAAGCCATGTGGTGGTAATGTTCTCTACAATGCCACTTGCAATGGAGAGGAGTTATGTGCAATGGAGAGGAGTTATTTGCATGCAGATTTTGATAATTGATGCAATTGAATTAATTGTTATTTTGGTAAAAGAGTAGGGATATAGATGCATACATTTCAATTCTCTTGACTAGGTCTATGAGTATGAAGCAATGTTTCTATCCATTAAAAAATATAAAGATATATATTTTTCATTTGGTTTCTTATATATTTCAATACCTAATATTTTAATTATGAACTCTTTAGATGACAGCCTTTTACATGTGAAAGGAAATCATGTGTCAAAATTATAGAGTAAATACAATAGCATGACATTTACTTTTAGATTGTTACTTATACCATGTATCATGGTAGTTTTCAAAATCATATATAATTACTTAGGACAGTTTCCAATATCATATATAATTTCCCTGATGTTATTGTCAAAGTTGTTTAGTTGTTGAGAGACTGGGGTAAAACATACCATAGTATGGAAAAAAAAAACAGTTGCATCTAACATTAATTATAAATAAATATTTTTTGCTAGCTAACAATATATTTATAATATGTCAAACCTTAATAAATATGTGTTAAGATTGAAGTTTGGTCCCATTGAAATTATAATCTATTATTAATCATTGAAAATCCGTTGATTCTCCAATGGACAAATTTTTATTACATTGAGTTCCTCAATTTTAGTATTTTTTTTATTCCTTTCATATAAAATTATCCATAAACATTATTTGATATTCCTTCAAATATAAATTACATCAAAAGAAAATCCGTTACTTGCAAGTAATAAAATAAAGGAATCCAAATGAATTAGATAAGATAAATACCTAATGAAATTCAATTGTGTTGACTAGTATGAAACACGAATGAAAATGTGTTTTTACTATGTAGTAAACATAATGAATATTGAAAAAGAAAAATAAATTGTACGAAAATATACTTCTTAGCAATAATATTCTCAAAGGCAATTTCCCATAAATGAGATGTCATTATTCATGGTATTTTTCATCTTTAGCTTCTTTCTCATTAAAAAAATTATTTTCTATAGTATGATACATATGGTTTCTAGGGATGAATTATCTCTTCTTATCATACACCTCATTTCATAAACTTCTTAAATGTCTAAATGTTGTCATGGGACGACATAGAAAACATGCATATTTACTTAAAAAAAATTGTTTATAAAGCTTGAAAGTCCTAAAATAATGCTAATAAAACTAAAAAATATATTTAAAGCATAGAATAGTGATTTATAACACTTGTATTTCATTGCAAACTCCGATACTTAATTTTTGGAGGTTTAACTTCTTTAACCTTTTTGTAAGTCAAGACAATAAATATGTGTAACTCTTATACTCAATAATATTAACTCTAGTACTTGGCTCTAAATCCCAATGCTTATTATATGGGAGGAAACTAAACATTATGTTTAACTTATGAAAGTTTAACAATGTTAATAGCACCACTCCTATGAGAATAATTTCTTTTATACATATTTTATAATTATATAATTAATAAATCCAAATCTCAAAGCATAATTCATGATAAAATATATAAACATTTACACATATTTTAATGTAATATATATTTTTGTCTTATATAGAGAGAACTTTCAAGATGTTAGTGTTTAAGTTTATCCATGGACACTCATTAAAATGTTTATTTAGAATTTTGTAATATTATATTTTATGATGAAAATAAACCAAAATTGGACATGACAAGACTAAAAATATTATCAATTTTTTTTATCTATTAAACCACTTTTACCTCAAACGAATTGTTAGCTGAAAAATGATTCTTAAATTTTATAGTTTATTGTTTTGTAAAAAATAATTGTTTTAACCCCCGAAATAGTATTCATTAGTAGAATGTGACCTTGAGACCATTGGGTTGGTGAAAAATGACCAAAAAAAAACCCTTGAGACATTTGGTTGGTGAGAAATTACAAAAAATAATATTATCCATTAGCAAAATATGCCTTTTGAGACATTTGGTTGGTAAAAAATGTAAAAGAAAAAAATATATATTACTCATCAATACAATATTTCTAATAAAAAAATTGTTTTATG
>LPNX011100398.1:88635-100846 GCA_001517045.1 Pseudotsuga menziesii
TAGCAAAAACCAAATATTCCAACTAGCATCACAACCAGCAGTTGAAGCAGCACAACCAGGAGCATAATTTCTATCATAAGTTCCAAGCAAAGGCAAAGTGATGGATGGGCCTATACAGCCTAGTAGAGAGATTGGCTCTACAGACTACTACTCACCCGTTAAAAATGGCGGATATCAATATTAAAGGACCAAACCATTTCGGCATAATGATTCATACAGTTGGATAAAGGGTTGCTAATTGAAGAAAGGTTTGGGATATAGATTGATTAATAAAAAGATTTCTCCTGAGTTCTTTGTCACTCGATTTAGTCATGTGTTTTCTCGAGTTAATGATAAATTGCACAAAGGTATTGTCCTATATACAAGGTGAGCTCCTTGTTTTATTAGAAAGATACATAGTAGGGTGCTCCTCCCACCAAAACAACCTTGCGCCATGCATGGGAAAGACCGATAATATCCGGCTCAAAACTGATTATTGACAAAAGCCAAATATTCCACCCAAAATAGTACTGACTCGAACTGAATACTAGTTATATTTCGATGAAATTCAAAATCGCTCCACGTTGTGCTTCTGGTGCAAGCAATCCATAAACTGATTACCACATTGAGCTGCAATCTTAATAGAAATACACAAACTAAGAAAAAGAAACAGACCTGCTTGTTTCCGTAATAACTAAAGGGAATTTGGGGCCGCCTCACTTTGTCTTCGAGTTATTGTAGCAGGCACAGACCTGCTTGTTTCCGTAATAACTAAAGGGAACGTAAAGCATTTCTACTTGTTTCTTTAATAACCAGGGGAACGCACATACATTTCTTGCAGCACTTGTGGGAGTTGAATATGCATGGTTTCTGATACGGTGTCTAAGAACATCTCCATGTGCATTTGGGCATTCTACAAAAGTACATTCAAGTCCATTGATCCTAAAATGTTAAACAAAAAACCATAATTCCATTAATTTGTAGCAAGTACTCCACCAGGTCTGTAACTTATGAGATCAGTGCAGGCTGCCTTGTCTATTCATGTTCTAAACAAAAAAACCAGCAATATAACTTACGAGATGAGTGCAGGCTGCCTTGTCCATTCACAGAGTAAAACAAAAAGACCAGCTACATAACTTACGAGATGAGTGTAGGGCCTGGTCAATTCGGAGATTAAAACAAAAACACCAGCAATTCATAGATATAAGGAACGGGAATTTACAATATCAAAGAAACATATTATTGTATAAATAGAAAAGGAAAAACATGCAATAGTGATACCTTCACTTGTTGACCAATATCCTATCACGTTAGTTCATATTGTGGGTTTTAAAATGATCAAAAATCAAACCAATATATTGCAGGTATTGGGGGGATGAGGGGTTTAAGGTGGGGGTGGGTAGGGTGGTTTATAAGGATTGAGGTATAAAAAGGGGTGGGGAGGAGGTTTTAAGTATTGGGAGGGGGTTTCAACAACAATATTTTGGGTCAATATTTCTTGAAATTAAGGGTATTCTTTAATATCCCACGATCGCACGTGCTATGTGAGAGGTTCACTAAGTGAAGTCCCCGTGTACCTTCTCAACTTGATACTCATGACTTACCATATCTTTAGCTCCTATGGCCATTAAGTGAAGAATATATTAGATATAAAACTGGCATGAATGTTGTTCTTCATTAATTTCAATCGAGTGGGTTTAGATTCCTAAGGGCTTTAATGCCTCTTCACCTTACACGACGGATCAACGATTTGATCAGATGGTAGCTTAATGACACATTACTCACCTTTTCTTATGAAAACCAAATTGCAAGAAGCACCGCCATAGCCATCTAACTTCACTACTTCTATTGAGAAAGGGTAATCAGGGATATTATATAGAGAAAATTCGTTTTTCATGTTTCATTAATAGGGATGGGCATAGGACGGTTAGCAATCTAGGATTTATTCCAACAACTAGCAATCAAGAAAGCATGATTAGTAAAATGAATGATTCTGATTAGAAGAATTAAAGCCCAAACTTTGAGTAATAAAACTATACAAAATATATTAGATTAATATTATTAGTCAATTATGGCTACTACATATGTATATGTATATATATACATCTGTATATACATATACATACATACATACATACATATATATAGATATATATATAAGTTATTGCTATGTATTAAACTTAAGAAGTTCATATGTTGCATACTTTATTTTGTTAACATATTAATTTGGTGTTAGAACTAGATTCCACAGTCACATAAAAGGGATCCAATCCATTTTGCACTAGTACTTTAGTGACGTAAGAGAGATGTGTTTCCTACAACCTTCAATTTTTTTCCCTGGAGCAGGGTAT
This sequence comes from Pseudotsuga menziesii, assembly GCA_001517045.1. Classification (NCBI taxonomy): domain Eukaryota; kingdom Viridiplantae; phylum Streptophyta; class Pinopsida; order Pinales; family Pinaceae; genus Pseudotsuga; species Pseudotsuga menziesii. Next base: position 90,966 of record LPNX011100398.1, read on the forward strand.
TTTTTAAGGATTCTAATATTATACTTAAGTATAGTATTCTAGGCGATTTTTCTTGATTGAAAAAACATGTTTATAGATAGGTAGGAGAATATTGAATATGAAACATAAAATTAACACTGAAATGTGTAAAGTTTGGCGACTATTATGATAAAAAAAACATTTTTTATGTAAATATAGGCGATATTAGACACCAAATGGCGAAATTGTTTTTTGAAAAAAACCCAAAAAATAGGCAATTGGAAAAATTTCACCCCTAAAAATTACCTTGGTTGATGATCGGCAGAACTGGGCTTGTTGCAAGCATGTGCAAGATTTAAAGTGTCCTTTTCATAGGAATCAATTGATGGAGCATGATCAGTAACTACCTTAATGGAATCAACAACTATTTTTTATTTTCTATCAGGACTGATAGTAGATTTCCGTGCTTTCACGGCTGCATAAAAACGTCCTTTGTCCAAAAGGAGCTACTCCCAATAATTTTAATAATTTTTCATTGATGTTGTTGATGAGAAGTCAATATGGAATGATGTATTACTTACTTCCTTTGGAAGTGATTTAAGAAGAACCATGTGTGTGCCAAGGCCCCTTCCAATAGGAACAATCTTCATCCTACAGAGGCCTAGCATTGAAACATATGAAATCGTTGAGCTTAAAGTAGCCAAGATAAAAATGTCCAAGTTCCATGCCATAAGTTGCTCTGAAATCACCTTTAAGAGAAGAAAGGGGGTACCACTCCCCTTTATCATTTGGATACTTCTCCCATAAATTTTGGAGGCCATATTTTAAACTTCTTAACCCAGGGTGGGCTAGATTATGGAAGAGCTACTAAAGTTGTACTCTGTGTTTCTACATTTTCTTCCTAAACTCCCAAGGCTCTTTTCCATGGTGTAATTTGATTTCTTCTATTCCCTTCCCTATGTTCTTCTTGCACATCTTATAATTGCTTGGTGGAGGATATGCCCTAGTGGGTATTTACTTTCATCAGTTCCATGATTTTTCATTGTTATTTAATTGAGTTGATAGCCGTTTTTATTTGAGATTTGGGCAGACTACGACATATGTTTTTCATCTACATATGAGGATGAGACAATTTTACTATCAAGATTGATTCTATGGCATTATTTCAAAAATCGAAATAAACAATTATAAAAAATGAATATAAAAAATAACTGGTAGCAATGCATGGATAACTCATAGCTAATGAATGGATAACTAACAATTCATGGCAGATAACTAGAAGAGTGTGAGATAATAAAAAAATATAAAAAAATAACTCATAGTTGATAAATGGATAACAGGAAGATAACTAGAAGAATGTGAGATCAAAAGAAAAAGAATATAAAAAATAATTCATAGTTCATAAATCGATAAGAGGAAGATAACTAGAAGAATGTGAGATAAAAAGAAAAAGAATATAAAAAATAACTCATAGTTGATAAATCGATAATGGGGAGGATGTCGGTGATAACATATAGGTAGACATGGATAACTCAGAGACGTGATCTAGCCACAAACTATATGGGTGTGCTAGTAAATTTTTTTATTATCTTTAAATATACAAAAAATGTTTGTATTAATATTTTATAATAAAAATATTTAAAAATAAATCATTAATTTTTTTTTATATATTTTTTTTCAATTTAACTTTGTGTTTCTTTATTAGATTTATGTAAACGGGTTTTTATATAATGTAATATTTATATTGTAAATTGCAATATATGTTTTTAAGATTAAAAGTTGTTTTTTATCTAATATTTATCTTGTAATGTGTGTTTGTGATTGTCTAAGTAATGATAATCACTTTATCTAAGAATGCTTTAATATTTATCTTGTAACAAGTGTTTGTGATTATCGAAGTAATCATAGTCACTTTATCTAAGAATGCCCTATGTACACATATACTAGTTCGGAGTTTCATAATCTTTGCTACAGTATAAAATTTCTCTAACCTTCTAACTTGTCAAACCTAAGGAAACCTAGGAACTCTTTTAACTAAGTTTTTTTAGCACACAAATAACATTTTACAGTGATCAAAGTAATCCTCTTAAGGTATAATAGACTAGAGTTGGTCTCAGGTGTATTAATTCTTGCACATGATCTAGGAACTAAGAATCAATGTCATGAAAGAATAATCAACAAATACTCATGAAATGGTGTTAATCGGAACCAGAATGGTTTCCTCTTTATATATTCAATAAACAATGAATGGTTACAATACCAATGCCGAGAAATATCTTAAATCCATGAAGAATTCAAATACCTAAGGAGACAATTCGAATTTAGTGAGTGAGTCTAGCTTAACCGACCCTCAACCATTGGTTCACACTCAGTTAACCACTTGAACAAAACCCTAATTGGCTCACCAAACCCTAACTAAAGTTGGAGTGCAATAAATTACTGAATCTCAACTGAAGGAGATCAAACACATGTCATAGCAAGCCAACCATGAAGTGCTAGTGCTCCATGACTTCAATGAACCTCGATGAGGTTAACTGAAGCTGAACTGACCATCAGAAGTTGGTGGAGGCACCTTGTTGACTCCAGATTATTAAATAATAATAAATAATCATTAAATTTAATCATTAAATAATATATTTAATGAGAGGAGGCACCTTAACTGACTGGTTGAACTGATTGTAACCACCAGTTAGCAATTAGGTGCATTAATATCACTCAGATCACCCCCAGAGTGCTCCAGTTAGCCTCCTTGACTATAGGTAGGCATGGATGTGACTGGATGATGGCAATTAATGCTCCACTGATGTCAATTATACTTAGGATAGTGGTTTAACTAGGCTAATTTGACCGAAAGAGTGTGTATGATGGTAAATGTCTCCAACAAGGTGGACTTTAACTACCATCATGATCATCCTCGTGATCATCATCATCATCAAGAATACATTTAGTCAATGCAGTGTGTTAACTATCAATAAACTCTCAACCAAAAAAACCCCAAGAAAAAACCACATAGAAACCTATATTTATTGATGTGGGATTTGATGTGAAGCCATTCTTTCTCTTCCATTTTCATGCTCGTGCCACTATCCATGACCTGCAACTAAGGAATGGAAGGAAACATTGTAAACCCAAGAAACAATATGGAAAAATCAAGGCTAAATAATGTAGCTGATTTTTTTTCAGGAATATAAGACAACTTTATATTAATAAAAAAATTGTGTCGAAATTACATATAGTCCATAGATACAACGCCGGAACATAGAATCCATAGTGTAGGACCCAATTCTTAGTTTCGTGGAGTCATAAAGAGATAAATTAAACTAAGCAATGAAGGGAACATACAGGACAATAATTCTGAGTTGTTAAAAAATAGACACATCACCACTTGACTTCTTCTTTTGTTCATGTCCCAAATAAGCTCCCATTAAAAGAATACAATTTGTCCCTCTCTTTCCATAGACTCATCAGCAATAAGAAGATAGTGGAGCTTTCCATCCATTTTACCCAAAGCAACTTTTGATAGAGAATCCACTTAATAATTAAACTCGCTGTAAACATGGTTGAACGTGAGCCCCAAGAATTATTTCTTCAAATCATTGATGTTGTCCAACCAATGATTGAATTCCAGGGACTTGTGCACTCCCCAACGCCCAGTTTATGATAACTTGGGAATCACCCAACACTTGTAAATGTTTTAGCCCCCAAAATTTGGCACAAGTGAGCAGGCTCCAAATCCCAATCGTTTTTGGCCAAGTATTTGTTCCTAAACCAGCCTTTAACCAACATTTTATCCTGATGTGACTGCCAACCTTTATCACCATCCTAGCTCCACAATTCCCATCTAGGGTAGCACCATTAAAGAATCCCATCGCAATCTCTTGTGAAAGAGAAGGGAAGGATAGACATCTTCACTCTTTCGCATGACTTTCAATTCTCCATTCTCAAAATGTGGATAGAATCTTCAGATAAATATCCACAGGCATATGCAAGAGGTTGGAAAATAGAGCTAGGTTCCTAGCTTTCCAAAATTCCCACATCACGCATAACGAAAGATAACCATAGTAACCATTTCTGTTTTTCCAAGCCTGCAAAATTTGATTCACTAACTCACCAAACCAACAAAAATTAATCTTGAAGTGGTTCATCAAAAGCATCCAAATGTCAAGAAAATAAACGCAGACACCAAACAAATGGGCAACCGATTCCAACCAAGTTCACACAATAGACATCTGTCAGGACCCAAAAATCCCCTCCCCTATAAGACTTCCCATGTCATAATATTATTTTTCATACTCAACCAAAATAATAATAATATTTTTAATGGAGACAGCCCTTCCATAGCCATAATATCCACCAATCAGTTTCAATGGGACTGTTCATAGCAATGGAATCCTTATAGGCTAATTACGCTAAGACCTATCCATCCTAGGCATTAAAATCCCACACCAATTTATTTGGTCAATTAGAGAGGGAAATATTTCCATGCATGAGCAACATAGTATACCTATCCCAGTTAGCATCTAGACTTCCATTCAGCCCTAGTGCCTAGGAGTCATCCCATCATGAGTTTATAGAGGCTCTCTACACGTCATACAACATTGTGATGTTTTTTTTGGTGGAGCTCCCTCACCAACGCATGAGAGAGCCGATAGATTTCACGCAGGAAACATATCATGTCAATGCCCACATGAATTTGGAGGCCTCTTACTACCATCCAGGACAGGTCGCTTGATATGATGGGAAGGATTTTCTGCCTACTTTTCCATAATGGCAAGACCAAAGAGTAAGAACCCATCCCTCTTCTGATCCATGAAATGGGGATCAGTCCCTTGAAATATTTTTCCTTGATTAGATTTCCCAACAGGCAATTACAAGATATAAATCTCCATAGGGATTTTGCACATAGTGATATATTAAAATAAGCCAACTTTTTTATTCCCCAGCCACCGCATTCACGAGGGAGTGACAGGTCCTCCCAAGCCGCCAAATGTATTTTGCCAAAATCCATACTTCCCATTCACAGGAAATGAAACATTTTATCCCTGATATTTCCTAAAGTTGACACTAGCAATGAATATAATGACATCTAGTAAACAAAGAGGCCCTGGAGAACAGATGTAATGAGTGTTAACCTCCCTCCCAGGGAAAGGTATCGACAGGACCATCCATTTATTTTGTGAACAATACTCTTCATAATACAGTCCCAATCCTTTGCACTGTAGCCATTGGGCTTTAGAAAGAAACCCAAATACTTGAATCCATCACCAATAAGGCCAGAATTGAAGGGGAACAGAGAATTCATTGACTCCACAAGCTCACGATCCAGACAGGAACAAGAGAGGTAGGATTTAGAATTACTCGCCTCCAGTCCAAATGCATTGCAAAACCTATCCAAAAGAGAATGTAAATGTTTCCACTCAATAGGTGAGCCACCTCCAACGATAATTACATCATCCACAAACATGAGATGAGAAACTGACAGCCCACGAGCTACCTTAAAACCAAGGAATATTTTATTAGCTTTATCTTGTTGGATGAGAAGGATTAGACCTTTGATAGCCAGAATGAACAAATACGATGATAGGGGAAAGCCCTGGAGAATGAGTCTACTGCTATTGAATAAGTCAATGGGATCTCCATTGACTAAAACAACAAAATGTGCGGATGTAACCGCACTCATTATCCACTCCACTAGACCTAGGGACAAGCCATTTTGAATCATAATCAAATGAAGATAAACCCAGTCAACACGGTCATAGGCCTTCACTAAGTCGAGCTTCAGTAGAAACATAGTCTTTGTCACATACCCGAATTTTGTAAAATAATGTTATTTGTTTTAATTTGATTCCTAAGACATTATGTTAAATTTAATGCTAAGTAGAAACTGATGACTCAGCAGATTCAAAAGATGTGGAGTATAATTTTGAATATTTTATTTTTAATAAATAAAAAGTGGAGACAACAGCTTGGGAGAGCTGTTAATAAGAGTGTTACTGGTCAAACTGGTGGAAGGAACTAGGTGGAAATCAAAAGACAAGTGGCGGCATCCTCAAACACTTCCTATGTTGTAGGTGGAAACTTCCCTACATTTGGGGTCATGATCCCCCAAGAAAGTGGGATTAGAGCAGGTGGCTCAATTAATGACAACTAACCCAAAAAGACCTAGGCAATCTTTTAAAAGTACCCAATGTAGAGAGGTGAGGCTGCTCAGATATTTTCCAGGAGAAGAATCATTCAGGTGGAATGCACTTCAAGGAATTCATTGGGAAAAAGGGAAAAATTGTAAGGAAGGTGTTTGAGGGATGAACTGTAGTAACTTGATCTGATACAGCTTTCTAGCTGAGAGAATTGACTAATGAGTTCAGAGTTGGTATTGAGTCTCAGGACTAGTACTTGATTATTTGTTGCACCTAGTTCTAGCCAGGGATACCAGAGCAAGATCGAGGGTCCCGAGGAGTTGTTGTTTGAGCGCTCTCCAGGAGTTGGTAGGGAGGAATGGCCTCCCGTTGCTGTTGTCGACCCAGCTTTAAGAACAGGTTCTACTATTTATTAATTTTTGGGTTATTATTTGTGTGTGATTTAATGATATATTTGCAGTTTATGATGGAAAAACTTAGATGATAGAACATCTTAGTTTTCTTAGTGATGAAATTATTCTTAATAAGAAACAAACCCTACATGTGTTTTTCCCCATCTGGAGTAATCCAGATCGTACTCTAGCACAGGTGGTGTATTTAGATGAAGATAGTATGATGTATATTTAAGATGTTAGCTTGATCAAGATAATGTTTACTTTTATTTCATTATCAGAAGAAATAGTATTCGGTACATGGAGTAGGGTTAGGGTCAGACTTAGGTTATGAATGTCAAATTTTAGTAAAAGAAAAAGAAGCTATATATTTTTACTAACAGAAGTATGTTTGGTAAATAAATAGATCTTTATACAGCATGCATTTCTGTAACCTTATTACTTATTTTGAAACCAAAGAAAAGGATATATATTAGTTTAAATAGAGTAGGGTTAGACTAAATTTTTTTATTTTTAACTTTACAGTTTATTCCTTCCAGTTATGATATTTAACTACTGAATGTATAGAAACTAAGCTATGAGAATGAATAGCTAAACTTTGAATTACTTCTATAGATAAACTAGTTAGTTTTCGGAATTTACTTGTGGAGGGTAATGTAATTAATTCGTTCATTTTTATCTAGCTAAGCTTAAACAAGATCTACAGCTACTAACCTATCCTTTACAAACTGTTAACAAATATAGAACATAGATAGTTGTTATATCTTTTATTTTATAAATATTAATACTATAACATAAATAGGGTAACATAAAATACAGAAAGAACTTCTTATAAATATTCAATAAAGGAAGCGTAAAAATTTAATAACAAAATACTTTCTTAGTATACATTTATAAATAGACTAGGTACAAAAATAATGCATCTAATTATAGGAACAACTTTAGTATATAAATGAAATAATATTCTTATTCATTTATATTAAATACTAGATAAATATAATTTATGTACCTTAAAGATGAAATTAACAGTTACATAAGTACATTATTGAGAACATTAAATTACTTAATTTCTGAAGATAAACAATTATAAAACAATATTTAAAACTTTATTAGAATGGAATGAATCAAAGTAAGAAATGCGAAATAATGTACAGATATTTAACAGGTAACATTTAAATAATATTGCAGGGTAAAAATTTAAATGCCATAACTTGCAGTAGATAAACTAACAGAGTCTAAACATGCTCGACTCACCGAGCTCAACCATCCATAACAACATATAAGTAATAACCAAATTAATTACAGTATTTCTGGGTAAACCAAAGATAATTTAAGAAAAACAGTAAACACTTTTCTTATCGCCAAGTTAGGCTAAAACCCTAATATCTCAAAAATTATAGCAGAGATGTAAAACCAAAGAGTACAAGCTCTTTAAATGCCTCTCGGCCTCAAACAAACTAACAGAGCAAGGCTTTACTAGACTTCTATTATTTTTTTTTACATTTATACACAAGTGAACAGATTAAAAACCAAAATTTACAGTCACGGCCTAAGCCGGAAAACCGCGCATAAAGTAAGGGTGATCATAAACAAAAACAACGAACTAAATTAATCCAAGTAAACCAAAAACCCCGAGGGTTTCATAGGCCACGACGACAAACTGTTAAATGTCCCATAAGGGACTAAACAAGGACGAACGACCATGGATATCCAAGGCTTACCCGTGAACCAGCAAGCCGTTTTCAACCTCGCACCAACCACACAGAGAGAGACAGGTCAACACCTGTGAATAACAAGGAACAATAATGTAAATACCTGGTATTAAAAATAAACTACTGTGTAACAAGAATAAATTGCAAATTTAACCACGGGTTTGATAGTTTTTCTTACCTTAAATCTTAATTGAAACGTGACCACCCACAAATAGTAGTGCATCTACCAATGCGAGGAGGAGCCAAATCTTCATCTGCCACAGGGAAGTTGGAGATTACTAACACGGTACCTACCAACAGCGACCGAGAGTTGCAACAACTGGCCAAGCAAGAGATAACGCTTGGGCCATAACAATTCTTTAAACAAAATTACTCATGCTGCATAAACCCTAGACCCCAGCAGCTCTGCAATTACAGGACCACGACTCTCACTACCAGGGCAAAGAGGAAAGGAACTTTTTATAGTTGAAAGGTTCTTGTTTGAGCGAGCCGCAATGGTGAAACCATGGAGGAAGAACCACTAACGTAGCCTAAGCAACAAACCATTTGTTTTTGTGTGACAACACTTCTCTATTATGCATTAGGGACGAGCTCACGAGGTGTAGAAGCAGGCAGGAAGACTACCAGCAACGAGTTACGAGTGACAGTGCAGACAAGAACAAAGCTTGCAGAGCGGCCGGAGGCCCGAAGGCGACGGAGGGAATGACAAAGCTAGGGTTCGATACTGCCCTTTTAATCTCACAACAAATGGCTATGAGGAGTCCACGTAGCCAACTAATTATTTGCATGCAGTGGATGAGAACTGTATAGTTCCAACGATCAATCATTCAATTTATTTTTCATCCCAATCATGCGATGGGAGAAGTTTCTACAAGGTTCGTTGATACCGAATGTCAACCCAGCCTTCACGCTATAAATTTAAACCAAAGAAACCTTAGTACAAGAGTGGGTTTATATCATAGCATGGATCTACACCAATGCGCGACCTAGTACTTTGCACATGTAAAGGAGGCATATAATAAAAGTGTATAAAGCTTAGATCAAAGTTAAACCATAGTTTCTTTATGGCGCGCTCCATTTTCATAACCCTTTTTCTCTATACATTGCAAAATAATCTTTCAACAAACTAGTATAATGGTGGCATGGGTATGTCACTTATCATTAACTAAAGATTGAACAATGTAAAGTTATGCCTTAAGACTCATCAAGGGCGGGGCCATTATTACTAACCATTGTTATTTACTAACATGGTGTTTATTCGTTCAATGGTTATAAATCCATTAAGGATATGCCTTTCATAACTATAAAAGGAAATTTATAAAACCTGTTTATGGTAAGATATCCATCGTGACAAATTAACTCTAGTGATATCTTTAAATAGTTATTGTTGTATAAACTACTAAGTTGCAAACAAAAATGTTAAACATCATTATAATATTATCAAGCTTGACAATAAGTAACCTTTGACAATTAATAACCATAACTGGGCCATATCATCCGCATAAGTTATGTGCAGAAGAATTAGGTTCTTTCGCACCATCTTAGTTTAATTGATAGTAGTATCAATGAAGAAATAAATTCCTTAACACATATTTCATTAAATTTGTAATTATTTAGTGGATCTAGAATTTAGAACTTCCGCTAGATTGAGTTCTTTCAAGATGAGGAAAGTCATAGACTTT
>LPNX011100415.1:1524-104704 GCA_001517045.1 Pseudotsuga menziesii
GTATATATATATATGTATATATATATATGTATATATATATATGTATATATATATATGTATATATATATATGCTTGTTTTTGTTGGGTGTGGACCCTGATGCACATGATTGATGAGATGTTTTGTGTTGAGCAGGAAGCTCTGGAGCACTTGAGTGATTGATGATTTGTGTTGAACAAGAAGCTCTAGAGCACATGAGTACTTAACTTTGTGTTGAGCGAGAAGCTCTGGAACACATGAAAATATAATTGGAAGTGTTGGGAATAAGCCCTGGACCCTTCCATGTTAATGTTGAGCATAATCTCTGGAGCATCGATGTTGATGTTGAGAATAACCTCTTGCTTCTTATCAACAGGGATAGGGTTGGATACCCATTCCGCCATAGCTATGGGATAAATAAAACCATATTTCAACAGTTTTTCAACTTCAGCCTTCACAGCCACTGCGTTATGTGGGTTAACAGGTCTTAAATTTTTCCAAACAGGTTTAGAGTCAGGGTATGTTCGGATCTCATGCTAAACTATCGATGGATCAATACCTGGGATCTCCTCATATGACCAGGCAAAGATGTCACGAACTTACTTGAACAAGGACATATAAATTGTAATCTCCTCAAGAGAGAAGTTTGCACCTATATGTATATTTTCCATGACATCAGGATTTACAAAGATGTTGATAGGGATAGTAGCAGAAATATTTTCCATATTCCCCTCGACAAACATTCCTTCCCTTGGTAAGGGATTGATGGGTGTATCAACATCATGAGTTAGTCTCATTTGAAACTCTTGATTCTCTATCTTGCTTAGTTCTAGAACAAAATAGGATCAATGATGAATATCTTCGTAGATCTTATCACATCCACACATGGCTTCCAAAATGGCTTCATCAGAAGGTAAAACCATATCTAAACAATTTGTAGAATGAAAAGCGTTTTCTACCTAGGAAGGAAAATAGAATTCTTCTAGGTTCTCTAAGACTGTGAGAGGGTTTGGAATGGGACCAACAGTGGTTTGAGTGATAGCTTGGTAAGCCACTTACACTGTCTATAAGGGAAATTTCGGTTCATGGGGGGAAGGGAGAACCAAAGGATGAGTCCTATCAACAACCGTGGCTATGGACTTCCCCACACTAGTAGAACCTATATAGTTAATTGGGGCTGGAAGATCAAATGTGCCCATCAGTGATGCATACATTCGAGCCCCCAAGCTCTCAGTAGCAGATTTCACCTAATCAACCAATGGTACAGTGGACTCATTACACTCCATGCAGCATTTTCGAGTAAAATTGATTTGGTCAACAGTAACCAACTTCCCTTCGTGTGGAAACACTACCACCCAAAAGACAATCGATGTAATAGCAGACATGGCATAAGTCCAACTTCTTCCCAAAAGCAAGTTATAACTAAGGGTGGATCAATCACCTCTACCTCAATAGACACTGCTTTCCCTCCTAGCTTAATTTCAAAAGTCGGTAGGATTCCATGTAGACAGAATGACCTTAAGTTGAAAGTAATAAGCAGGGTGTTTGACAGAACCAGTTCTGGGGATCTGAGAGCTTTCCAACATGACAAGGACATAACACATGTAGAAGCACCCTTGTCAACAACTGCCCTTCCAATGGTCTTCCACCATGGATGAAATCTATTGATAAGGCTACATCGTAAGGTAGGTGAATTTTAACATCAGACAAGTGAAATTTCGCCATGAGACTCGACGAGTCCATGCTACCTAAGGCTGCTAAGAGTGCATCCCGCTGGGCAGGACAGCTCTGTAACACCTCTAAAGATGACATTGCACATGGGGTTTAGGCCAAGTCTTCAACCATAGAGTAGTTTGAAGTAGCCCTAGCATTAGGGTTATGCAAGGTCTTCTTAAAGGCACCTTTTGGTATCTTAGGCATAGTTTCAGTAGGCTTCTCGATCATGAGAGGGTTAGAATTTTTACCTATGGACTTAGCCTTCTCAGAAGTCTCTTTTTCATAGTTTTTGTTCCTGTTCTATAGCAAAGTCATAGAAAGAACCATGTTGATATAATTGGGGTCAGGGGCACTTGGAGTGCCCCCTGCTACATTAGAAGCTGAAGCTGAATTCTACCCTTAGGGAAAAGGATCCTTCAGGACAACTAGCTGTTGAGATTTTAGAATCTTCTGGGCTTGTTCCATAAGGGGCCAAAGATGGGTCAGGTGACCTTCATGGCACAACTTACATGGTAATTTCACCTTTTTCTTTTCTTTCTTGCCCCCATTAGCACTATTTGTGGGTTTCTACTTGTTTTGATTTCCCTCCCATTTCTTTCCTCTCTTAGTTTTCCCACCGAGCTGCTGATTTCCCTTTTGAGACGTCTATGCAAAAACAATTGCATTTTGGGGTGAGGGGGCAGCCTTTGCTTCCTCCACCGTAGAATGTTTGATGGACAGTTGATGGAGCTTTTTGGCCAAAGATTCTATAGTGGGAGAGTTTACGGACCCAACCACACCATCGGCATGGGGTCCAGGCTTAGGTTTCTCTGCATCGTGGGTAGGCCTCGGTGCCTCAGGGATAATCTCATAGAAGATCCTAGATTGTGAATAAATAAAATCCAATTGCTGGGCCCTGAGGATAGCTTCTTCCTCATTCGTCACTCCTGAAGTGGATACATCCTTAGATATATAAGGCAACAGGGATTTAACGAACCACTCTAATAAAAACTTAGGAGGAATAGTGGCTTTAATAAGGATCTTTCACCTCCTCCACTCTTGGATGTGATCCGAGATGTGGGTAGCCTTGTTTTGTTGGAGGGTAGATAACAAGTCTCTTGCGAAATCATATCGGATCAAAAGCTTAAAGTGGCTAAGAAATGCATTATCCAAGTACCAAAAACTACTGAACACAATAGAAGGCAACTCAATATACCGTTTTGTTGTAGCAGTTGTTAAGGTTCTTTGGAACAGCCTCAACCTAACTGAATCTTCATTTAGTGAATTATAAGAACACCATAAATGAAAAGTGGTGGCATGAGCCCCGGGATCTTCACCAACTTTGCCTTTGAATTTTGGGATGTTCGATGGCAATTTGGTGGGGACAGGTGGCCATAAGGGGTCATGCCTCACTGGGTCATTCATCAATTTAGACAAATCTGGAAAGTTTAACGTTTCCAGGAAAGGAAGCTTAGGTTGAACCATATTACTAAAAGTTCCATTCTGGGGATTAGAGGGACTTGCCCCCAAATTCCCATATGTAAAGGTGGGGTTTCCCCCTACCGCTGGTTGCGAAGTGGATGGATTACTTTGAAACTGATTCCATTCGTAAGCCATAGGATTATGGGTGGGAGGTGCAGTATAAGAGGTTCGGGACGTCCCAATCGAAACTAGGATTTGAAAAACAAGAGCAGGTATCCCTCCACTAAACAACGAAAAAGGGAGAGCTCATGAATGAGGTCGAGACCGGAGTTTGAAAACCTTGCCCATAAGGGTTAGTGCTTCCAAACTGTACTCCTACATAAGAGGGTGATGGGCCTACATATGGAGTGGATGGGGGAATATGGCCCCCATTCCAAGGAAATCCTTGGACAAAAGCCGAGGATCCTACCGGACCGCTCTGGGCAGTGTGTGCAAAGGAGGAAGGAACAATAGGTATACTAGGAATCCCAGTAACCATTACACCAGAAGCACCTGCTAGGCTTGTGGGAACCAACGGTTGAACCACTTGGCTCACTGGAGTTAGGAGCATAGTAGGTATACTATATTTAGGGGCACCTACTAGGAGAGGTAGTACCCCTTCAGCCGGAGTGGCTTAGGTGGAAACAAAAGAGCTTTTTCCTGTAGTGGACATAATCCTACCCACAGGGACACCAAATATGGGTGGATCAAAAGGATGAACTTGGAAGATCATAGGATTGTTTAAGTCAATCAAGGGTGTGTTAAAATTCCTTACAAACTCGTGAGCCTGCAAGTCTTCTATCTCAACTATATTAAAATAAAAATGGTTAGCCCTAAGTTCTGGTTCACCCAGAACTTCACTTACTCCTATCGGTTCAAATGAACCATCTGTGTCCAATATCCACCTTTGAGGTGGAGGTGGAGGTTCCAAGGTGATGAGAGGGGGAATGTTTTGCAACCTTCATGACGTTCTAATAGGTTGGTCCTCCATGATTGTAAATTTGACAATTCGAAACCTAAGGTTGGAAAACACAGACAAACCATAGAGAAATCACTACAAAAATTCCTAAAGTCTCAATAGTCAGCAAGGGTAAAAGATATACTTTCCTGAAGAAAGTTGAAGAATAGTTACTTGGTGTCCTTGAAGAGGTGCTTAGGCACAAGTGGAGGAATCACCCACCACCCTCCTACACTTTCAACAAGGTTTACCTTCCAAGCCCATCTAATGTGAACCAGAAATAGCCTTCTGGTTTACCTAGGTATGAACCCTAAATTTCAAGAGACTAGAGGCTACCTTTACTATACCAACAGTCTAGGGGGACAGTCACAAGCCTGACTCGTATGCATGGGTAGGGTAGTCGAGCCTGAAACTCTGTCTAGGATAGAATCCCTAGATGTGTAAAAGTCCTGATTTATGTTTCGATAAGGAATCAGAGGGTTATATCCTCAGTCCAATGCCTCCACACAGCCTCATGCTTGACTCCCGTTTGAGAGGAGCTTCCCAGATACTATCGATAAAGAGAAGGATTTACCTATATAATGGCCCATTATGTCTGAATTTAAATACTTATGGGAAGTTTACACTTCCTATCTGACAAATCTAGCCTAAGCTATTAGGTGTATGGCCCTAAAAAATAAAAATTACTAATATATTTTAATGATCACGTTCATTTTAAGGGCTATTTTTACTCAGAAGGCAAGTGGAGTGAAAGACTGATGTTTTTTTACTCGATAATAAATGTAAAAACAATGGTGTATGTTTCCAAAGCAAAACTATCACTACTAAAAACAAACGTTTTCTCTTCTTTTTGTAAATATAGATTGATGAAAATGCAACGATAAAGAGAATACTAAGACTATATTTATGTATTTTTTTGAGATTATATTTTAAAAACTAAAAATAAAACTACTCTATGCAAATCAAATGCAAAAGCTTCTAAATGTTTTCTTTTCACTTTTTAAAATGCTCAAAGACTACTATGCACCTAAATGCTCAAAACTTGAGTATGCTTGAATTGAACTAACTGTATAAAGTAAGCAAAGTGAAGTAAACAGATTAATAAGACCAAGGATCAACCACCTAAGAAAGACTTGGAACCTTAGCTTGGGCAAATACAATGAAAGGAAATCACTGAGATCACACAAAGACAAGTGGCAAACCAATCACTATCTAAAAATAGAATGGGACATACAGTGTCTAGAACCCTGATCACTAATTCAGACAACCAACACTTAAACCTATAACTCAAATAGGTAAATCCACTTCAAGTTGCAAACAAAAATACAATCCAAATGATAATAACTCAAGGGCTTTACAAGAAAGAAGAAGGTGTGGCTAACAAGGTCATCAAACTCACAGTGCAATGCTTATAAGGAAGACCAACCAACAAACAAACTTTAAAAAGGGACAGGGAAAATCAAACCCTAGCCCAAAAATTTCATTGCTCGGGCTTGTACGTGACTATGTACAAGGTCAACTCGCATACTGTACGCAACTGTGCTATAGAGCAACCCGCATACGCAGGCCTCTGTACGTGACTGTATACAAGAGCAACTTGCGTACAGGTATAAAGTTTTCTAATAAAAAGAAAACTTTTCAAGGTATTCAAACACTACCCTAAGCATGAACCAAGACAGGATACCACACACATAATCAAGGCAAAGACTGGGAAACGGTCAACAGAAATAACCCATAGTAGTCTGGGATCCCCAGCGGAGTCGCCAGTTTTGTTGTTCAAGAATAAACACCCTTGTAACCTAGGGTTGGGGGTTACCAGCTTACTCCTAAAACTTACAAACAATCATCTTTAAAGTACAAAAAAAGTAATAGGAAGAAATGTTGAACTCACCCGATTAACAACGGTTGATCCAAGCCTTCTCTTCTCCTGCTCTGCTCCTCTCCAAAGCTTTCAGGGATACACCTCCTTCACCTGCAAAGAGAAAATTCTCCAAGTACAATTTTATACATGTATATATGACAGGTTAGATAATCAACATATAGATTTATTAATCAAAATTATTCATCAAACCATGATACATGAAAGAGACTCAACACAAATTTGGAAGAAAAATTCTCTTTATTAACAATAGTGAATGAGATAAGTGTACAACCCAACGTCTGAAACAAGGACTCCTTTGCAACGAAAGGATTCTGAATTTTGTTGCTCCAAAGACTTCTGAAGATATACCACCAGCATAACTTTTCTCTCCAATATTGATTGATTAATTACCTCCCGAAGGCCTCTATTTATAGTTTGGGAAATAGAGCAGTTTTGAAGGTTGAGGAGGTTGAGACAGTTGAGATAGTTAATGATTACGGCTCAACAAATCTCCATTAATCATGTTTTATTATTTTTAATGTTGAATGGATGTGTGAGTGAGTATTAACACTGGAAACCTGTGTATGACATGCAATTTTCTATAAGGGAAACTCGTGTACAGATCTGTATGCGGGTTGTAATGAAGATACTCGCATACAGTACACAGGATGCTGTGGAGATAGTCACGTATGTACATGATTTACTGTGGAGATAGTCACGTACAAAAATCAACATATAAAAAGGTAAAATGGCAAGCTGGTTGGATAGTGAATGCATCTCATGTCATGCCCATCTATAGTGTTTAGGCAACCTTCAATCCAAAAGTGTCCTTTTGTGTGCCAAAATATGAAGTGTCAACACTCAAACGGAGAACTGCCATTTGGGTTGATAACGCCATTCCATATTGATGTTGAGCATAATCTCTGGAGCATCAGATTCTTGTCCATTGGATCCCTAGTTGTATCATACAAGTACATCCTAGAATTAGTGTTGAGCAAAGAGCTCCAAAATCACACTAATTTGTAACTCCCTGTTAAAGCATTCAGTATGGGATTTGTTAAGTGCTAGGGCTTATTGAAAAAAATTTAATAACTTCTGAGTGAACACGAATCAAGAAAAATATTGATCTCATTATACTTATTTATAACTGATTAAATGAAATTTCGAATTTATGTATTCTCATCAAGTACTAAAGAACTAGCACATTGTATGAGGGAAATCCAACATGCAAGGATGCTTAGAGTTTCCTAGCCTAGTAGACCAAAACCATCTACCTACTTGACCTTAATGAAGAAGTGCCATAAGTCTAGGGATCATGGTATATGATTCCCAAAGAAAAATGTTAACAAGTATTATATTATTATGTACTTTATACATGGTATGTATAAAGAATTAAATATATTTATAATATTAATGATGAAGGAAAGAAAGAAAATCTCCATCCATTATTATTTATTATGTAAAGATAATAAATTGTCCAAAAAAAACATACAAAGTCTAATTAGGAAGTAGTTGAAAGTTCCTAAGTTAAAATATTAATAATTACCCAAAGTAATTGAAAAGGGTTAAATCAAGAAACCAAGGTTTCTTGATTTAATCGTCCCTTTGACTAAAAATTCCATCTATAAAGACTCAAGCCAAGGAAAGGATTGGGGTTCTGATCTATCATTAGAGGAGTCATTTTATTCCTGGTTGATCTCAATTAGTTCTTAGAGAACATTTTCTTGGAACGAAAATAGAGAACTGAACTAGACCTAATATACAAGATAAGAAGCCCTACCTTACGAGCTCTAAGCTAATTGAATGTTGGAGTCCATCTCGGGGGGATCCCAATTGAAACTAGGAACGGTTCTCGGTCATGGTTGGGAAGAACGTGGTAGTTCCCAAGTTATTTGAGTGTGTAAGTTCAACCAATAACAGAGCTTCAAGTTACATATATGAAGCCCTATAATGTCTATACTACTTTCCTAGAATAAATGCTAGCTATGTTAGGAAAATGATTACATTGCATTTACTATCCCAATGTATATGTTTCTGTGTTTAAATCTACTAGGGTTTTCATTTTAAAATATTATCCCTAGGTTGTAAGTGATTTTCTATACCAGGTTTATCCATATTTTATTTATTAATTTACTTGTGCAAGTTAAATTTCTCTACAAATGTTCATCAAGGGCTTTGCACCCTAGTTTTAATTCATGTATTATTTTTACTAATGAAACCGGGTTAAGTACAAACTAGGTTTATTTCAGATCTATTATTTATCTACTCCTTTGGTTTTTACACTCTACTAACATATCCCATTTGATAGCAGAGGCATGTTCTAGAATTACAGAAACTAGTTCAGAGGTAAGTTAAAGGCCGACATTGCAATGTTTATTTCAAAATGTCAGGAATGCCAGCTAGTCAAAGCTAAGCATAAACATTCTTCATGATTGCTACAGCCATTATCCATTCTGGAATGGATGTGGGATGTCATTAGTATGGATTTCATCACTGGTTTACCAAAAAGTAAGAAGAAAAATGATTCTATTTTTGTAGTGATGGAAAAGTTGTGGAAAACAACACACTTCATTCCTGTGAAGTCCACCTACAAGGCAGTGAACATTGCTGATATATTCTTGAAGGAGATATTTATATTGCATGGGATACCCAAGGAAATCATCTTGGGTCGATATGTTAAGTTCACAGGAAACTTTTGGAGATATTTATTCTCCAAATTAGAGACACAGTTGAACTTTAGCATTGCATATCACCCACAAGTAGAAATAGTAAACCATATTGTTGAGGAAATGCTTTGGATGCATGTCATGAAGAACCCCATGAAGTTGGAGCATTGCCTGCATCTCGTAGAGTTTGCATATCACAATGGTTATCTGATTTCCACCAAGATGATCCCCTTTGAGGTACTCTATGGACAGATGTGTAGAACATCAGTTACTTGGTATAGCCCAATGGATCGGCTCATGTTAGGGCCTGATTTGTTGATGGAATTGGAACACTTGGTTACCAAGGTCTAGGTGAACCTTAAAGAAGCACAAGACCGTCAAAAAAGTTACGTGGATCAGAAAAGAAAACATAAGGACTTTCAAATAGTCAATCATGTTTACTTGAAATTAAAATCCAAATGAAGGTCATTGAGCTTGGGTAGGTGTGGTAAGCTTGGACCAATATTTTGTGGGCCTTTTGAAATACTAGCCAATAAAGGGCCAGTGGCATATGAACTAGCTTTACGTGAACATGTAAGAGTCCATAATTTTTTCCTTGCATATTTGTTAAAGAAATATGTTTATGATACTAAACATGTTCTTGATTGGTCCCTAGTACAGGTGGAACATGAAGGGGAGTTTTCCCTTGAGCCTATTGATATAATAGACAAGAGAGAGGTGTAGATTTGGAAGTGCAATGGAAGAACTTTGAGGCTGATGAGGCTACTTGGGAGAATGAAGCCACCATGAGAAAGGCTTACCCCATCTTGTTTCATGATTTCATTCTGAGTCCCTAGAACACTGGGGACGGTGTTTTTCTATGTGGGGAGGGATGTAATATCCCAAATTTTGGACCTAACACTTATAGGCATGTACCTATTGATTATGATGTTCACTTGATATTTTATTTTGATATATTGGGTCGAAGACCCCACTGCATATGAACATGATGATTTGTTTTATATATTGGGCGTAAGCCAATTATTGATGATATATATATAGATATATATGCTTGCTTGTGTTGGGCGTGGAGCCTGAAGCACATGATTGATGAGATGTTTTGTGTTGAGTAGGAAGCTCTGGAGCACTTGAGTGATTGATGATTTGTGTTGAGTGAGAAGCTCTAGAACACATGAAAAGATAATTGAAAATGTTGGGCATAAGCCCTAGACCCTTCCATGTTGATGTTGAGCATAACCTCTGGAGCATCGAATCATTGGCCATTGTATCCCTATTTGTATTATACAAGTACATCCTAGCATTATTGTTGAGCAAAGAGATTTGGAATCGCATTAAGTTGTAACTCCCTATTAAAGCATTGAGTATGGGCTCTGGTAAGCACTAGGGGTTACTGAAAAGAATTTAATAACTTTTGAGTGAAAACAAATTGAGAAAAATATTGATCTCATTATACTTATTTATAAGTGATTAAATGAAATTTTGAATTTATGTATTCTCATCAAGTACTGAAGAACTACCACATTATATGAGGGAAATCCAACATGCAGGGATGCTTAGATTTGCCTAGCCTAGTAGACCTAAACCATCTATCTACTTGACCTTAATGAAGAAGTGTCATTAAGTCTAGGGATCATGGTATATGATGCCCAAAGAAAAATGTTAACAAGTATTATATTATTATGTACTTTATACACGGTATGTATAAAGAATTAAATATATTTATAATATTAATGATGAAAGAAAGAAAGAAAATACCGATCCATTATTATTTATTATGTAAAGATAATAAATTGTCCAAAAAAACTTACAAAGTCTAATTAGGAAGTAGTTGAAAGTTCCTAAGTTAAAATATTAATAATTACCCAAAGTAATTGAAAAGGGTTAAATCAAGAAACCAAAGTTTCTTGATTTAATCGTTCATTTTACTGAAAAGTATGTCTATAAAGACTTAAGCCAAGGAAAGGATTGGGGTTTTGATCTATCATTAGAGGAGTCATTTTCTTCCTGGTTGCTCTCAAATAATTCTTGGAGAACATTTTCATGGAAGGAAAACGGAGAACTGATCCAGACCTGATATACTACAGAAGAAACCCTACCTTAGGAGCTCTAAGCTACTTGAATGTTGGAGTCCATCTTGGAGGGATCCATATTGAAACTAGGAATGGTTCCGGGTCATGGTTGGGTGGAACGTGGTATTTTCCAAGTGATTTGGTAATTAAAAATAGAGGTTAGATCTGCCTTGAATTGTTAATACTGGTTATTTGAGTGTGTAGGTTCAGCCATTAACAAAGATTCAAGTTACATGTATGAATCCATAGACTGTCTATACTACTTTCATAGAATAAATGCTATCTATTTTAGGAAAATGATTACATTGCATTTCCTAACCCAATGTATATGTTTCTCTATTTAAATATTATAGGGTTTGCATTTTGAAATATTAACCCTAGGATAAAAGTGATTTTCTATACCATGTTTATCCATACTTTATTTATTAGTTTACTTCTGCAAGTTAAATTTCTCTACAAATGTTCATCAAGGGTTATGCACCCTTGTTTTAATTCTTGTATTATTTTTACTAATGAAACTAGGTTATGTACAAACTAGGTTTATTTTAGATCTATTATTTATCTACTCCTTTGGTCTTTATACTCTACTAACATATTCCATTTGTCAGCAGAGGCATGTTCTAGAATTACATAAACTAGTTCAGAGGTAAGTTATATATATACCTATAAGTGCAAACTTAAAACCTAGATAACCTAAGATATTATCTACAAACTAAACTACTATATTATATATCAATATGTGTAGACATCAACAGTAAACAAATCAAAATACTATCTATAAATATACATTAACAGTTATAGAATGAAATTATGAATCTAATCAATTAAAGTACAAACTATAATTATTCCTAAGATAAATACACTAGTAAAGACCTTCTAAGCTCTGCATATTTAAATACAAGATAATTGCTAAAACATTCCATTAAAATTTACATCCTCATAAACACCGAACATAGTGAGTATCGTGACCATTTTTTGGTCCAAGTATCAAGTCTCTTTTCATTATTTAAATCCACATGATAAAAAATTATGTCATACAAATCAGATAGTCTCATTTAAATATCACTCACGGCCATCACATAAAGATTATCCAATTAAACATTCCAACCATTAAATTAAATCCTTAGTTATCCATAGGTCACAGTATCAACCCCTCTGGGTTACAAAATACAAGTCACAGGCTTAATAAAATCACCACATAAAATGCTACACATTAGTCATTTACATAACCACGAAACCATAATATTAAAAACCCCAGTATAAATTCATATGCATAAATCATTTCCATTTTATAAACCATATTGAAATTTCTACACAGCCCCAAGTAATTACAAGGGTGGACAGGAATCCAATCCTGTGGGCATCCAAGCCCCATTTCACATCCACATAAAAATACAACTCGTTGCATCAACCACGAATAGGGTTTGAACCTAGTGGGTATTTGTTTACATTAAATAATGGCCATGCTATGCATACAGCATATGTGGGATACAAAATTTATTAACCTTAATACTTTTCATAACAAACATACATGCCACATCTAAGTCGTAAGAATCAAGCTCTATCCCTGCGTTGTAACCATGTCCTCAGCCAAATTAAATAAACACACAGGATAATAAATCAAAGCAATGAATCATTACATAAGAGTTCCTAACACCCTCATTAAGCTCTGCGTAGCATTTACGTAAGACACAGATTATAAAATAAAATAAATAGTATATATAAACAATGAACGAGCACTGCCAATGTTTTCACCTCAGTAATGAAAACCCTCTAGGCTGGAACCCATATCTCTTTTGTTTCCACATTACATTAAGTAATAACCATAAAGTAAATCCAAACAGAATATGATTTTATCAGCTTCCATGGTGAGCACCTATGCCATCTACGACATGGCCAAGCCATACGGTGTAAAATATTATAGCTAGGTTTTAAATAAAAACAATTTATACACAGTCCATCAATGAAGGTGAATGCCTCAATCAACTCACAAAAATAATCAAATAGGAGTGGAATAAATTCAACACATACAAAGTAAACATAATAACCATTTACATTTCATAAACACAGTATATATTATGTACAGGAATTCCAATAACGCAAGTCAAGTATTATCCAGTCGTGCCAAGGGCTATGGCACCATTGCAAGAAATGGTGCTTCCTAGGCATAACAGCATCAAATTTCAAAATATGAATTACAAATAACATAATTTATACACTAAGCCTATAAGGGCACTAAAATTCGCTCCAAGGCCAAAAGGCCTCACAAAATATAAAAAAAACCAAGTTTGTTAACACAAGCCTGAATGCGCATCAAAACCACATAGAGATGCCCCAAACCAAATGAATGAAGACTAAACATAGTCAGGCCCAGAGATAACAAGCGTAGGATTGTGTGGCAGTATTACCTTATACCTTGGCACCACTTACGAACTAGTGATGAAGCTTTGAGTCACACTGCTCATCGCTAACCTTGGCACCTGCAAACCACCAACCAAAAAAAGGATGAGAAGTAGGGAATGTCTACAAGCAAGGAGATAAACATCAAATGCTATCATGAAAACAACAGTGCTTACCTTCGTGAACCAGGGTGTTGTCTTCATCTCTTGTGCAGAGCCAAGCCCAAAACAACCAACAACCAAGAGAAATGACAAACCATCGAAAGAGCCAAACCCTATGTTTGGTCTGCCACAAACCCCAAGGAGCATTAATGGCGCCAGCCTGGTGTCCAATCCCCACTCAAAGCCCACTATTCCATATTTTGTAAACGATTCATTATCATTGGTTTCCATGCATACCTTAAACCCCATCGCATAAGTCAAAAATAAATTGCCATCCCAAGCTTGTTCACAAGGTATCGTGTATCCTATAGTATAATGACAGACCATTTAATATAATGCACCAACCCAAAGTCTTTGCACCATGTGCAGAGTAGAACATAGGATATGTATCGTTATACTTTAGGCTTAAGCCTTAATAATTTACATGTTCCCTAAGCTTAATGCTTAGTAACCATGGCATATGAAATATGCCATGGTTTCATTGCTAGGAATAAAATCCAAGTCTGACCTCTAGCCAAGTTATAACCTGCCAATAAAAACAAGAGATATGTTAATACCTGTAATAAAATAAACAGGAATTATAAATATATTGATTAGTAGAGATAACATAGATACATTATCTAGGTTAAATGAATAATGGAAATATAGTTTACTTTGCTAACAAGATATGTCAGTAAAGTACCATATTAACAAACAGTAGGTATGTTAATGATCACCATGTTTAGTGATCTTTAAATCTCTGTTGCTAAGTTTAATATGCATATGAAAACAAAAGAGGTTCCTTAGTTCAAAGAACTAAGTAAGCCTGCTAGTCAGGTAAACACTTTACCTCTCAGACCATCATGGGAGAATGAGTCCCACCACTCCGCCCATTTTTTTTCCAAAAATAGAGTTAAGTTAGAACCATATATATAACAAGTAAGACTATGCAGAATGAACAAAGCATATAATCAAGTAATGACACATAAACAACAATGTAACTATAAGAATCGAAGTAGTAACCAGCATTACAACATCTCAATTAAAACACAACAATAAGTATTACTAAAAGAATGATGATAGGAAGTAAGAACAACATGCGATCAAGCAGTGGTACAACTAGTATACGTTATATTCCACAAGTTTTTAATAATGTTCTGTTTAGGTATTTTTTACTAGCCTATATTTTTTTTTTCAAATTTTGGGGACATTACAGTGACATATTCATTTGATAAGTGGTGGATTTGGTCGTGATGGTTGGAAATCTTTCGCATAGGTGCTCCTAGACTATAATAATTGGAGGGGTGCTAGTTGAACAAACCATCATTGTTGTTCAGTGAACAGATCATAGAAGAGTAGAGAGCGATATCCAACCAAAGTTGTGAAGTTGTGAGTGATTGAAGTATCACAATGGTGCAAGAAATATCAAGTGGTAGCATCCATGAATCACCACCTATCAGCACACCAATTGTGAAAGAGGGGGTAGGAATCGATACAGAATTTCCATGGGTTCTAGGAAAGAATAAGGGGGAAAATTGACCCAATTCTCCCTTGTAAAATAAGAGGACTACCAGAAACTCAAGTAGAGCAGAAGCAGAAGTAGTGGCACAGGATGGGCCATCGGCAACTAGTGCAGAAGGCTCCACAATAAGACATTGTTCATGTATTTGTAACTTTTAAATGTATTCAATTATATTTTACCCTAATGTTCCTATTGGGAGACTTATTTTTATTTCATTGTACCCCTATGTTCCTATCGACGGAGTCATTAATATAACAAAGTCATGTAAAGTAAATGAGGTTAACCCTTTGTTGTAATTTGGAGCAATAGTCCCCACAATTGAGTTGAGGTTAACCCTCCTTGTTTATCAAGGGGGGGGATTCCCCACAGTTTAGGGGCACTAGGGTTATTAGACTCTCCTAGATAATTTATCCCTGGTAAGTAATTGTTAAGTCGGAAATTAGTATAAATAGAGAGTGAGCCTCTCTATTTTTCACACACTCACACTCAGTTGTAGCGCATGAGTGAGAGAGAGAAGAAGCTAGGATAAGAGAGAGAGAGAGAGATCAGTCGTCGGAGATCATATTTGTATATTTTGGTTTTACTTTTGGTGCTCATTCTATCTCTGAGGAATTTGTAGGGTTTTCTCCTTTATAGTTTCCTCGAGGAAAATATTTGTGTTCATTGTCTCTTCTAATTGATTGTTGTGCTTGTTATTCTCTCAGTTAAGATCCTAATATCATATTGCCTAGATGATAAAAATATAACATGGTATCAGAGTTAACTAGAGAAGAATATACTGTGCATTTGTGGAAGCTAGGGCTTCTTACATTTTTGGGTTTCTCTCCACAATCCATCAGCAAAAGGAGGCTAGGATAACTCTCTATTGAAGGGCGCATCTTTCTGTCGAAGCAAAATTTGATTCCAAGCATTTTTAGTTTTTGTTGTGGGAAGTTAGGGATTTTTACAGAAGAGGAATTTTTGAGTGAGCCCAACATAAGATTGATCTCCTCATCAAAATCAAAGATTAGATACCAAGTTCAAAGTTTTTGGTTAAGTAAAACTCCAGGAAAGTAAAACCCTAGTTTGACCCTAGGCCTGAAAAACCCTAAAATACTAAAACTGGTAGTTTTGTTAAATTCCATATATATTGGGATTGAAGAAGTCTCAGGGGACAAAATTTTCATTGGCTAAAGATAAAATCCTGAAGTACCCATTGTAAAAATTTCAGCCTCAGATTCACTATTTTCTGGGAGATATGATTACTCCAAATCAGGGTTCCATCCTCTTCCAAGATTCATCCCTAAAAATGACACCTAGAGAGAATTGCTATATCTCAGGCTATGAAGGTCCAAATAAAATTTAGCAAGATTTTCCGAATAGGGCATGGATTTTACTTTCTGTGGTAAACGTTTTAGACCCTAATGATCAAACAGGGACACATGGCAGTTCTTACAAGTTTGCTATGCTGAACAATCCTGAAATAAGTCACCTTAGGAAAAATATCATAAGTACCAATTAGTGAAACCAATTCTACTAAAACATATGGTTTTGGAAATTAGACATTTGAGGCTACCTCAGAACAAAATTTTAGACACATAGGAGCTATACTTTCAAAGATACCATAGAAACAATATCAGGAATTTCTACAGAGGAAATAGGAAAACTAGGGCTTCAGGTTCTAGGAGCTTCCCTCCACTGTTTTCAGAAAAGGATTACATTGGACAACTCACCTTGAAGAGGACCATATTTATATTCAATCATATATGAAATATTCCAAGTTTTGAAAATTAGGGTTTATCTGACAAACCCTAAATCAGCCAGCTCTGGAACTAGGATAGACACCTCAAATCAGTAAGATCTAATCTTTTTCTATTTATAGTTGAGGTTCTCGTTTCAAGATGACTAATCACACCAGTTTGATGACAAGCTTGTTGAGGCTGACAAATTCCAAGCATGGAAGTATAGTATTTCACTGCTTCTTGAAGAAAATGAATTGGACACCTACACAAGTGGAGAGGTTCCAGTTCCATAGGGAGATGAGGCCAAAAGCCTTACACAAGAAGAACTTGGTCAAGGCCAAGAAGATCATTGCTGATTCAATCAAGGATCACCTTATACCATAAGTGTCTTTTGTAAATACACCTAAATATATTTTTGATTCCTTGACCACCCTATTTGAAGGGAAGAACATAAATCAGAAGATGACTTTGAGAAACCAGTTGAAGAATGTGAAGATCCAAAATGCAAAGACCATACAGTCATACTTTACAAGGGTCTCTCAAATCAAAGAACAACTTGAAGTAGTAGAAGAAGTGGAGAATGCAGAAGATGTGATAACCACCTTGAATGGACTCCAAAGATCATCAGATTCATTTATTCGAGGAATGTGTGCCAGAAGGAAGTGATTACTTTCAGTATACTTGTTGGTGAAACCCACCAACAAAGCTTCATAGAAAGGGTTTCCCACTCTGTCGATGCCCTCCAGCGAAACCTCTTTAAGCACTGAGCCAGATAGGTTTTACCGTGCCCAGCAATGTCTACGAAGCAGATGAGGTCTCACCTAAGGTGTTCATGGGAGAGCTGTCAGAACTGAGCTTCTGATAGTGGGAGAGAATGATATGGGGATCCAATGGAGGGACACCATAACTTATACCATCATTACATCGTCACATAGTATCACACTATCACAGCATTATTTAGGGAACATCATTACTCACATCGCATAAAATAGTTACAGAAACACAGATTTCATCAACATAAAAGAAACAGATCACATCAATATAACAGAAAGAGATTGAATCACATCTATATTACGCCATTATAACAAAACAGAGTTGCAGCATCATAGCAAATCTATAACAACAGACAAGAATTGAACCATACTCATTGCATCATATTAACCTTGTGCAAATGTACCACATTACACAATTATTCTCCAAAACTGGAGACGCCATACATTAGGAAGAAACCTAAATAAATCACAGTTAAAACAAAAAATTCTCCATAAAACAAATCACACCAGATCTTATCCCATACAATTGCACCTAGATCTCCTCAAAAATAGATCTATAAATAGGCTTACATCGATATATTGAGGTTCCAACTAACTTCTAACTGCTACTGACCTATTGCAACAAAACTTGGTTAAAGTATACATGAAATATTCAAAAGTGGTTATTCTTCCACTTATCGCACTGATCTGCCCTTGCGCAGTACCACTTGAGCTTTCGTATCTTTCGCGATGCTATGCAAATCACTTACCCAAAATCCCTTGCCAATAGACCCCCAACACAATTTTTTGGATCTCCCTTGAGCCAAATCAAGTTGACAAGGTGTGTGCTGAAGTCTTGTCCTTAAAATCTTCAAATTGAAGTGCAATTTCACGAACCTCAAGCTGGAATTTATGAGCGATAATCTGACAACTAGTCAAAGTTTGTTGAACGGGATGTTCCTCACTAGCCTTGTTGTTGACCATTTATCGATTCTCTTGAATGGCCTGGAGCGTGGCATCGGCCTTAACAACCAAATGGCCACCAATTTCTTGGAATTCGTCAACCTGCTTAGTGGCACTTTTGTTGGTGTTCTTGTGCATGAGAAGCTCGCTGCTGTAGATCCTTCAATTCTGAGGCCCAGGTGATCTACACCATTAGCAGCATGGCCTTCAGCGATGTCTTTAGGGTTTTTAGTTGGCCCTCTACCTCTTGCACCTTTGCAGTCAGTTGATCGAGTTGCTCATCCTGAACAATACTTTGCCAAAACTATGTGGTCTCGTCCATAACATTTTTATCCTCTTGATCCATGGTGTCGAACTGAGTGGCAATTTCTTCAATGGAGGTATTGCATTCTGCAACCTACTCCAATGGCATTGTGGTTTGAAATAAGGCATTCAGCATGAGGTTAGTGTCCTAAAGTTGAACCAGATTTTTCCCTAATCACTTGGCCTTTTTGGCTAGGGTGAGCCCTACAGTGTTGCCAAAAATGTTTTGGCAGCATCAAAAATAGCCTGTTCAACTTCGCTGCACTGGGCACACAGTTGTGCATGTTCAACAATCAAGTGGTCTTGAATCTTCTTGAGGTTGGTAATCTCTTCAGTAGCCTTCCGCTACAACTTGGACTATGTCACCTTCAATTGATTGATTTCTGATAACTTTTCCTCTGTCAATTGCACGCTGACCTGGTGCAGCTCCACTGCTTCCTTCTATAGCTTCTCAGTGGTATTCTAGGACTGGACATAGCCCATCGTCAAACCTTTCTTCCATGATGCCAATTCCAGTGCGGTGCCATGTTGCAACTCAATCAACGATATAGCGTATAGCTTGTTTATATCCAAAGTCATTCTCTAGATTGGATGTAGCTACTGGTGAACTTCTTCATTACCAATGTCGATCGCAATTAGGGGAACTTGCACATTCCTAGCCAGAGGCTCAGTGCTGATCGACGGGTTTTCCTACAGCAAAGGTCTTACCAATGTTTGATTGAAAATAATATAAAAAATGGACTCTAGTCTATCTCTTACCATGCCAAATTCTTCATGGTTGAATTCGCAGATCGTTGTAGTCGCAGCCGTAGATGAATCCATGATGGATTTGATAAGCCATTGCAATTGGTCTTCCATCCCCGATTTGGTACCACTACCTGCCTCATACTCCTGACACCATTTGGTGTGAGTCTCCTCCCACATACGGTGTGCTGCATCTTCAGGATCCGTCGATGACTCATTATTGGAGTCATGGGTGCTCAATTCTTACAGGGCAGGTTCTTCAGAGACATATATGTTGATGTATATGTAACTTCGGAATGTATTTCACTTGTATTTCTTATATATTGTAACCAGATATTTATTCCAGGATGTACTTGAATCATTTCATGCCCCAATTTTCCTACTGGGAAGTTCTATAATGTAAACAAGTCATGTCAAGCCATTGTGGGTCTCCCTCCTATTGGCTAAGGGTTAAAGTCCCCGTGGTTCTAGGACACAAGTGTTATTAGACTCTCCTAGAGAGGTTGGACCTAGTAGGTTTTATTCAAGTTAGGAATTAGTATAAATAGAGAGCTGGCCTCTCTATTTAACACACATCTCATACACACTCAAGTGTAGCGCATAGTTGAGGAAGAAGAAGACATTGGGGCTAGATAGAAAGAAGGTTACTGCTATTGGGAGATCACTTTACTGTTTTGGGTTCTACTTTTGGTGTTGATTCTATCTTTGAGGAAGCTATGGGGTTATCACCATTTATGGTTTCCTCGAGGATAAACATTGTGTTCATTGTCACTTTTGTTTGATTGTTGTGCTTATTATTCTCTCAGTTAAAGATCCTAATGTATTGCTAGCTTAATGATAAAATTATAACATGGTATTAGAGCTAACCTGAGAAGAAGACATTGTGCAGCTGCGGGAACTAGGGATTCCTACTTTGTGGATCTTCCTCCACATATTTTAAGAAAAATAAGGTTGGATTAACCCTCCTCCTTAGGGCGCATCTTTCTGTTGAAACAAAATCCAATTCTGAGGTTTTTTGGTTTTGGACCCAACACTACTACTGGGAATTACGGATTTTCACAAAAGAGGAATTTTTCAATGAGCCTAGGCCTGGATTGATCTCTTCCCCAAAATCAAATTTAAGAATCAAATTCAAAGCATTTGGTTGGATAGAACTCCAGAAAAGCAAATCCCTAATTTGCTCTTGATCCAGCATTGCAAGATTTCAGCTCCAAATTCAAATCGACATCTTGACCTGGTAAAATCTAAATCATTTTTATTTCCATTTGAGGTACTCAGTTAAGATGTCTCATCATACAAATCTTGATGAAAATCTTGAGGGAGCTGATAAATTCCGAGCCTGGAAGTATAGGATCTCCCTGGTCCTGGAAGAAAATGAGTTGGACTCCTATATCAATGAGGGAATTCCTATTCCAGAGGGAGATGAGGCTAAGGCATTGCATAAGAAGAAGTTGGTTGTGGAAAATAGGATTATTGCTGATTCAATCAAGGATCACCTCATACCACAGGTGTCCTCCCTCAAGAAACCTAAAGCTATGTTTGATTCCCTAACCAAATTGTTTGAAGGGAAGAACATAAACCAGAAGATGAATCAGAGAAACCAATTGAAGAATGTAAAGATCCAGAATGTTGAGACCATCCAGTCTTACTTTAAAAGGGTATCTCATATCAAGGAACAACTAGAAGCAGTAGCTGAAGAAGTGGAAAATGCAGAGATTGTGATGATCACCTTGAATGGTCTCCCTGGATCATGGGATTCTTTTATTCAAGGGATCTGTGCTAGAAAGAAGTTATTCAAGTTTAGTAGACTATGGAAAGAATGTTGTCAAGAAGAAGCTCGGATATCAGCTCGAGAAGAGAAGATGGGAAATGAAGATCAAGCTCTCACAATCCACTCCAAGAAAACCAGAAGGAGCCATCATTACTCCAAAGGTAAGATCTCACACTCTAGAAGAGATATGTCTACTATTAGATGTTACACATGTGATGAGAAAGGTCACATATCCAAATTTTTCCCTAATAAATGGAACTTCAAGAAGAAGGGAAATAAGAGAAGACATCATGCTCATGATGCAAAGGATGATGAACCTACCACAAAGAGAATCAGATAAGAAAGTGGCGATTCTTTAAGTGAGAAAGAATATGTATTGATCTCTGCTCTCATAGGAACTATTTCACATGGAAGCAATGATTGCCTCATAGACCGTGGTGCTTCCAAGCACATGACAGGATTCAAAGAATCATTTGTGAAGCTATCTGAACATGAGTCACCTCACAAGGTGGAACTTGGGGATGACTACCAATATCCAATAAAAGGTAGTGGTGAATCCTCCTATAAACTAGACTTTGAAAAGTCTATGAATATGAAGAATGTATTATTTGTTCCAGGACTAAAGAAGAACCTCCTCTCCATATATGCATTGGATGCAAAAGGAATTAGGGTTGCTTTCGTAGATGGCCTAGTTCTTATGTGGACAAAGGGAAAGACTTTTGACAATGCAATAGTGATTGGGGAACAAGAAGGAGGTCTATACAAGTTGAAGGGCCAACTAGAACAAGATTTGGTTCATGACTTAGTAGAACCAAATGAACTTTGGCATAGAAGGCTTGCACATGTGCATTATAGAGCACTACCACTTCCAAGCAAAGTTGTTGAAGGTCTTCCAGAAATTCAAGAAAAACATGATGGAGTCTGCAAAGGATGTGTGAAAGGAAAGAATACAAATAAGACATTTCCAAGTAGTGAGAGCAAGGCAAAAGGAATCTTGGAAATCATCCACTCTGATGTATGCGAAACAATGTCATCAAGTTCATTAAGCGGGTATGTATACTGTGTTTCTTTCATTGATGAATTTTGTAGGAAGACATGGATTTACTTCCTGAAGAACAAAGATGAAGTATTCATCAAATTCAAGGAATTTAAATCCTTGATCAAGAATCACATAGAAATAAAGATCAAGACTTTTTTATCAGATAATGGCGGAGAATTCACATCAAATGAATTCAAATAGTTATGCAAAGAATCAGGGATTAAGAGGGAGTTGTCCACCCGATATAATCCACAACAGAATGGGATTCTAGAAAGGAAGAATAGAACCATCATGGAAGTTGCAAGAGCTATGCTTCATGATCAAGATCTTCCTATGCATCTTTGGGAAGAAGAATCCAGAACAGTGGTGTATGTATAGAACCATACTCCACACAGAGCACTTGAGAACAAGACTCCTGAAGAAGTCTTCTCCGGCAAGAAACTAGAAGTCAACCATCTTAGAATATTTAGCTGTCCAATGTACATAAACATTCCAAAAGATAAGAGGACAAAATTAGATCCTTCAGGAAAGAAGGGTATATTTGTGGGATGCTATGAAAAATCGAAGGCTTACATAATATACTTCCTAGGGTTCAAGAAGATTGACATCAGTAGGGATGTAACATTTGACGAAGATTCAGACTACATCAAATCGAGAAAGAAACCTACTGAAGAAGCAAAAGCACCCATAATTCATGATACAATCATGAACAAAGAAACTCAAGAAGAAGATTAAGAATTTGATGAACCACAAAGACCTTTAGATCCACCTTAGGAGAAGAATCCTCACAAGAGGAAACCTACTTGGGTACGAGAAATTATCCAAGGTGTAGAAAGATATGGGGTTCCAGAAGAGAATCTCACAGAACGAAAGAGGACAAAATCCTATTCCAGTTATGTAGCATTACTATGTGACTTCATTAATAAAGAACCTTCCAATTATGAAGAAGCAGTAGAACGAAAAGAATGGATGGATGCTATGATCAAAGAGTATCAAATTGATCATGAAGAATGATGTTTGGGATGTTGTCCCTAGACCAAAAAGGAAGTCAGTTGTAACTTCCAAATGGATTTACAAGATTAAGCATGCTGCAGACGGTAGCATAGAAAAATTTAAAGCAAGATTTGTTGCTCGTGGTTTCTCCCAGAAAGAAGGAATTGACTATGAAGAAACCTTTGCACCTGTAGCCAAATACACTTCCATCAAATCAGTACTTGCTCTGGCTATAGTGATGAAATGGAAGATACACCAAATGGATGTCAAGACTGCTTTTTTGAATGGAGTAGTGGAAGAGGAAGTGTATGTGGAGCAGCCACTCAGTTTTGAGACACATGATAGAGAGTCTCATGTATGTAGATTGAAGAAAGCCCTGTATAACTTGAAACAGGAACCCAGGACATCGTACGACAGAATTGATAGTTTTCTATCCATTTTGGGCTTTACCAAGAGTAAATCAGATTCCAACCTTTACTACAAGGTTGAAGATGGCAACCCAATGATGCTTCTACTATATGTAGAAGATCTATTTGTGACAGGTATGGATGGGTTGATTGCTGATATGAAGAGAAAGCTTGCTGCCGAGTTTGAAATGAAGGACTTGGGTATGATGCATTATTTTCTAGGTATGGAGGTGTGGTAGACTACTGATGGAATATTCCTTGGATAAGGGAAGTATGCAGTAGATATCCTGAAGATATTTGGGATGATGGACTACAAGGCATTAACCACACCTATGGCATCGAATCTGAATCTATTGAGTGAGGCTTCATCAGAGTCGATTGATGCCACTATGTATCATTAAATGATTGGGTCCTTGATGTACCTGATGATCACGAGACCAGATATTTGCTTTATTGTGAACACCTTGAGCCAATACTTGACAGATCCAAGACATGTTCACTTGAATGCTGCAAAGCACATTCTGAGGTACCTAAAGGGTACAGTTGATTATGGGCCCAAGTATAAGACTGATCAAAGGATTAGCCTGGATGGTTATGTTGATTCAAATTGGGCAGGAAGTGCCATCGATAGGAAGAGCACTTTAGGGTGTTGCTTAAGTATGGGATTAGGTGTGATCTCTTGGTTTAGTAGAAAGAAATCCTGTGTGGCACTAAGTAACGCTGAAGTAGAATATGTCACAACCTATTTAGCTAGTTGTGAGGCAGTATGGCTGAGGAAGCTACTTTCTGATTTATTTGATCTCCAGTTAGATGCTACTTGTATATACTGTGACAACCAGAGTTGTGTAAAGTTGTCAGAGAATCCAGTATTCCATGACAAGTCGAAGCATATCAAGATCAAGTATCACTATATCAGGGATATGGTGTAGAGAGGAGCAGTGAAGCTCCAGTATGTTGTGACGGATGAACATATAGCTGATGTGTTGACTAAGCCATTAGCTAGGGTGAAGTTTGAGTACTTCAGGGAGAAACTTGGTGTTCTTCATATTGAGATTCCTCCCAAGAGGAAGTGATGTGTCTGTGCTGAGCCCTTCTGACATGGTGAGAGGATTGGTTCCTTCCATGGTCAGATGTAAGTGCTGTTCCATTCTAACATGGTGAGAGGACTGGTTCCTTCCATGTTCAGATATAAGTGTTGTGCCCTTATGACATGGTGAGAGGATTGGTTCCTTCCATGGTCGGATGTAAGAGCTGTGACATGGTGAGAGGATTGGTTCCTTCCATTGTCAAATGTATGTGATGATCCCACGTCCAGTATGAAAAAGGACTAGCTCTAGGTAGATCCCACATTTAGTATGAAAAAGGACTAGCTTTGTGAAGACTCATCTAGTATAGAAAAAGGACTAGCTCTGGGGAGATCCCACATCTAGTATGAAAAAGGACTAGCTCTGTGAAGACTCATCCAATATGAAAAAGGACTGGCTCTGTGTAGATGCCACATCTGGTATGAAAAAGGACTAGCTCTATGGTGATACATCTAGTATGAAAAAGAACTGGCTTTGTAGATGTACATCCAGCATGAAAAAGGGATGGCTCTATAGAAATTCCTATGACAAGAAGAATCGAGATATAGCAGCTATGATGATGACCCAGTGATGATCCCGATCGAGTGATGATGATCCAGATCCAGTGATGATGATCCAATAATGATGATCTAGATCAAGTGATGATCCAGATCCAGTGATGATGTCTAGTGGTGATCCAGATTGAGTGATGATCCAGATCCAAATATGAAGATGACTCGAAGATGAACATGAATTAAAGATGATGAGGACTCAATGATGATCCAGAAGATACAGAGAAGAAGACTTGTGCTGAAAATTGTGTCGAAAGAATACATTCCTAGTTAAGAGGGCGTGTTGATGTATATGTAAATTCAGAATGTATTTCACTTGTATTTCTTATATATTGTAACCCAATGTTTATTCCGGGATGTACTTAAGTCATGTCATGCCCCGATGTTCCTATCAGGAAGTTCTATAATGTAAACAAGTCATGTCAAGTCATTGTGGGTAACCATCCTATTGGCTAACGGTTAAAATCTCTGTAGTTCTGAGGCACTAGGGTCATTAGACTCTCCTAGAGAGGTTGGCCCTAGTAGGGTTTAGTCAAGTCAGGAATGAGTATATATAGAGATTTGGCCTCTCTATTTAACACACAACACTCAAGTGTAGCGCATAGTTGAGGAAGGAGAAGACACTGGGGCTAGATAGAAAGAAGGTTATTGCTGTCGAGAGATCACCTTACTGTTTTGGGTTCTACTTTTGGTGTTGATTCTATCTCTAAGGAATTTGCAGGGTTTTCACCATTTATGGTTTCCCCTAGGATAAACACTATGTTCATTGTCTCTTGTGTTTTATTTTTGTGGTTGTTATTATCTTAGTTAAAGATCCTAATGTATTTCTAGATTAATGATAAAAATCTAACAATCTAGGTGAATCTATTTAGATAACTCCTTTTGAATCAGTAGGATGTGCCAGTCCCCTAGCCAGTCTTGCACAATAGTATCCAAATCTTCCATGGTGACTTTATAAGGCAATGGTAGCAACTACCGATTAGGGTCCCTCCTGGCATGAATATGAATGGATTGGGGTCCAATAGAAAATTGAAGGATCCGGTGATACTTGGCCACGACGTAGGGATAAATTCTAGGAATGAAAATGGCGGTAGCTTGCAGCACTTTCAAATAGACCCATAAATGAATGGCACAGTCTATGTTTCAACTAGGCTCTTTGAAACACCATAGGTTCTGATAGTGGGCACCACGGAACCTTAATTGCCTCAACCACCATTGGTTGGTAGTCTTTACATTCCATCCAAGTGACGAGAGCGATAAGAATCAACAACCAACTATAGGAAAAGGATTTCCCATTCTGAGCAGCAAGAGCATCTTCAAGCAACTGATTTAACAAAAATAGAGACCAATTCATTTGTACCCCCTCAACACATTTATGGGCATAGGCGACAACACCTGAATTGCATTGGTGTTATCAACCCAAATGGCACTTGGCACACAAAAGGACACTTTTGGATTGAAGGTTGCCTAAACACTATAGATGGGCATGACAGGAGATGCATTCACTATCCAACTAGATTTCCATTTTACCATTTTATATGTTGATTGCTATATGTGAATATCTCCACAACAACTCATGTACATACGCGACTATCTCCACAGCATCCCACGTACTATACGTGAGTATCTTCATTGCAACCCATGTACAGATATGTACACGGGTTTCCCTTATAGCAACTCACATGTCATACACGGGTTGCTAGTATTAATAATCACGTACACATCTATTCGACATTAAAAATAATAAAACACAATTAATGGAGATTTGTTGAGCCTTAATCATTAACTATATCAACTGTCTCAACCTCCTTAATCTTTGAAACTGCTCTATTTCTCAAAGTATAAATAGAGGCCTTGGGGAGGGCATTAATTAATCATACTTGGAGAGCAAAGTTATGCTGGTGGTATCTCTTCAGAATTATTTGGAGCAACAGAACTCAGAATCCTTCGGTTGCAGAGGAGTCCTTGTTTCAGGCATTGGGTTGTACACTTATCTCATTCACTATTGTTAATAAAGAGAATTCTTCTTCCAACTTTTGTTTTGAGTCTCTTTAATGTATCATTGTTTGATGAATATTTTTGATTAAGCACTCTATATGTTTCTCATCTAACTTGTCATATATACATGTATAAGATCTTACTTGGAGAATTTCCTCTTTGCAGGTGAAAGAGGTGCATCCCTGAAAGTTTTGGAGAGGAGCAAAGTGGGAGAAGAGAAAGCTTGGATCAACCCTCGTTAATCAGGTGAGTTCAACATTTCTTCTTATTCCTTTTCTATAATTTAAAGCTGATTGTCTGCAAGTTTTAAAATTAAGTTGGTAACCCCAAACCCTCGGTTACAAGGGTGTTTATTCCTGTACAACAGAACTGGCGACTCCGCTGGGGAGCCCAGACTGCTGTGAGTTATTTCTGTTGACCGCTACCTAGTCTTTTCCTTGATTGTGTGTGTGGTGTCCTATATTGGTTCATGCTTTCAGTGGTGTTTCAAGACCTAGAAAATTTGTCTTTTTATTAGAAAATTTTATACATGTACGTGGGTTGCTCTTGCATACAGTCGCATATAGAGGCCTGCATATGCGGGTTGTTCTATAGGACAGTTGCGTATAGTACATGGGTTTCCCTTTTACACAATCGTGTACAAGCCTGAGTGTTGAAATTTTTGGGCTAGGGTTTGCTTGTCCTTGTCCCTCTTTAAATTTTGTTTTCTGGTTGTTATTCCTTTTAAACATTGCACTGTGAGTTTGATGACCTTGTTAGCCACACCTTTTGCTTTCTTGTAAAGCCCTTGGGTTCTTATTGTTTGGATTGTCTTTCTGTTTGCAAATTGAAGTGGATTTTCCTATTTGGGTTATAGGTTCAAGTGTTGGTTGTTTGAATCAATAATTAGGGTTCCAGACATTGTATATCCCATTATATTTTTGGATAGTGATTGGTTTACCACTTGCCTTTGTGTGATCTCGGTGATTTCCTTTCATTGTATCTTCCCAAGCTAGGGTTCGAAGTCTTACTTAGGTGGTTGATCCTTGGTATTATTAATTTGTTTACTTCACTTTTCTTACTTTATATAGTTAGTTTAATTCAAGCATACTCAAGTTTTGTGCATTTAGGTGCATAGTAGTCTTTAAGCATTTTAAAAAGGGAAAAGAAAAAATTTTAGAAGCTTTTTGCATTTGATTTTGCATAGATTAGTTTTATTTTCAGTTTTTAAAATATAATCTCAAAAAACTACAAAAATATAGTCTTAGTATTCTCTTCATCATTGGAAAAACTTCCTCCTCTCATTACATTGGAACCTCCATTTCCACCTCAAAGGTGGAGACTGGACACAGACAGTTCATTTGAACCGATGGGAGTAAGTGAAGTTTTGGGTGAACCAAAACTTAGGGATAACCATTTTGATTTTAATATAGTTGATATAGAAGACTTGTAGGCCGACGATTTTGCAAAGAATTTTAATACACCCTTGACTGACTTAAACGATCCTATGATCGTCTAGGTTTGTCCTTTTGATCCACTCGTATTTGGTGTCCCTGTGGGAAGGATTATGTCTATTGCAGTAGAAAGCTAATTTGTTTCCACCTTAGCCACTCCAACTGAAGGGGTACTTCCTCCCTTGGTAGGTTCCCCTATATCTAGTATACCTACTATGCCCCTAACTCCAACGAGCTGAGTGGTTCAACCACCGGTTCCCATAAGCCTAGCAGGTGCTTCTGGTGGCATGGTTAATGGGATTCCTAGTATACCTATTGTTTCTTCCTCCTTTGCACACACTGCCTAGAGTAGTCCAGTAGGATCCTTGGATTTTGTCCAAGGATTTCCTTGGTATGGGGGGCATACTCCCCCATCCACTCCATACATAGGCCTATCATCCTCTTATGTAGGAGTGCAGTTTGGAAACACTAACCCTTACAGGCAAGGTTTTCAAACTCCAGTCTTGGACCTATTCACAAGCTCTCCCTTTTCATTGTTTAGCGAAGGGATACCTGCTCCTATTTTTCAAACCCCAGCTTCGACTGGATTGGCCAAAACCTCTTATACTACACCTCCCACCCATAATCCTGTGGCTTACAGATGGAATCCATTTCAAAGTAATCTATCCACTTCACAATCGGCACCAGGGGGTAACCCCACCTTTACATATGGGAGTTTGGGGGAAAGTCCCTCTAATCCCCATACTGGCACTTTTAGTGCTCCAGTTCGACCTAAGATTCCGTTCCTAACAATGTTAAACTTTCCATATTTGTCTAAATTAATGAATGACCTGGTGAGACATGACCCCTCATGGCCACCTATCCCCACCAAATTGCCATCGGACATCCCAAAATTCGAAGGCAAAGTTGGTGAAGATCCTGGGGCTCATGCGAACGCTTTTCATTTATGGTGTTCTTCTAATTCGCTGAATGAAGATTCAGTTAGGTTGAGGCTATTCCAAAGAACCTTAATGAGTACTACATCGAAATGGTACATTGAGTTTCCTTCTGTTGTGTTCAGTAGTTTATGGGACTTGTCTAGCGCATTCCTTAGTCACTTTTAGCTTCTATTCTGATACAATTTCAGAATGGACTTGTTATCTACCTTCAGGCAGAATAAGGCTACCCACATATTGGATCACATCCAAGAGTGGAGGAGGAAAAAGAGCCTTATTAAAGCCACTACTCCTCCCGAGTTTTTACTAGAGTGGTTCCTTAAATCCCTGTTGCCTTATATATCTAAGGACGTATCCACTTCAGGAGTGATGAATGAGGAAGAATCTATCCTCAGGGCCTAGCAATTGGATTTTATTTATTCACAATTTGGGATCTTGAATGAGATTATCCCCGAGGCACCGAGGCCTACCCACGATGCAGAGAAACCTAAGCCTGGACCCCATGCTGATGGTGTGGTTGGGTCCGTAAACTCTCCCACTATAGAATCTTTGGCCAAACAACTCCATCAATTG
This sequence comes from Pseudotsuga menziesii, assembly GCA_001517045.1. Taxonomy (NCBI): domain Eukaryota; kingdom Viridiplantae; phylum Streptophyta; class Pinopsida; order Pinales; family Pinaceae; genus Pseudotsuga; species Pseudotsuga menziesii. The sequence continues at coordinate 31,542 of LPNX011100415.1, forward strand.
TCTGTCAAACATTCTATGGAAGAGGCAGCAAAGGCTGCCCCCTCACCCCAAAATGCAAATGTTTTTGCATAGACCTCTCAGAAGGGTAATCAGCAGCCCGATGGGAAAAAGAAGAGAGGAAAGAAAGGGGAGGGAAATCAAAACAAGCAGAAACCCGCAAATAGTGCCGATGGGGGGAAGAAAGAAAATAAAAAGGTGAAATTCCCATGTAATTTGTGCCATGAGGATCACCTCACTCACCTTTGTCCCCTTATGGAACAAGCCCAAAAGTTGCTAAAATCTCAACAACCGGCTGTCCTGAAGGATCCTTTTCCCCAAGGGCAGAATTAAGCTTTAGCTTCTAATGTAGCAGGGGGCACTCCAAATGCCTTTGACCTGAAATATCAACATGGTCTGATCTTCGACTTTGCTACATACCAGGAACAAAAACTATGAAAAAGAGACTTCTGAGAAGGGTAAGTATATAGGTGAAACTTCTAACCCTCTCACGATCAAGAAGCCTCTTGAAACTATGCCTAAGATATCAAAAGGTGTCTTTAAGAAGACCTTGCATAACCCTAATGATAGGGCTGCTTCAAAATACTCCGTGGCTGAAGAATTAGCCCAAAACCCTTGTGAAATGTCAGCTTTAGAGGTGTTACAGAGCTGTCTCGCCTAGCGGGATGCACTCTTAGCATCCTTAGGCAGCATGGATTCATCGAGTCTCATGGAGAAATTTCACTTGTCTGGTGTTAAAATTCACCTACCTTACCATGTAGCCTTATCAATAAATGTCATCCATGGTGGAAATACCATTGGAAGGGTAGTCGCTGATGAGGGTGCTTCTACATGTGTTATGTCCTTGTCATGTTGGAAAGCTCTCGGATCCCTAGAGCTGGTTCCATCAAACACCCTGCTTATTGCTTTCGATGGAAGGTCATTCCATCCTCATGGTACCCTAGCGGATTTTGAAATTAAGCTGGTAGGGAAATCAATGTATATTGAGGTAGAGGTGATTGATGCACCCTTAGATTATAACTTGCTTTTGGGAAGAAGTTGGACTTATGCCATGTCTACTATTGCATCAACCATCTTTCGGGTGGTAGTATTTCCACATGAAGGGAAGTTGGTTATTGTTGACCAATTCGATTTTACTCAAAAAGGCCATATGGAGTCTAATGAGTCTACTGTGCCATTGGTTGATCAGGTCAAACCTGTTGCATAGAGCTTAGGGGATATAATGTACACATCACTGATGGGCACATTTTATCTTCCTGCCCCAATTAATTATATATGTTCTACTAGTGTGGGGAAGTCCATAGCCACGGTTGTTGATAGGACTGATCCTTGGGTTCGCCCTTCCCCCCATGAACCAGAAGTGCCCTTATCGGTAGTGGAAGTGGCATACCAAGCTATCACTCAAGCCACTGTTGATCCTATTCTAGACCCTCTCACAGTATCAGAGGACCTTGAAGAATTCTATTTTTCTACTTGGGCATAAAACTCTTTGCATTATATGGATTGTTTAGATATGGTTTTACCTTCTGATGAAGCCATTCTGGAAGCCATGTGCGGACGTGATAAGATCTTCGAAGATCTTCATCATCGATCCTAGTTTCTTCCAAAGCTAAGCAGAATAGAGAATCAAGAGTTTCATATGAGAGTGGAAGACGATGTTGATACACCCATAAATACCTTACCAAGGAAATAAATGTTTGCTGAGGGGAATATGGTGAATATTTCTACTACTATCCCTATCAACATCTCTATAAATCATGACATTATGGAAAATATACATATCGGTGCGAACTGCTCTCCTGAGGAGATTGCAATCTATACATCCTTGTTTAAGGAATCCCGTGACATTTTTTCCTAGTCATATGAGGAGATGCCAAGCATTGATCCATCGATAGTTGCCCACGAGATCCGAACATACCCTAATGCTAAACCTTTTCGACAAAATTTAAGACCTGTTAACCCGTGTAAAGTGGTGGATGTGAAGGCTGAAGTTGAAAAACTATTGAAAGATGGTTTTATTTATCCCATAGCTATGACAGAATGGGTATCCAACCCTGTTATTGTTGATAAGAAGCAAGGAACCATATGCGTCTATACTGACTTCAGAGATTTGAATAAATCCTATCCTAAGGACAACTATCCCACACCATTTATAGAAAAAATTATAGATTCTTGCGCAGGAACTGAAATGTTCTCATTTATGGATGGTTTCTCCGGATACAATCAAATTTAGATAAAACTGGAAGACCAATAGAAAACTACTTTCATTTGTCCTTGGGGTACCTTCGTGTACAAAAAAATGCCCTTCAGATTGAAAAATGTTGGGGTAACCTTTTAATGGGCAATGAACTTTTCCTTCCATGATATCAAAGCCATTTTCAAACCTTACCTTGATGATCTGCCTGGGCATTCTCGTAAAAGAATCAATCATCTTGATCACTTGCATCTAATCTTTGAACGATGCAGATACTATAAGATCTGCTTGAATCCCCACAAGTGTGTGTTCTATTTCAAGTCACGAAGATTGCTCAGACTCATTGTCTCTAACAAAGGCATTCAGGTGGATCCATTAAAAGTAGAGGCCATTGTAAATCTGCCTCCTCCTCGTTCTATCAGGCAACTTCAGATCCTGCAAGGAAAGTCCAATTTTCTTCGACGTTTCATTGTAAACTATGCCAAGATTACTAAGGGTTTCATGCGCTTGCTAAAACAAGACACCCCATTTGTATGGGATGAAACTGCACAACTTGCTTTCGAGGCATTGAAAAAAGCTTAGTTGTCGCCACCTTTACTGCGTCCGCTAGATTACTCTAGGGGTTTTATATTGTATCTGGCCATTTCCGAGTCGACCATTAGGGTAGTCCTAGTCCAGGAAGACGATAAGCTCCAGGATCATGTCATTTACTATCTTAGCCATGCTTTAGCCAGGCCTGAACTCCGGTACTCCCACTTCGAGAAATTGGCCTTAGCAGCTGTCTATGTTGATCAAAGGTTACGTCACTACATTTTACTGAGGACTACAATAGTAGTGGAAGATGTTAATCCTTTTCAGTATGTTTTGTACCGACGGATTGTTGGAGGAAAATTGAACAAATGGATAGTCATTCTCCAAGATTTTGACTTGGATTTCATGTTCTCTAAGTCTAAAAAATCCTTAGCTTTTGCTGAGCTTATAGCAAAATTTCCAACGGAAGAAGATGTAGTCATTGAAGAAGGCTCATTCCTAGATGAGCATATCTTCTTGATATCCACCTCTGACCCCTGGTATGGAGATATACTTATCTATCTCCATAATTTGAAGTGTCCTGCAGCTTTCTCGTGGGAGGAATGACGTAAACTACACCTTCATGCTAAGAACTACCTCATCATAGGAGATACTTTATATAGAAGGGGGGTAGATTCTGTTTTGCATCGATGTCTTACCCATGAGGAAGCAGAGATTGTCCTGAATGATTCCCATAGTGGGACGTGTGGGGGTCATTTATTTGGGTTAGCAATGGCCCAAAATATACTACTTGCAGTTATTTCTGTCCCACGATCTTCAAAGATTGTGTGGAAGCCGTGAAGCATTGTCATCCTTGTCAGCTTTACACCATAAAAATGCAGTCACATCCCACTCTGTTATTTCTCGTTGTCTTGGTGAGCCCCTTCATGAAGTGGGGGATTGCTTATGTGATGTGCACCCCAACCTTGGCTTAGGGGCACAAATATATCATTGTCGCTATGGACTATTTTACAAAATGGCCAAAGGCAATGCTCACCTTTAAAGCCAATGGGGAAACTGTAGCCTTTTTTTTGTTCAATCAAATTATAGCATGGTTTGGTATACCCAAGGTGATTGTCACTGACCATGGCAGTCATTTTCAAAATAGCATGATGACGGAACTGACCACTATGCTTGGATTCAGACAAGAACATTCATCTTTATACTATCCTCAAGCAAATGGCTAGGTTGAGGTTGTTAATAAAAATTTGAAGACTATCCTCAAACATACTATTGATGCAACCCATTCTAACTAGCATATTATGCTATACCCTGCTCTTCGGGCATATCGAACTAATGTAAAAACTACTACGGTTTTCTCTCCCTTCCAACTTGTTCATGGAGTGGAAGCCGTTACCTCGGTTGAATCTGAAATCCCGTCCTTGAAAATAGCTATTTATGTGTTACCTGATAGGACGGATCTTGAAGAACGTCTAGCACATTTAGAACATATTGATGAGTAGCATAGAGATGCACTGACAGCAAATCAAGATCACCAAAATAGGGTCAAAAGCCAATATGATAAGTCAGTCAAGCCTCGAATTTTCTTTGAGGGGCGACTTGTTTTGCTCTGGGACCAAGACAAAGAAACCCTGGGGGCAGGAAAATTCAAGTCCATGTGGTTGGGACCTTATGTTGTGTTGAAGGTCTTAAATAAGGGCACATATGAATTAATTGATTTTGATGGGAATAAGTTGCCTAAGCCTAGAAATGGGCTCTACCTGAAAAAGTATTATGCTTAGGCTTAGCATTTTTTCTTGTATTTTATTATATTTATTTAGTTCGTCGATTTGTGTTTTTTATACCATCTTCTGGTTGTTTTAAATGTCTTTCGAGAGGTATGTAGGTTTCACTGATGGTCCAGTCACAACACTTGCAATATAGCTTTAGCGGCATGGGTCATTTATTCTCCCTCAGGACAGTTAGTTGCCTCAGGAGGCACTTGCTTAGGTCCTTCTTCTAATAATGTCACTGAGTATAGGGCTATAATTGAGCTTCTATGGGATTCTTTTTCATGTGGTATCACTCAACTAGAAGTCCAACTGGACTCTCAACTAGTGGTTTCCGAACTCAATCGAGCTTATCAAGTATGAAACACTATTCTATTGCATCAATTTATGCAAGTTAAGTTATTGGAAAGAAACTTTGAGTTCATTACATTCAATCATATTCCAAGAAATCATAATTTATTAACTGATGCATATGCTAGTTACATCTTGGATTGGCATTTAACACATTTTTTATTAAAATATACAACATACACATAAAAAAAATTGTAAATAAACTGACAAAACATATATATATCTGAATATATGTCTATAGATAGGCCGAGTATCTGATCCTTAGATCCAATCATAACTGTATAATATAAAAAAAATATACAAATGATGGATCATAGTCCATCAAATTCCCTGGATCTAAGCTGGACCACCCTGGTCCCCCCGGTCTCCCTGTACTCTGGCTTCTTCAGCCTCCTTGGCTTCAACAGCCTCAACAACATCTATGTATATTAAAACTGCTCTGGCTACCCGCCTCAAAAGGCGTATCTAGAAAGGTGGTACACCAACCACAAACTCTTGCATGATCACTGGAATGTGCTCAATCCATAAGGTGACTACTCTCTGGGTAAGCCTGGCCAGCTTCCCCTCAAGAACTGTAATAAGCCCCTGGTCTTCTCCTAAGATAGGATGCACATACATGTGTGGATTCCCTTCAAGGTGGATTGGTCCAATATCTTCATTTTGACATGTTTATAGGATTATAACTCTTATACATATGTATATATCTCTATATTTAAAATTCATAAAAATTTTAAAATTTGAAAATAAAAGGTTACCTAACTCTCCCCATGCTCCTCCTGGAGGGAGAACAAGGTCTGGATCACCACAAAAATCCATCCCAGCATATGGAAACTACTCCAGTGCTATAAAATGTCACTCCCACCAAATGTAGAAGTCATCATCATATACACTTTGCACTGAACCACCTCCTCCCTGGTGTAGGAAGATATCTCCCCATCTACTCAGCCTAGGCTGACAAGGAGAATGAATTGGTAGGGTACTACAGGGCTCAATCCCAACACTCTCTCAAATAAAAAGGCTACTAGTATGTTAGAATATCCAAAGTTCTTCCTCCTTCCTCTCTTTTAGTCAGAGAGTTGTTTTCTCAAACTCAGGATAACTCCTGAGCACCAATCATATAGGGCACCCTGCATGCAATCCACTACTAACCTCATATGGTTCCATGTAGCAAGATGAAGAGAAGATGATTTTTCAACCCTCACTATGGTACTTTTCAATAACTGTAGAGGAAGATCAAATATGTGTACAATAGGGATGCAACTCCCTCTCTTTTGGGTACTTGGTGCACAGTATATGTCAATGTAGTTTTGGACACTTAGAGGGTCACCGCCTCTGTCGGTGCCCTCCAAGTTGACTAGAGCTCCCCGTCGTGATAGAACAGTAATGAAATAGATATCTTCTAAAGTAATCTACAAAGACTCACCTTGAAGGTCAAACATGCCCAAATCATGATCCTAGTAATTTATCATGAACTCTAGAAGGCAAGCCCCCATATGTGATGTACAAAAAAACTTTAACAATCCACTTGAACATAAAACATTTATAGTGGGGTCATCCTGGAGTGATTCTTCATCCATATCTTCATGCTCATGCTTCCTCCACTCAAGCACCATCTTCAAACCTAGTAAAACAAGCATTGCAAACCTTTAGTTTCATGTAAAAATTCAAAAATTTGACCCAACATACTTATTTTCCCCTTCACGCAGCGTACGCGACTGTCTAGTTAGGCATGTCGCGTACTTTATGTGACTTTCCTTTGGGAAAATCGCGTATAGAACGTGTGTACATGAGTTTCACTATAGAGAACCCATGTACACAGCATGCCTTGCTTAAGGGCGCTCAAAAATATAAAATTTGGACTCAATTTTGAAATTTTCTAGGATCAAATTGAAGAGCTTGGGGTGGACTCTTACCTAACACTTGTGGAATTGGATTTGGTCCACCAGATTGTCCACACCGATCAACTGAAGGTAGAGGTGAAAACTTGTCTTTTATGGCTAAAAATCCAAATGGTGAGTTTTATTTATGTTTTTGAAATATTTATAGAAATTATATTTCTCAAGTGGGTTTTTCCCTATAGTTCACAATTTATCAAACTAATACCATATCTTTTTTCCTTGTAATAGGTTTATCATTCTTCTAAGGTGTTTTTTGCTCATATAGGATGGTTTTTCGTCATTTCACATGCATTTTGCATCTATAATTATCCCATCTTAAACTTAACAATCAACATTTTATCCATGGACTATGGTATTTTTAACCATTAGCTCCTTGTTTTTACCATCGTTATTCCATGGATAGGGCCTTCCTCTCATGAGTATCCTCATTTAGAACCTATGTTGTCTTTCGATAATCATGCTGCAAATGTCTTAGGTACAGGGGAATCCTTTTTAGCTACTTTTCACGCCACATGGAGCCTTATTATGGTCTCTTTTTACAAGCTATCCATTTATAAAACTTCCCACCCTTATGGAGTTTCTTTAGGCCCAGGTCTGACTCCTTAAAACAGACTTGACTTTCGAGTTAAATTTTCCATTCAAGCTCATTAAGAATATGTGAATGGGAATCCACATTGGTGGTAGGTTATCTCTTTCTCGGACCATGCGGAATAGCACGAGAAAGGATCGGTATCTTTTCTACAAAATTGAGAAGAGTATTCTCAAGCATAGGTTTATCACTTTTCTAGAGTTGAGGGACTAAATTTACGGAAAAGGAATACCTGGTATGAGCTTAGTTTTCTCTTTTTCGTGCTCTGGACCTAAACATGAAAAATATTTTGAGTGTACTTTATGTCTTTTTCATGCTCGTTAAACATTAAAGAAAAAAGCATCAAGTTTATTGTTGTAAGCCCCATTTATCATACTCAAATGGTTCTTTCTGAGTGATCTTGATTTCCTTCACACTCGTAAAACTCAAGCTATATGCTGCTCTCGAAGGAGCATTGGGTAGGTGGTAATTTAACCTTTTTCGGACCTCCCTGAATAAGTACGAAAAAGGTTCACCTTTTATTCTACAAAAGTTAAGAGAGTTCTTCTGTGGGATGTTTTATACTTTTTCGGCCTCAGGAGATTAAATTGGACGAAAAAGGACCCCCCTAGAGTCTTCTTTGGAGTTTTCAGACTCTCTAAATATGAAAATAGTGACTGAGCATGTACTAGTTTGGGATCATTAAATCCACGAATCAGTGACACTATCAAGAAATATTCCCTCTTCACTTCAAGCTTGTTAAAAAATAAAGAGAGACTTGAGTTGACTTTCATGGACTCATTAAAATTTAACAAGGTAAGGAAGAAGTTTTCTCTTGGTTTTTAGTTAGTGGCAGCATGTCATCCTAAACATAGCACTCTCTATCTTTTTCGATACCCATGTCTCAATGTTCAGTTTCCGTTCAGCAATTACTTTGAGTTTATTACTCCTCCTCTTTTCATTTCTACCTAGGAGATCTGATCATGTCTCCTACATGAGAGATAAGTCTAGTTGTTCTATCTATAAAGTTAAAAGCTGCCTTGGGTCATCTCTGTGTCATGCTCACTATTCAAGGACTTAACTCAATATTTGATCTATATCCTGATCCCATCATTGTTGTATATGTTATCACTTGTGTCTCCCTTCCTTTACCCAGTTCCTAGTCACTCTTGTGATTCGTTGGAGGATCTATTTCCTTCCTTATCATATAATGGTTCCACATCAGCACTTTCTGACGACGAAGACCTAGAGTTTTGACAATTGTACTTTAGGATTCACTTTCATTATTGGTGAATTCCTTTGCTTCAGTTGTCATTTATCACCTATTGATTGACAATCTATTGAATCCATTTCATGTTCAACTTCACCTTACATCTATTCACATGGCTTGGATTGTACTGGTTCTTTGGGATTGTTTATGAAGACCTTAGTTCACTATCTATGGACTAAGTTGCACAAGATTATGTTCTACCTATTTACATAGCTTCCAGATCTTTTAATACTCATCATTATTGTATAATGTTGGTTTGATCCACCTTTGTAATATACTTGGTCTTGTACCCGTACTATATGATGTATTCAAACATTTGTAAAGGAGCTAGTGTTCTAGTATATTGAACATAGAATCCTCAAATATGACTTTGTATATGACATTATTATGTATTTGTTTTAGGTACTACCTCTGCTCCATTCGATTTCTGAGTTCTCCAAAGATAATGATTATAATTTATTTTGGCCATCGCTTCCCTCTGACCTCACACATTAGTGGGCATCTGCTATCAACCCAAATGGCACTTCTTTGTCCAAATGCCGACACTTCATATGTTGGCACACAAAAGAACACTTTTGGATTGAAGGTTGCCTAAACACTATAGATAGGCATGATAGGGGATGCATTCACTATCCAACCAACTTGCCATTTTACCTTTTTATATGTTGATTGATGTATGCAACTATCTCCATATCAACTCACGTACATACACGACTATCTCCACAACATCCCACGTACTGTACACGAGTATCTTCATTGCAACCCACGTACAGATATGTATGCAGGTTTCCCTTATAGAAACTCATGTTTCATATGTGGGTTTCCAATATTAATACTTGTGTACACATCCATTCGACATTAAAAATAATAAAACATGATTAATGGAGATTTGTTGAGCCTTAATCATTAACTATCTCAATTATCTCATCCTCCTCAACCTTCGAAACTCCTCTATTTCTCAAAGTATAAATAGAGGCCTTAGGGAGGGAATTAATCAATCATACTTAGAGAGCAAAGTTATGTTGGTGGTATATCTTCAGGAGTCTTTGGAGCAACAGAAATCAGAATCCATTCGTTGTAGAGGAGTCCTTGGTTTAGGTGTTGGGTTGTACACTTATCTCATTCACTATTGTTAATAAAGAGAATTCTTCTTCCAACTTTTGTTTTGAGTCTCTTTCATGTATCATGGTTTGATGAATATTTTTGATTAAGCACTCTATATATTGCTCATCTAACTTGTCATATATACATGTATAAGATTGTACTTGGAGAATTTTCTCTTTGCAGGTGAAAGAGGTGCATCCCTGAAAGTTTTGGAGAGGAGCAGAGTGGGAGAAGAGAAAGCTTGGATCAACCATCATTAATTGGGTGAGTTCAAAATTTATTCCTATTCCTTTTCTGTACTTTAAAGCTGATTGTCTACAAGTTTTAAAAGTAAGTTGGTAACACCATACCCTTGGTTACAAGGGTGTTTATTCTTGTACAACAATTGGACTAGTCGATTTCCTTACTGGAAATAATTCTTGTGCCAATGCACACCATTTGTGAATTAATGCTGTCAATGCGATAAGTGTGACCATCTCGTTGTAAACCAAATTTCTCCTTAATATGCTTGGCCAATTTCTTATTCATATCTCTTGCGCGAATATACTGCTCTGGGTCCTCCCCAGCCTTTGGAAAACTAATAATTCTTGCAATCAAGTTGACTGTGACAGGGATCGGCAAAGTCAACCAAAGCATCCCTCCATGGAAAAACACCAACAATTGCATCACACACACATGTGCTTCATTCAAGTGGCAAAAATGGGGCATATTGATGAGCCCCAACAACCCAGACTTGGCTAACCCACTGGCCCATGGTTTTGAAACCCGTTGAATGGGGGTACCAGGCGTCGTGGGGATGGATTCATATGTCTCTTCTCGGACATATTTAAGTAAGAGTAGGTCATGATTGTTCAACTTAAGGTTGATCAAGGCAGGGATGATATTGACTAAGCATGTCATCTCTTCTGGTAACGTTGGTAACTTGGGCAGGTACTTTTGATTCTTTGATGATTGTCATGGCTTGGCTCCTAGATGCGTAGGAGTGACATATCCAAAGATATCATGCATCAAGACACCCTAAGGTGCCATAGACTCAACAAATCCTGAGCTTGACATCCCATTCTGTGTAGTTCCTTCTCCCCGCATCTTCATAGACGTACGAGTTTGCCTCTTTTTGGGTGGCATAGGACCGGGTCTCTGAGTATGCTTCTTCTACTTAGGAATGGACGACGAACCCATTGGCATACTCATGATTTCTTCTTCCACAATAGTGGGCCGAATGGGGGACTCGTACTCATTGGAAATTTCTATCATGCATCAAGGCCACTCAACATCCCTTACCCCTCAAAACCTGAAAATACACTCAATTGCTCAAACTACACTTCACTTAACACTCTTCACAGAATTCACCCTCTACATCTGCTAGTGCAATTGAAGAATGCCATCCTACGCATCCGACGTGGTGTTTTATAGCCACTTCCAATCCAAATTTATCATTACCAAATCTAACTTCACCATTATTGCTAAATTGAATATTAATGACACCAAATCCGTCGGTGATCTTATTCTTCTAACAGTCGGATCACCCATTAATGCAGGTCGCTTCAACTAGTGCTACCAGCAAACTGGTTTAACTACCTACATTTATTACTTGATTTGACCACCCCACACCCCTACAACTGTCGCAAGTGGTCAACTAATTACCGCTAACAATTTTAACCTTGAGCAACCTCTTCCCCGGGGCTCACCTTGCTAGGCTGAACTAAAATATTGATCTTTTTTTTTCAACACTTCATGTGGTGCGCATCGTCGATCCCATTCTATAGGGCTTCAAGTGACTCCCGTTAATGAGCTTCGACAACATTGCACCATCTAATTGTTGTAATTGAACTGCACCGTCGGATGTAATGGAATGAACAAGATAGGGACCTAACCAGTGCATTTGTAACTTACTTGGATGCTTGATGAACTTACTGTCATAGAACAACACCAAATATTCTGTCACAAACTATTTTTTCTTAATATGGTGATCATTCCATGCCTTCTATTGATCCTTTGCAACCTGTTGCTGGAAGCCTGCGATGAAATGATATTCTTTAAGATGAATCAATTGCACAACATGTTCTTCTAATTCCTCTGCATCATCCATGCCCTTCGCCATAGAAATGCACAATATCAGAACAATATACTACATATGCATGACTGCCTCTTGCTCATAAACCAACTTGGTCAGCACTGTCTCCAAAATTTTGTTGAAGGCCTCAACAATACCATTCACATACAGGTGGTATGGTGTATTCCTCTTATGTTGTATATGGATCTCCTTAGTTAGTGCTTTTACTATCCTTTTGACAAAATGACTACCTTGGTCACTCATTAGGATTCTAGGACACCCAAACTACCTCACAATGTTCTCAAAAATAAACCATGCTACTCTCGCAATGGTATAATCAGCGACTAGTGTAGCTTCCACCCACCGAGTCAGATAGTTAGTTGCAGTAATAATATAGCCGACAGTAGTTCACTTACCTAGAAGATTGATAGGACCCACAAAGTCTACATCCCATTTATCAAACAGTTACAGAGTCACCTGTAGCACTAGTAGCATCTCATCCCTCCGTGATGACTAATGGTTCCATTGTAGTCTAGTTGGTTAGGATACTCGACTCTCACATGAGAGACCCAGGTTTAGGTCCCAGAAACAAAACCATTTTTTGGCAAAACCCACCAACAAATATTCATCGATAGGGTTTCCCACTCTATTGATGCCCTCTAGTGCAAGCTCCCTAAGCACTAGCCATATAGGTTTTACCCTGTCCAGTAATATCTGCAGAGCAGACGAGGTCTCACCCAAGGCATTCAAGGGAGAGCTGTCAAAACTAAGTTTCTGATAGTGGGAGAGGAGGATATGGGGATCTGACGAAGGGACACCATATGGCACATACCATCATTGCATCCTCACACAGTATCATACTATCGTAGCATCATTCAATGAACATCATTACTTACAATGCATCAAATAGTTACAGAAACACAGATTGCATCAATATAAAAGAAATAGATCACATTGCTATAGTAGCTGAAAGAGACTGAATTGCATCTATATTATGCCAATGTAACAAAACAGAGTCACAACATCATAACAAATCTATAACAACAGACAATAATTGAACCATACTCATTGCATCATATTAACCTTGCACAAATGTACCACATTACACAATTCTTTTTCAAAATTGGAGACTGCATACATCAGGAAGAAACCCAGATAAATCACAGTTAAAACTGAAAATTCTCCATAAAAAAGATCACACAAGATCTTATCCCATACAATCATGCCCAAATCTCCTCAAAAATAGATCTGTAAATAGGCTTACACCTTTACATTGAGGGTCCACTATTAATTGACTTCTTACCGCTACTAACCTATTGCAACAAAACTTGGTCAAAAAATATATAAAATATTCAAAGAGCAGTTATTCTTCCACTTATCGCGCTGATCTGCCCTTGCGCGATACCACATGAGCTTGCACAGCTTCCGCGATGCTACACAAATCACTTACCCCAAATACCTTGCCAACAAGACTCTGGGAAGAGCACACAGAATATGAAGCTTGACCCATAATAAGAGAAGAGAAGATGGGAGCAATTGAATATCAAGCACTCACGACTCAAAGAAGACCCCTCAAGTAATGAGGAATACAAAGAACTCAATTCTTGAAGAACCTATTATCCATCTTAAGCATTTGGATAAGAAATGATTTTGTTATGAATGAAGAAGATGATGAAGCTAAAAGAAGGAGTCTACCCACGAAACAAATAGAGATAAGTATTCAATTGTCATTTCATGATATTGTTTTGTTATGCATTTGTTTATATTCAATTGATATATTATGCATGATAGAATTTTTGCATTAATGATAGTATACTACTAATATGCATGTGATGGGTAAGTATCTCATAATTCTATACAACTCTCCATTGCTACTTATCTAGAATGAAACCTCTTTGTTGACATATTGGATTAGTGCACAATCTCAATGATGTATTGGTAGAGATGGAAGTCATCTAGAAAGTTTCCGTGAGAAATGGATGAATGTTTTATTGGCTAAAATAGTTGCATAATTATATCTTTATGCATTAGAATTTTCTATTGTCAATATGCCTTATGAAATGCTTATAACCATACAACTGGTGCATTTGACTTGTAGGAAAGATCGCGTACAATCTCCTACAAGAAAATAAGGATGAGACTCGTTTTGAAGAACAAGTGACAAAAGTTCAAGAAATAATCCAAAATGAAGAATAGTATGACGAGAATTCAAGAGGCCTCGAACAAAGTGTAATTATGTAACACGTTTGAGCGACATCATTAATGCAGAACCTTCCAACTATGAAGAAGAATCCAAGAAGAAAGGGAAGGAGAGTACTAGTTCAAGAAGAATGATTTCAAGGATGTGGTATCAAGACCTGAAGGGAATTCTATAGTATCTTCCATATGGATCTACACGATCCAACATGTAGTAGATGGAAGCATCATGGGATACAAGGAAAGATTCGTAGCATGAGGCTTCTCATGGAAAGAAGGCATAAGCCACTAAGAGACATTTGCAGCCACTAGAAGTTAAGACATATGACAGGCATATTCATGTGTACAAATTATAGAAGGCCTTGTATAAGCTCTGAAGACACCCATGGGATCACACATACTTAAGGAGCTTGAAGATCACCTAGAGTGACGAAGATCTTAACCTTTGCTACAAGGTTGAAGATGAAAGCTTATAGATGATGACAAGCTCACAGATGGGTGTGAGAAGAACGTTAGTGACCCTAGATGGATACACAGAATATTAGTAGAAGAGGAAGCTACTTGTCACTCCAGCACTGAATACATAGAGTATGAAAGGTAGAGGGAGATTGATGCTCCACTTCATAGGGAGTGACTGCAAAAGATCCCAAGGTTCGACATGGTACATAGGATGGACATATTACTGATGGCTCTAGGATTTACTAAGAGTAAAGCGGATTTGAACCTTTACTTCAAGGTTGAAGACCAATGAGGATCCTATTATATGTCGATGACTTGTTCCTGATAGAAAAGAGGAACTCATTAAAGTTGCAAGAAGGAGACTTGCTGCTGAGTTCAAGATGAAGGACTTGGTTATGATGCACTACTTTCTAGGCATTGAGGTGTGGCAGAATGTGGATGGAAGATCCCTGGGACAAGGGAAGTATGTAGTGGAGATCTTGAAGAGGTTTAGGATGATGGACTACAAGGCCATGACCATACCTATGACATTGAACCTGAAACTATTGAGTGTTTCTTCATTAGAGATGGTTGATGCTATGATGTATCATTAGATGATTGGGTCATTGATGTATGTGAAAAATACGAGACCATATATTTGCTTTGTTGTGAACACATTGATCCAATTGCTGACAGATCCGAGGCATGTTCAACTAATTTATGCAAAGCATATTATGAGGTGCGTGAAGGGTACGGTTGATTATGGGCTCAAGTATGAGGCGAATTAGAAGATTAACCTGGAAGGTTATGTGGATTCAATTTGGGCAGGCAGTGCCAATGATAGGAATATCACTTTGGGGTGTTGCTTCAGTATGGGATCAGAAATGATCTCTTCGTTTAGTAGGAAGCAATATTGTGTGGCACTAAGTATAGCTAAAGTAGAATATGTCACAGCTTATTCGACTAGTTGTGAGGCAGTGTGGTTGAGGAAGCTACTATCTGATTTGTTTGATCTTCAGTTGGATGATACTTGTATATATTGTTGCAACCAGAGTTGTGTGAAGTTTTCTGAGAAACTGGTGTTCCATGACAAGTCCAAGCATATCAAGATCAAATATCACTATATCAGGGATATGGGGTGGAGAGAAACAGTGAAGCTCCAGTATGTTGTAATGGACGAGAAGATAGCTAATGTGTTGACCAAGCCATTAACCAGAGTGAAGTTTGAGTACTTTAGGGAGAAGCTTGGTGTTCTCTAGATCAAATTTCCTTCCAAGGGGAAGTGATGAGTCCAAGAGCCTTTCTGACATAGTATTATTGGTTCATTCCATGGGCAGATATATGTTTAGAGCCTTTCTGACATGGTAGGATTAGTTACTTCCATGGTCGGATATAAGTTCTAAGCCTTTCTGACATGGTTCTTGGATGTGTTCCTCCCATGGTCATATATAAGTGCTGAGCCTTTTCTACATGGTTCTTCGATGTGTTCCTCCCATGGTCAGATATGAGTGCTGAGCCTTTCTGACATGGTTCTTAGATGTGTTCCTCCCATGGTCGGATGTAAGTGCCAGGCCATTCTGACATGGTGGAAGGATGGGCCTCCCACAGTTAGATGTAAGTGTTGGGACATTAAGACATGGTGGCAGGCTGGGCCTCCCCTGGTCATATGTGAGTGTTGGGCCTTTCTAACATGGTGGTGGATGTGTTTCTCCCATGGTTACATATGAGTGTTGGGCATGCCTTTCTGACATGGTGGTGGATGTAAGTTGGGGAAATAGTACCCACCATTGAGTTGAGGTTAACCCTCTTTCTTGATAAGGGGGAAAAATTCCTCACAGTTGAGAGGCACTAGGTTTATTAGACTCTCATAGAGAAGTCGGCCCTGGTAAGTAACTGTTAAGTCATAAATTAGTATAAATAGAGTGTGAGCCTCTATATTTGTCACACACTCACACTTAGTTGTAGCACATGAGTGAGAGAGAGAAGAAGCTAGGATAAGAGAGACAGAAAGATCAGCTGTCGGAGATCATCTTTGTATATTTGGGTTTTATTTTTGGCGCTCATTCTATCTTTGAAGAAGTTGCAAGGTTTTATCCTTTATGGTTTCCCCAAGGAAAATCTTTGTGTTCACTGACTCTTGTGATTGATTGTTGTGCTTGTTATTCTCTCAGTTAAGATCCTAAGATCATATTTATTAAATGATAAAAATCTAACAGACATGGGGTGACATCTGCAAACATCTATGTATTTATTCCACCATGTAAGCCTTGTGAAATGTGGCTAAAGATCATGAAGAATCAGAGGTATCCAATTAGGATTCCAAAATTTCCAATGGGGATGCAGTGCACATTCAATATTTTCCTTTTTCTGACATGAATGATGTATAGCAATCATGATCTGCTAGCATATACTAAGTGGACATCAGAGCCGTTTGAGTCACAAGATGGGAAATATAGCGAGCTAGTTGTGCACACACCGTAACAGTGGGCGATGGAAATCCAAAGGTCGGGGATTATAGGAATCATACACATGAATCACTTTGGAAGGATGGTGGAAGCCAATGCATGCACCAAGTATCTATTGAAATGTTTTCATGGTGGTTAGTTGTGGCTGGAGACAAAGTTTCCAGTCACCATGGAGTTGATATCACAAATTAATGGGTTTCCCATGTAGGGGCCTGATGTGTTGCAATACTTTCATGGTAAGGAAAATAATAAGAGGTTGACCACTAAGTTGAAGAAAAAATATGGCATGGACCACGATAGGAGTGCAGATGTCATTGAAACCATAAATGACCAGGTAGTTCGCATTGCGGTGAATATCTTGGTCTTTAAGGTGGTGCAATAGAATCACCCCAATAAATGTATATCCGAGGTAATTTCATGCGTGGAGTAGTGCACTGAGGGCATGCATGTGAACTGGTTATTATTTTCACTCAACTAGTTAACGCAAGATGCGATGTTGGTGTAGGAGGGTAAGCATCTATTCACTTACTCTTGGCTATATATTTTGATTGCATTGGTTGCATGGATGGATCCTAGGGACTACCAGGGGATGGATGTTGAGCTCGCCTAGGTCTACAAGGGTGTGAGGTATCAAAAACTTTGGTATCTCAACCAGGGGACCAGTTGACAGATTATGCGATACAATTTTGGATTTATTGGGATGCAATGTGGATCACAGAAGAGAAGGTCTCATGCCTATTTGATGAGGCATCGAAAAAGAATCAGAGGGTCGTGAGATTTGCGATGGGACTGCACAAGATTCATATAAAATAAAGAAGATACAAAGACAAGAAATGGTTGACCACTCACTACAATTTAATCGATGAGGATCTTGATACATTAGTAGATGATTGTTGTGGAGTGGAGAGAACCAGCCAGTGAAGAGGAGGCGTCAGATGCTACAGCGGGTCCTCTACCTGATGCCCCAGTGGTTCAAGAACATGTGCAAGAGAGTGAGTGAGATTCCCATGAGGCATTTTCAAGGACCCCTATGGATTCAAATATGGATTACCAGTTTGAAGAGATGAGGATGAAGGGAATGCAGGAGCAAGGAGAAGTGAGGAACACTAAGCAAATGGTAGATGACAAAATAAACCGCATCATAATGGAGATCACTACGGAGACCACTGCGAGTGAGGCACAACTAAGGAATTAGTTGACATAAGGACTCCAAGAGGTAAAGAATCACTTATAGTATTTAGTTAATGCAATTTTAGAGAAGGTTCTCGAAGCCAGTGTCCTGTAGAGGACTATTGAGTTGAGTACCGGTAAGCGGGTCCAAATCATGTAGATTCCACCGCAAGAAGTGGATACCAACAATGAGGATGTTGATGTCTCGCTAAAATAGTTTGAGAATATTGCACTATATTTAAATGAATTACCAACTCACACTTTGGTGCGGTTATAGAATTTAGTGAGTTAGGAACTATTCGAACAAGAACGATTTATCGGAAATCACTTACTGAAGTTGCAGGAGAGGGAAGATTTGGAAAAGTAGGAGATAGAGTGCCTCAATAAGAAACAAGATGTACTAATCATGGAGAAAGCCCATCTTTGGGATGATCGGGAGTGACTAGAGAATTTTTTTTCTTTCGTCTGTAAGGAACTCTTGGATGTACCAGATGAAATTCTTGTAGAGACCAAAGTTCTACATTTAGGGAAGGTAATTGTAGAGTTCAGAGGAGACCTCGAATATTTACAAGCACGAATGACCCTAAGCATGCCCCCAGAGAAATTTGCATTGCACAAAGGAACCATCAAAGATTCAGAAACATAGCTCAAGGAAATCGAGAAGGTGGCTAAGTTGATCACGGATGAGACTATGTTGTTTTGGGGTAGCATGGTCCAAGATGAATGGTTGCAGCAGCTGAGAATATTCTTAACCTCTATGGAATATTGATTTGCATTTTGTTCTTTGTTGCAACTATGAGCATGATTTCTAGGAACCTATTTTGATGCATAAAGTAATATGAAATGAACGGATGTTGATAGAAACTATTTGTGTCTTTATGTATTTCCTATTTTAAATGATGCGATCTGAATAACTCAATGCTGCAATACGGCTGTTAATCCTGAATGATGCGGCGTATCTGTGTTCTAAATAATGTCATATTTATCAATATGTTTGTGAGTAAACATAATGCTATAGTCTTATGTATTCATGCGATCTGATATGTTTAAGTGATAATGAAACCCATTCCCGAGTCTCTGAGTAATGTTGCAATAGTGAGAAGATAGAGTAAAAGTAGATGCACAAGTTCCTCCTTCTTACTGCAGAAACATGATTCTAATAGTTCTCCATTGAACATCCTGGGTGAGACTTCGTCTACTTCGTAAGTGTTACTAGACAAAGTAAAACCTGTCTGGTCCAGTGCTTAGGGATACCATTGTGTTTAGGGGTGTTGAAAGAGTGTGAACCCTTTTCGGCAGATCTGTGTCAACAAAAATTTCTTGGCCTGCGAACCTAACTCATATTTTGTGCCATCTTTGGATTACGATCCTGATTCGACAATTGTTCCTTCTTCTACTTCCAACTTTCTTGATAGTTTTTCAACTCCATTTTCTGATGATGACAGTGAGGATTAAAATCCACCTCCTCCTGCTCATTTCATTCCAGTTGCACCAACACAATGTATTCCTCGATGGGTCTACTGAACATGTGAAGTAGCTGGTGATGTTTTTGGTGATCCTAGAGATCAATGTCGAACACGTTCTTGTTTCTAGCGAGCCTCTTCTCTTTTGGCTCAGGTTTCAAAGAATCATGATCCAGATACTTTTGTAGAAGCTTCGGGAAATCCAAAGTGGAATGCAACTCTATATGAATAATATTGTTATTTAATGATGAATGATACTTGGGATCTTCTACCTATACCAAAAGGAATAAAACTTGTCAGATGTAAATGGGTCTATAGAAATAAGTATGCATCAGATGGAAGTTTTGTTTTACATGGTGATTTACAAGAGGAAATTTACATGGAACAACATCCTGGATATGTTTAGAATAACTCTAGCATTGTCTGTCGCCTTAATAAATACTTTTATGGACTTAATCAAGATCCTAGATATTGGTATGCCAAAATTGATAGCTTTCTACTTGACACTGGTTTTTCTAGATGCCATTTTGACCCCAATGTCTATACCAAAAAATTAGGAAACCATTTCATCATACATTTTATATATGTCGATGACCTTATTCTTACTGGTAGTGAACCTAATTTGTTAACTCATGTGAAATCTAGTCTTAAGAAAATTTTTGAAATGTCAGACTTAGGACATTTGCATTATTTTATTGGTCTCCAGGTCTTGAAAACCAAAGAAGTAATCTTTCTTTCTCTGTCTAAGTATGCTTGTAACCTTCTTTGTTATTTTCACATGGACGATTGTAAATCAACCCCTTCTTCCTTCCATTCTAGAGTCAAAATTTATTCCACTTGTACTTCACCTCAAGTAGATGCCGCCTTGTATTGTCAGCTTGTTGGTAGCCTCTTATACTTGACTCATTCCCATGATTACCTTTGTTTTTTCATTGTTCATATTTCCTGCTATATGAAAACACTTCATGCAAGTCACTGAAAAGAAATGAAAAGAATACTTCGATATATTCAAGGTACAATTTAGTTTAGGATTTATTACAGTACAGGGGGACCTCCTTTGTTGGTTGGTTTCAGTGATTCAAATTGTGATGACGATACTGATGATCAAAAGTCTATTGCAAGCTTTCTTTTTAGTATGGGATCTAGACCTGTCACTTGGGATTGTAATAAATAACAATCTCTTGCTCTTTATTTATCAGAAGCATAATATCGAGTTAGAGTTAATGCGATTCGGGATGCTTTATTCCATCTACATATCCTTTAAGAGTTTGCATTCGAGAAGAAGCAATCTACTCCACTTTGGGGCAACAATCAAAGTGCCATCAACATCACTAACGATACACTTGAACATCAATGCAATAAGCACATTGAGCTACATATGCACTTCATCAGAAATATTTTTCATGATCGCATTCTTGAGGTGGTATTTTTCCCTACAATTGATCAAGTTGCAGAGATCTTCACCAAGTCTTTTATAGAAGCAAAGTTTTCTAAAGGTCGATATATCTTAGGAGTTCAGGAATTTTTCATTAAGGGGGGATAGGATCTAATTCCTCCTTCCTTCTCCTAATAGTGTCACTTTTGTAAATCCTTCAATCATATCCCTAGTTTTTCTTAAGGGGCGATGTTAGGATATTTAGACACTTAGGAGTTAGTTAAGATGAATTTGTTATAATATTTCAGTTAGGAAAAGTGTTTTTTTTTAGTATGCATTAGTATGCATTTGTAAATACCTAGTCCAACGAACATGATATGTTCTAGACATAGTGTGATCTGATAGTTCATCTCCTCTTAGATCATAACAACCTTTTATCCATGGCTTAACACCAGATTGGTTCATGATATCTATTTAAAGAGCATGGAGGGTCATTGGCTAGTTGATCGATTATGAGAAGCTCATTTGTAACTTTATTTATTTTTCATAATAAAATGCCTCAATTAGATATTTGGCTAGGGTCGTGCAATGTTTACCTTTTGAGGGTTTAAGCCATGTGAAAACATAGGTGTGTCGAACTGTCATCTATTTATGTGAGTGGTTTATATAGGTGTTTGGTCTTTTGGGAGTACCCTTTGTACCCGAACATAGATGTTTGTAATATTTTCATAATCATAAGGATTAGAGACCCACACGAGGTTTTTTATTAGAAATTGGATAACTCTCATATCATAACGGATCTTAAGCTAAGATGGACATGTTCTATTATTAGCTAAGAAGAAAAAATTATTGATAGTTACCTGAGTGTCATATCCCTTTGGTATTTTATTAATGAAATTATGTGCATTATAATTCACTGTTGTAGCAACCACATCCTCCATACTTGATCTTTGTTTCCCAAACATGATATTCTCTTTAGTGAAGGTTGTAGTCAGGGTTGTTTCTTGACTCACCAATCCTGTCTGATTCATTTCTCCAGCACTTTATTTATAGGTTCATAATATTGATGTCATCTGCCATGATACCCCCTTCCATTGGATTTAATAACTCTCTAGCAAATAAATCATTGTGGAATTTCTAGAGATGATACTATTAACTAGAGCCACATTTTTCTACCGGGAACTTGTTGATGTAACTGTAAATTTGGAATGTATTCACTTGTATTTCTTATGTATTGTAACCTAATGTTTAATATGCAATGTATTTTTAATGAACTTGAATCATGTCATGCCCCAATTTTCCTATCGGGAAGTTTCTATAATGTAAAAAATTCATTTCAAGTCAAGGTGGTTAACTCTCCTACTATATAAGGGTTTAAGTCCCTGCAGTTCTAGGGCACTAGGTTTATTAGACTCACCTAGTGAATTCGACCCTAGTTAGGTTTATTCAAGTTAGGAATTAGTATAAATAGAGAGCTAGCCTCTCTGTTTATCACACACTCACTCACACTCAGTTGTAGTGCATAGATGAGGAAGAGAAAGACACTGAAGAAAGAAAGAAAGAGGTTACTGCTATTCGAAGATCATCTTACTATTTTTGGGTTTCACTTTGGTGTTGATTCTATCTCTGAGGAAGCTGTGGGGTTTTCTCCATTTATAGTTTCCCTAAGGAAAAAAACTGTGTACATTGTCTCTTTTGTTTGATTGGTGTGCTTGTTGTTCTCTCAGTTAAATATCCTAACGATATGCTAGCTTAATGTTAAAAATATAACATGGTATCAGAGCTAACCTAAGAAGAAGACATTGTGCAACTGCAGGAACTAGGGATTCCTATTTTGTGGATCTCTCTCCACATATTTTCAGCAAAATTATGGTGGAATAACTCTCCTCCCTAGGGCACATCTTTCTATCGAAGCAAAATCCAATTCTGAGGTTTTTCAGTTTTAGACTCGACACTACTACCAGAAGTTAGGGATTTTCACAGAAGTGGAATAA
The DNA here is from genome assembly GCA_001517045.1 of Pseudotsuga menziesii. Lineage (NCBI taxonomy): Eukaryota > Viridiplantae > Streptophyta > Pinopsida > Pinales > Pinaceae > Pseudotsuga > Pseudotsuga menziesii. The sequence goes on from LPNX011100415.1 coordinate 54,378, forward strand.
TTCAGTGAGCCCAGGCCTAGATTGATCTCCTCCCAAAAATTGAAGTTAGGGATCAAAATCAAAGCATTTGGTTGGATAGAACTCTGGAAAAGCAAAACCCTAATATTCTCCTGAACCAAGACTACAGGATTTCAGCTCCAAATCCAAATCCGACATCTTGACCTGGTAAGATCTAAATATTTTGTATTTCCATTTTAAGTTCTCAGTTAAGATGTCTCATACTACCAAGCTTGATTAAAATCTTGAGGGAGTTGATAACTTTTGAGCCTGGAAGTATAGGATCTCTCTGGTCCTGGAAGAAAATGAGTTGGACTCCTACATCCATGAGGAGGTTCCAGTTCCAGAGGGAGATGAGGCCAAGGCCTTACATAAGAAGAATTTGGCTATGGAAAAGAGGGTCATTGAATATTCTATCAAGGATCACCTCATACCATAGGTTTCCTCCCTCAAGAAACCTAAAGCCATGCTTGATGCCCTAACCAAACTGTTTGAAGGGAAGAACATCAATTGATAGATGACTCTAAGGAACCAGTTGAAGAATGTAAAGATTCAAAATGAGGAGACCATCTAGTCATACTTTACAAGGGTCTCCCAGATCAAAGAACAACTGGAAGTAGTAGATGAGGAAGTGGAGAATGCAAAAATTGTGATGACAACTTTGAATGGCCTCCCTAGGTCATGGGATTCTTTCATCCAAGGAATCTGTGCTAGGAAGAAGTTAGTTAAGTTCAGTAGACTTTGGGAATAATTTTCTCAAGAAGAAGCTCAGATATCAGCTCAAGAAGAAAATATGGGAAGTGAAGATAAATCTCTCAGAGTACACTCCAAGAAAGGAAGAAGGGAAAATCATCATCACCAAGGTAAGAATTCTCATCAGAAAAATAATATTGTAAGAAGGGATCCATCCAAAATCAGATGCTATACATGCAATGAAATAGGAAACTATGCTAGAAAATGTCCCATGAATAAGAATGGACCCAAGAAGAAGAGGAACTCCAAAAGAATACATCATGCTCACACTGCTGAGGGTGATGACCCTCCCAAGAAGAAAGTAAAACAAGAAAGTGAAGATGAATATGTTTTGATCTCTGCTCTCACGGGAAATGTCACTCATGGAAGCAAAGATTGGCTTATTGATAGTGGTGCTTCCAAACACATGACATGTTTCAAGGAATCCTTTGAGAAAATATCCGAACATAGTTCACCCCATAAGGTGAAACTTGGGGATTACTATCAGTATCCCATAAAAGGTAGTGGTGAATCCTCCTACAAGCTAGACTCTGGAAAGTCTATGAAAATTAAGGATATATTTTTTGTACCAGGACTAAAGAAGAATCTTCTATCCATATCGGCACTGGATGGAAAATGCATGAGGGTTGCATTTGTAGATGGCCAAGTCTTCATGTGGCCAAGAGGAAATACTATTGACAATGCAATAGTAAATGGAGAACAAGAAGGAGGTTTATACAAATTGAAGGGCCATCCAAAACAAGATTTGGTCCATGACATAGTAGGGCCAAAGGAACTATGGCACAGAAGGCTTACACGTCTGCATTTAAGAGCACTACCACTTGCAAGCAAAGCCATTGATGGTATTCCATAAATTCAAGCAAAACATGAAGGGGCCTGCAAAGGATGTGTGAAAGGAAAGAATACAAAGAAGACATTTCCAAGTAGCGAGAGCAAGGCAAAAGGTATCTTGGAAATCATCCACTCCAATATATGCGGATCAACGTCATCAAGCTCACTAAGAGGGTATATATACTATGTTTATTTCATTGATGATTTTTCTAGGAAGACATGGATTTACTTCATGAAAAAGAAAGATGAAGTTTTCAGCAAGTTCAAGGAATTCAAAGCCTATATTGAGAACCACACAAAAAAGAAGATCAAGACCTTTCGGTCAGATAATGGCGAAGAATTCACATCAAATGAATTCAAAGACTTAAGCAAAGAATCATGGATTAGGAAGGATTTGTCCACCCCTTATAATCCACAATAGAACGAGGTTGCAGAAAGGAAGAATAGAACTATCATGGAAGCTGCAAGAGCAATGCTTCATGATCAAGATATTCCCATGCATTTATGGGAAGAAGCAACCAAAACAACGGTGTATGTACATAACTGTACTCCACATAGAGTACTCAAGAACAAGACTCCTGAAGAAGTATTCTCTGGAAAGAAACTAGAAGTCAACCATCCCAAAATATTCAGTTGTCGGGTGTACATATACATTCCAAAAGAAAAGAGAACAAAATTAGATCCTTCAGGAAATAAGGGTATATTTTGTGGGATACTCTGAAATCTTGAAGGCTTATAGAATATACTTCCCAGGATTCAAGAAGATCAATATTAGCAGGGATGTAACATTTGATGAAGACACAACTTAAAACAAATCCAGAAAGAGACCTACTGAAGAACCTGAAGAAGAATAATCACCCAGAATTCATGATACAACCATGAATGAAGAAACTCAAGAAGAAGATTGAAAATTTGAAGAACCACAAAGAATTGTAGATCCACCTCAGGAGAAGAATCCTCACAAGAGGAAACATGCTTGGGTATGAGAAATTATCCAAGGTACGGAAAGATATGGGGCTCCAGAAGAGAATCACAAAGAAAGAAAGAGAACCATATCCTGCTATGTGATGTTATCAATAAAGAACCTTCCAACTATGAAGAAGCGACAGAATGGAAAGATTGGAAGGATGCTATGATCAAAGAGCATCAATCGATCATGAAGAATGATGTTTGGGATGTTGTCCCAAGAATAGAAGGGAAGTTGGTTGTAACTTCCAAATGGATCTACAAGATCAAGCATGCTGCAGATGGTAGCATAGAGAAATATAAGGCAATATTTGTGGCTTGTGGTTTCTCACAGAAGGAAGGAATAGTTTATGAAGAAACCTTTGCACCTGTAGCCAGATACACTTCCATCATATCGGTACTTGCTTTGGCTGCAATAATGAAATGGAAGATATAGCAAATGGATGTCAATACTGCTTCCTTGAATGGTGTAGTGGAAGAGGAAGTGTATGTAGAACAACCACTTGGTTTTGAGATACATGATAGGGATTCTCATGTGTGCAGATTGAAGAAAGACCTGTACGGTTTGAAACAGGAACCCAGGACATGGTACGACAAAATTGACAGCTTTCTATCTATTTTGGGCTTCACCAAGAGTAAAGAAGATTCCAACCTTTACTACAAGGTTGAAGATGGAAACCCAGTGATGCTCCTACTATATGTAGATGATCTTTTTGTAATAGGTATCGATGGGTTGATTACTAATATGAAGAGAAAGCTTGCTGCCGAGTTTGAAATGAAGGACTTGGGTATGATGCATTATTTCCTAGCCATGGAGGTATGGCAGAATGTGGATGGAATCTTCCTCAGACAAGGGAAGTATGTAGTAGATATCCTGAAGAGGTTTGGGATGATGGACTACAAGGCCATGACCACACCTATGGCATCTAACCTGAAGCTATTGAGTGATGCTTCATCAGATGATTGGGTCTTTGATGTACCTGATGAACATGAGACCAGAAATTTTATTTACTATGAACACCTTGAGCCAGTTCTTGACAGATCTGAGACATGTTCACGTGATTACTGTAAAGCGTATTTTGAGGTACCTGAGGGGTACAATTGATTATGGGCTCAAGTACGAGGTGATTTAGAATATTAACCTGGAGGTTTATGTTGATTCAGATTGGGCAGGCAGTTCCATCAATAGGAAGGGCACTTTAGGATGTTGTTTCAGTATGGGATCAGGTGTGATCTCTTGGTTTAGCAGGAAGCAATCCTATGTGGCACTGAGTACAACTGAAGCATATTATGTCATAGCTTGTTCAGATAGGTGTGAGGTAGTATGGCTAAGAAATCTATTGTCTTATTTATTTGATCTCCAGATGGATGCTACTTGTATACATTGTGACAACCAAAGTTGCGTGAAGTTGTCATAGAATCCAGTGTTCCATGACAAGTCATAGAATATCGAGATCAAGTATCACTATATCATGGATATGGGGTAAAGGGGAGCAGTGAAGCTCTAGTATGTTGCAATGGAGGAGCAGATAGCTGATGTATTGATAAAGCCATTGGCTAGGGTGAAGTTCGAGTACTTCAAGGAGAAGCTTGATGTTCTCCAGATCAAGGTTTCCTCTAAAGGGAAATGATGAGACCCAGAGCCATTCTGACATGGTGAGAGGATTGGTTCCTTCCATGGTCATATGTAAGGACTGAGACATTCTTTCATGGTGAGAGGATTGGTTTCTTCCATGTTAGATGTGAGTGGTGAGCCATTCTGATGTGACTTTAGGATTGGTTCCTACATGATCAAAAGTAAGTGTTGAATGCCATTCTAGGAATGGAGGCACCTGGTTAGTTACTAGGTAGCTTATTTTGGGACTAGAGGCCATTCTGATATGAATGTAGGATTGGTTCCTACATGATCAGATGTGAGTGCACACCCTTTTGAACATGCATGTTGGTTTGTTTCCTCGCATGTGTCAAATGTAAGTGTAGATCCTTTTAGAACATGCATGTTGGATTGGTTCCTTGCATGTGTTGAATATAAGTGCTCAACCTTTCTAACATTGGTTGTTAGATATAAGTGCAGAGCCTTTCGGAATGGAGGATTGGTTCCTCGCATGGCCAAGTGTAAGTGCTAAGCCATTCCGCCAATGGTTGACAGACGTGAGTGCTGGGCATTTCTGACAGGGTTGTGGGCTATGTTACCACATGGTTGTATGTGAGTGTTGGGCGTGCCTTTTTGATATGATTATAGGATTGGTTCCTACATGATCATATGTAAGTGTTGGGCATGCCATTCTAACTTAGGGTCAGATATAAGTGCTAGAAAATACCTACATGGAGGATAGGCCTACAACCAACATGAAAAAGAGTAGGCTCTGTAGAACTTCCTGTGAAGAGAAGAATCATGAGATAGCACCCATGAAGATTCAGTGTTGATGATCCAGATCTAGAGATGATGCTCCAGAGATGATCTAGATCAAGTGATGATGATCTATATCGAGTGATGATCCATATCCAGGTGAAGATGACTTGAAGATGAAGGTGACTTGAAGATAGAGATGACTTGAAGGTGAAGATGACAAAGAATTGATGATGATCCAGATGATATAGAGAAGAAGAATCGTGCTGACAAATTGTGTCAAGAGAATACCTTCCGAGTTAAGAGGGAGTGTTGATGTAATTATAACTTCAAAATGTATTCACTTGTATTTCTTATGTATTGTAACCAGATGTTTATTCCAGGATGTATTTGTAATGTACTTAAGTCATGTCATGCCAGGATGTTCCTATCGAGAAGTTTCTATAATGTAAACAAGTCATGTCAAGTCAAGGTGGTTAACTCTCCTATTGTCTAAGGGTTAAAGTCCCCGTAGTTCTAGGGCACTAGGGTTATTAGACTCACCTAGTGAAGTTGTCCCTAATTGGGTTTAGTCAAGTCGGGAATTAGTATAAATAGAGAGCTAGCCTCTCTATTTATCACACACTCACTCACACTCAGTTGTAGCGCATAGCTGAGGAAGAGAAAGACACTGTGGCAAGGAAGAAAGAGGTTACTACTATCAGGATATCATCTTACTATTTTTGGGTTTCACTTTGGTGCTGATTCTATCTCTGAGGAAGTTGTGGGGTTTTCTCCATTTATGGTTCCCCGAAGAAAAACACTGTGTTCATTATCTCTTGTGTTTGATTGTTGTGATTTTTTTTTCTCTCAGTTAACGATCCTAATGATATGCTAGCTTGATGTTAAAAATCTAACAGAACTGTAAGAAATAAGCTATGGAATATCTTTGTATGGGGCTTGGATGGGTATATAAATTAAACATTTTTTAAAACAATATCTCCAAAATAGCACCTGTCCATTTTTGTCATCATAGTTGTATCTCAATTATCTATATTATGTGATGTGTAGCAATGTAAGCCTCACTAATATATTTAATTTTAGGAAGAGCAATGCCAAGGGATCTATCAAAATGCCAATTATATGTCAAAAACTGAGAAACAAATCAAATTCTTACAGAGTATATTGAAATGACCTAAGTTCTATTTTTTTGGAGATGATTGACTCTATTCAAGCAATCATTGGAATGAAAATAGAGCTTGTAATTTCAATTCAATATATATGATCAAGGTCCTGCTAAGGATTTGAAGGTATCCCAATTCTTTCTTATGCAATGTGTATTGAGAGAAGGATTTCTTTATGAAACTCCAACTCTACCAAATGGGTTTAGGGTTGATCAAGGAACAATTTTTATATGTATAACAGGGGAATCCATCTCTTCTTTCAAGGTTGATCCTACCTATCATGTAGCTAAACATTTTTAAATTTATGACCTCAAGCATAATGTGCTTTTTGTTATGGACACTAATGTAGCAAGGAAACCTAAATGTATAAGGAAGTATATGAATCAATCACACATTTTTCAATATTTCCTTCATTTAGTATTTATTTTGTAAGTTTCATCCTCTACAAACTCCTTCACTCCAACATCAGCTTACTCCACCACTCCTATTCACCATTCTAACAATAATTGGTATTCTGGATGTTTTATGGATCATAGGATACATGCTAGTGAGACATTAATGATATTGCACTAACTTTTTGATGTTACCTATACTAACATTACCTTTTATTAAAGATTCAATGCCAAAGATCAATATGTATTTGTGAAGAAGAGTTATTCATGCTTCTATTTTAGGAAGCAATACTTGAATTGCACTACATATACTACCATGAAAAATGGTGGGTTTTTGGCACTTATGGTAGAAATGGCTTAAGAAGGATTTGCAAAGTTTCCTAATGTATCAATAATTTCACATTTGGGGGTAGTGGATACTATGTATATCCTCTATATCCTATGTGGGTTCTTCGATAATGTATGAAATGATCTCTTGAGTTATTTTCTATAAAATGATTATACTCTTTCCCCAATTGCAAGTAGTTTCGGAGTTAGCATGCAACATATGAAGAGAATGAGAAACATAAAATATCCAAATTTTGATTATGTCGGAAAGTTCTATTGCATACCAATGAACTCGAGTAAGATAAAATTATTTATAAAGATTTTAGCTTTCATTTTTTTTGGATGTGGTTTGCGTAGATCATGAATATAATTATTTTGAAATACATGCTATTAATTTTTTTCCCTCCCTTTCTACTTTTGCAATAGTTGTTGAGAAACACTTATTGAGTTATTATGCCATAAATACCATTGGCCATATTCTTTCCTTGCTGACTCACAAAATGATTTATGTGAATATTTTCATGGAAAATTTTCAAATGAATGTACACCTACTAGGGTTTGAACCTGGACCATTTTTTCAAGTTCCATTCACAATGCATTACTAGGCCACTATGTTGTGGAGAGATCATTACAATTTGAAGTAACCAATAGTGAATAAAAGTAGAAGTCAATGAAAGATCCTAGTGCTTTGTTCTCTGTTGAAATATTTTATTTTTTGAAGAGGATAATGTGCATTGGACGCATTTCATGTTCTTCCTACCAAAACCTGTGTCTGTCTTTTGTGATTTCCCTTACCCAAGTTCCACTTCTTTGTCCATATTGAAAGAATTTGAAATTCTCCCCTTACAGGGTTTATGGTAAGATATTATAACCATTTGGATCAATGGAAAAAAATGTAGTTGTTATTAGGAGGATGTTGTTGTGTTTTAGAGAGAAAAACACTAGGAATAATCATTATTTATAAAGGATAAAGGTGTAACTTTTGAACAGCTTCATTTGTTGATTTTTTTGCTAGAAAATCGTTGATTCATTTGGAAGGGTAGGAACAATATGTCATCACACAACTTGTATTGTTTTTTGTTTTTAATACTATTTGGGATTAAGTTAAATACTTCCATTCAAGAATATTTATGTTTTGGTTAAAGGATAAGACAATTAACCTGCTACCTAAAGGATATGATAGTTAACCTGCTACCTTTGGTCTCTAAATTTAGGATATAAATAAGTAAAAAAGGGAGCTGGATTTTGTATTAAAAGTAGTATTTATTTTCCCTAATTTGAAACTTTATATTTTGGAAACACAAGGTTGATTTTGTTCAAGTTTTAGGTAGATTTTTTTTATACAAGGGACCTTGAGGTAGCTGGGGAAAACTATTGGTGATTCTTGAATCCTTTCCCTACTTCTTGTTATTACATGCCCATACTTCCAATTCTCCTTCCTTTCATGTCAACTCAATATCATTTCATATTTGATGTTGCTTCCTGCTACTCATTGTTCACAAATTTTTGTAATGCATATATTTACTAACTTTTAATTTTATGCAAATTTCTATTTATATATGCATGCATATTGGAATGCTATATAGATAGATATTGAATTTTAGTTTTTGTACATATCTCTAATAGGCATACCCATACCCTGTATACCCTATCTTTGAAGGGTCGTAGTTCATACTATGTTTGTAGTGGAGATGTCCTAGTACCTAGGACAATGAAACTTTTATCTTTCGGATCTTCCTATCTTTTTACTCCTGTTGATGCAATTCTAGATAAGATAAAAAAATTCTATTAATATCCAACAAAGGACCTAATATATTTTAAAGTTAGTGTAGTTTTGAGACCCATTTTGAGTGATGATGGTACCCTAGTTAGTTAACTAGGGGTCCTGGCTAGTTAACCATGCATAGAAATTTCCTAAAAGGTACCCTAGGTACCCAACAGTTTCTTAGGGTTCTTGGTCTAGGAACAACCAGGATGATGCCATGTAAAAGTCCCTAGAATGTGGATAGGGACCCTATATGTATCTAGGGTATCCTAGTCTAGGACCATGCATATTCTTGGTCTAGGAGCAAGCAGATCGTACAGGTTGAGATAGAGAGTTCCTGGTTGGGACTAGTAATATTCTTGGTCTGGGACCAAGCAGTTCCTGCATGTACATACCTGGTTGATTAACTGATTGGATCTTGGTAAGTTGAGTAAGATAATGATGTGTGATGTCCTCTTCTCCTAAATGATTATTTCTATCTTGTTTCTGAATGGACATACCACCCCTGAATGATCTCACTGGCACTTTCCATTTAGAGAGAAGTCTAAATCACCATAGGATCACATCATCTAGTTTGGACCTTCTTTATATGGATTTTATAAAAAGTATTATATGGAAGATATGTGGACAACACACCTTGAGAGAGAAAGATAAAATTATGGTTGTTTCTACACCTTGGTCTTGTGGGTCAAAGGGTTGTTTCCCCATCTTGATGGTACACCTTGTTCTTGTGGGTAAAAAGGTTGTTTCCCATCTTAATGGTACAACTTGCAATTATGGGTGAAAGGGTTGTCTTCCCACCTTGAAGTAACCCTTTTTTTTCATGTGTGATATTATGTTTCCCTATTGGTACTAGCACCCATCTTGGTTTTGGTACTTTTGTTGTTGCAACCACTACCCCAAACAATTTGCATTTTTTGGGCCCCCCTTTTAATTTCTTATTTTTTTATATTAGTTAGACCTTTCTGCCCTTTGAAATTTGTTGTTAATAACTTGGTTTTATTTTGATTAAGCTGAAGGAATTTTACTTTTATTTTTATACTAAGTATGAAAACTATTTTGATCCAATGTGTCGGATCCATTTTGGTATTTTAGACGAAACAACGAAGACTTTATGCTTTTCCTTACGACATTTTTTAAACCGACTTAATGGTGATCTTTTTGATGCGTTGTGTAGGAAAATTTCCTTGACTTTTGTAGACACATTGGAAAGCATTTTTCCTCCTACCCGATGCTTTATCATTGTTTTTATGTCATTTACGTCATTCCACCAACACAGTGGAGAGAGTTTGGTTTTCAATCATGGTCCCTCAATCAATATTACGCTCGAAGAAGTTTTTCAACCTTGGTTGGAAATATTTTTTTATTTCTAGTTAATACTATCGGCTGAGTCATGCTTTCGAAGCTTATTTTTTTTCGTCAGGCTGTTTCACCAGAACTAAGCAACAGTTGCGGCTAGGTCTCATTCTTATCACCGATACATTCGGTTATTTCTTAGCTAGTTTGTTGATGGGCGTTGATCAAGCTCTTTTGGGATCCTTTTTTGATAGTTTTGGGTTTTCTTTACAAAGATGAGGGAAATATTTTGTGTTAAAGACCGATATTGTTATGTCCAAAGCTATCTAATGATTATTATATTGGGGTTTTTCTTCAAGGAACCTAGCCAATAGTTGCATCAGATCCATGGTTTCTAAGCCACCATAGTTGGAGGCATTTAACCTCACTTTTCGATGTAGTACTTTCGATGAAGTTTATATGGGAGCCAAACGACGTTTCATATGCTCATGTGGTGTGATTACCCCACCTATCGAATTTAATGCATCATCCTTGTTTATTTATATAAACTTGGGGTGGGTTTTTTTTTATGGGCATTATGATTTCCTAAGGTTTGTGGAGAATAGCCCGTTTGAGTTTTCTTGTAGATTCATGAAGGAGTGCTACCTCTGGTTCTGAACACGCACCTACCGAAGTTTTCCATTTGGAGCCTTCATAGTAGTTGATGTCAATATTTTCAACCAACCATCGAAGTTATCCTTTCTAGGTAGGATATGATCCTTCCATGACTCATTTAATTGGTTAAGTGGCACCTTCTTTGGATATTTGCATTTATTTTTCATTTTACGAAGCTAAGGTTTCTGTGTTTGTCATCGATTTTAAAATCCCTCTCCTTGGCCTTTTGATTTGTCTTTAGAAAGATTTTTGACTCATCCTCCTATCTTACTCTGGTTATGGTATTATTCTACCTTTCCCAGTCGTTTCCTACTGTTCCGTTCAGACATGGCTTTCTCACAACCTTGGGCACGTAATGATGAACTTAGGATGGCCCAAGTTTTGTATTAGTCATTCCTTACCTAGTTATTATATTTTTGTGCTGATAGAGGTTTTCAAAGTTTTGAAGCTCTGAAAACTTGTGTGTTCGCATAAGTTTCATAACCGAGGTGTTGGTTTTCATGGCTGATGACATAACACTACATTTGGGCTCCATATTATTGTCTTGCAGGCTGTAAGTCTCATAATAAAATCCATGTGTAAGGTTTCGAAGGTTTTTTTGATCAATAGCTAGTGTTATGTGTGGAGACAATAGGTTTAAACCATCAATGCCTCAGTCAAAGCTGGCATGCAAGCTAGTTTTTAACTCCTGGGTTTGACCTTACATTAGGTTTGGGTTTTTGTTGGTGTGAAATTTTTTGCATGCAGAGTTGTTTTCCCATGGCTAAGGACGATATGGTAAAATATTGGTGAAGATTGTTCTAAAAAGAAATGATCTATTAGCAGAAAATGATAGCTTTTTTATTTATCTTGCTAGTTTGATAGTATTTCTTTATTTTCTTGTGTACATTAACATTTATAATCATAGTGGTACTGAGACATGTTTGGTTTGGTGTGCCACAACCTCAGTATACATCCAGTACCATTCCTGAGAAAGGTAAGAACAAAGTGAAGGTGATTGATGAAGAATCAAAATTTGAAATTATGCCAAGGGTTGAAGTAATATATGAGGACACTAAATTTGTCACCGGGCCTAAGCTGAAATTCAAGTGGGGGAAGATATTTCATATGCTCCAGGATTAGAAGGTTCTAGACACATGCTTGGAATATTTACCCTTATTTGGAAACATATTAAGATAAGGGATTACAAAAGTATCCACACAACTAGAGCTATTTCCTTACTTCGAGGTGTTTGGATGGGTTTTGTCTAAGGTTGATGCAAAAGGGATGATTATATATAATGTTGAAGATAAAGGATTTCCCTCTTTAACCCCTACATTCATAGCCAAAGTTTACAATTCGACAATTTCATAAGTTGGCATGACCAATGATTGGATAAATAGTATGACTATTGATTATATTGGATGTGCAAAGATGATGACGATGGAGGGAAATTCATTTTGACAAAGGGCATTTGGGAAATATGAGACTTCCAATCTGTGCACCCCATATAGGGTGGTATCCCTAATGCTTAATAGGATATTTGGTAGAGATGATGAGAAATTTTACAATATTGGGTGGATACCACTGATGTACCATGTAACCATGGAGGGGACTATGTTTAATTGGGAAGATATCATAGCTAACAATTTGTCTTCCTATATAACTGTAGCTTAGGAAGGATTGCTCTGGCAGAAGTCTGAGTTTTACATGGGATCATTTGAGAAGATGAATTGCAGTTGGAAGGAAGGAAAATCACCCATCTATGCAGCATACCATATTTTATGGGCTCACAAATATCATAGTTTTTACAAGCACATTTGTCAGGAGTTATTGATGCCACTTTATCAGTTGATTTTCCTTGAAGAGTGTAAATGCCTGTCTGAGGTTGCTTCTGTTGGGAAATAGGGCAGACCCAAGTTGAATCCTTTTGTGTCGCACTAACAAAAGACCCACAGTGTTGGCCCTTTCGGCAACAACCTACGCGCAGGTTGCAGTCTCACCTGAAACAGCTATGGGGTGCCGCAGAATCAGGTTTCTACAAGCAGAGAGGGGGATTAGTGTACCTTAACCTTTAAAAACCTTATCTATCAGTAATTACAAAGCTTTACCATTCATTCACATACAACTCCGCATATAGATAAACAATTGTGACTTGCTCAACCCACTACAGGGAATTCACAGCGAAGTTTAATATTAGCAGCAATCTAACTTATCAGATGTATACAGTTATTAATGCATGAAAAATAACAGAAACAGAAACAACACAAGAAACCACAACACCAGATATAACGTGGTTCACCCCTAGTGTAGGGGCTACATCCACAAACTGTATTTATTCTTCTCGCTACAAAACCACAGTCTGATATGCGCACTCAGCTGCAGATCCCTTTAGTTCTTAAAAGCCGCGCACACAGCAGCAGGCCCCTGCGCACACAGCTGCAGGTCTTTCCTCAATCTTCTTTACAAAACAAACCCTCTGTGCACACAGCTGCAGAGGTCATCCACACACACAGCTGGGACTTAACCTTTCCTTACAAAACACAATCTTAGCTTCACCTTCACCTTTATTACATCATAAAACCTAACCTATCTTCTTTACACAAGCGCTTATTTATACTGCACATTTTTACAAAACCATGGTCTTAAACCATGGGCACCCCAAACCCTAAACCTTGGGCTTAAACCATGGGTTTATTATAGAAGACTTTGACTCAACCCCGACACCCCTAAGACTATTCTGAGTCCAACTCACGGAGCTATCTATCTTAAGGACCATTAGGGTGCGCGTCCCAACAGGACCCTAAGACTCACCAGTGGCCCATCCCGGGACACTCTTCAATTTCTCTGGTGGAAAATTTCCACTGATACAGCATAGTGTGTTGCTTGTTGAAGCTCTCCATGCTGCGGCCGGCTGCCTACTTCTGTCCTTTGCAGAAGTTTTGCTGATGAAGGCCGTCACGGTCCATCTGCAACACCATCCTTCACTCCAATTACCGATGCTTAACCATCCACAATTTGGGGTCCCCTGGGATTGCGTGTCCCACTACAGAAGGAGTAAACCTGCCATGGTTCTGCTACGCTGAAGGATTGCATGGCGGGATTCCCCAGAGTCTTTTTGCGAGGCCTCATGTCCTTTGTTGCTCTATGTTAGAGCAAAATCCGGTCTGTCTCTACAAATTTAGAGCAAAATCCTGCCTGTCGATGTACTTAACCAAGTAGGACTATACTGGCGGAGTACTCAGAATGTGCTGCAGACCTCTGTCCCTTAATTCTCGTACTAGCTCCTGAACTTTACAGTCATTCGACATGGTTCGGGCTGAATATCTCATAGATGTGCTTAAGGCAGAAAACACAAGTCGAGATGGCTTCTTATAGAATACTGGGGCGGAATTTGTCATCATGGTGGGGTAATGGCACCAAATCTGATGAAGTTCCAAAAATCTTCTCCACACAGCACCGGATTCCCCCAAAATCTCATTGTGACAAGTAATGAGAGCAGCGCTCGTGCCAGCACCGCCGAATGCATTGTGTCCCATCCGTCACATTTTAGGTTGCGACACACCTTGGATCCTACGACACAACAACAACCTTTAACTTTGACACAGTATGGCCCGATGACCTACGACCGACCCGTGGCTTCGCAACCTGTAGACTAAATAGAATACGATAATCCATAATGCTACAAGCATCTTCGCTTATTTGCTTGGTGCTACCTCCTATTCTGGGCACCTGGCCTGTCTGTGTACTTTTTTAAGTGGATCCCTTTTATCATAGAGGGAAAAAGCTCACCATTTAACTTAGCTAACTGGACTGCGCCCCCATCAGTAAATTTCTGTACTACATACGATCCTTTCCAATGTGTCTTAAACTTTCCTGGGAACTTCATGAATTTGCTGTCATAAAGGAGCACAAGATCACCCTGCTGAAATTGTTTCTTCTTGATGTGTCTGTCATGCCATGCCTTTTCTCGAGCTTTCTGCACCTGTTGTTGGAAGCATGCAACAAATCTATCTTCTTCAAGCTCTACTATCTGTTTCAGTCTCTCTGTGATTATGGTTGGGTCATCCATATCAGTGAAAGCAGATATCCGGAGGCTGGGAACAATGTATTCCATGGGCATGACAGCTTCTTGCCCATAAACTAGGCGAAAGGGTGTATGGCTTGTCAACTTTTTGCAAGTAGTTCTGTAAGCCCATAGCACTGCTAGAATTCAAAGATCCCAATCATTTCTGTTAGCGTTACACACCTTTGTCAAGGCATGCCCAAAGATTTTGTTAAAATCTTCGACAGTCCCATTTTCTTGTGGGTGATATGCGGTACTCTTTTGATGATACACCTGAAATTCTTCAGTCAATACTTCGATAGTCCTGTTCAGGAAATGTGACCCCTGATCACTCATGAGAACTTTGGGACACCCAAATCTAGATAAGATGTTGTCGAAGATGAACTTAGCAGTAGTAGCAGTGCTACAGGTCTTGACTGGTTGAGCTTCATCCCAACGGGTAAGATAATCAGTTGCTGTAATGATGTATCTGGCTCCTGAATTTTTCGCAGGGGGGTTGATAGGACCAACGAAGTCAATAGCCCATTTTTCAAAGGCCTGTAATTTTACTTACGGAGCTAGGGGCATTTCATCCCTCCTTGATGGTTTACCTGTCCTCTGACAGATGTCGCAGCTGTGGCAATATTCTCTTGCGTCTTTGTGAAGTGTGGGCCACCATAAGCCGGCTGTCAAAATCTTCAGCGCTGTGGCTTTTCCTGCATAATGACCTCCTGCTGCGCCAGAGTGTGCTTCAGCCAATATCAGACATTTTTTGTGTTCCAAAACACATCTGTGCAGTATCTCATCTGGTCCCATTTTATACAGCTGTCCTGCTATTAAGGTGAAGTCTGCAGCACGAACCACCAACTGCTTCTTCTGCTGTGTGGTCATCTCTAGAGGGGGAAGACCTGTAGACAAATACTGAGCAATATCCTGGAAATATTCATCAACTATCTGGATAGAAAATAATTGTGCATCGGGGAGGCCTTCGTCCAAATTGGTAGGTTCTTTGCCTGACTCGAGCCTCGACAAGTGGCCAGGTCCTAGGTTAAGTCTTCCAGGCTTAACAATGATCTCAAAATCATATTCTTGAAATAGAATTAACCATCTACATATTCTTCCACCTAGCACAGGTTTGTTAACCAAGTACTTCAAAGCAGAATGGTCAGTAAACATTTTAAAATGAGATCCTAGCAGGTAATGTCGAAATTTTTGTAATGCATATACCATAGCAAGACCTTCGCGTTCTGTCGTAGTATAATTTTTCTCTGCTGTAGACAATGTTCTGCTGGCAAAAGAAATAGGGTGATCGATATTACCTGCACCTGGTTGAGAGAGCATAGTACCTAAAGCAATAGAGGATGCATCGACATGCACATGAAACTCCTTGTTCCAGTCAGGGAATACTAGGATAGGGGCAGTGACCATTTTTTCCTTCAGAATGTCGAGGCTGGCTTGGCATTCTGGTGTCCATTCGAACTTAATATATTTCTTCAGCTGCCTTTCCATTAGGGCGGTGATCTTGGCATATCCTTGGATAAATTTCCTGTAGTAACCGGTGTGACCAAGCGTCGTGCGAAGTTGTTTGACGGACTTTGGAGGTGGCAGGTTCACAATAATAGCGATCTTTGCTAGGTCCATCATCAATCCCTGCTTACATACCACATGACTAAGTAGAATGCCAAAGGGTGCACAGAAGATGCACTTTTTTAAGTTCAAGGAAATTTGGTGATGTCTGCATTTGTCCAACATAAGTCTCAAACTAGTTATATGGTCTTTTACTAACCCAAAAATATTCCAATCATCAAAGAAAACTTCTAAGAATTTATGTATGTATTCCTTAACGCGGAGATGACTACTCGAGAAAATATAGCAGGCACGTTCTTCAACCCAAAGGGCATGGCAGTATACTGGAAGGATACCATTTCGGTGGCAAAGGTTGTCTTATGTCGGTCCTCTGGAGCAATTCGGATCTGATGGTAGCCAGAAAAACCATCGGTAAAAAAGTACACTTCTTGACCTCCGACATTGTCGAGCACTTCATCTGTAAAGGGGGTAGGAAAAGGGTCGTGTAGACAGGCATCATTGAGTTTCCTTAGATCGACACAGATTCGGATTTCACCCTTAGTTTTCTTCTCCTGGATGACCATAGGGCTGACCCACTCAGATTCTTCAACAGGTTCGATTATTCCTACAGCAAGCATCTTCTCCAACTCCAGCTTAACCTTTTCCTTGTATTTTGGGTTCAATCTATATGGATGCTGCTTCACAGGCTTCGCATCAGGCTTCAGTGGGATCTTCATTACACCGATATCTCCCAGGATACCTTTCATTTCAGAGAAATTTGACGGAAAAAGATCTTGGTATTCGTGGAGAAGTTGAGTTACCTTGCTTACCATCTCGTCGTCCCAATAGTCGCCAATGGTAGCAAACTTAGGCTATGCATCGGATCCAATGTTAACTGTGCGCATCTTCAAGGGCCGCGTCACTTCGGGAACTTCGACTACTGGTCCATGCACGTCGCAGTATCCTTCTGAATCAGGGATATCAAGACGACGCGGATCTTCATCCTCATCGACTGTAAAGTTATAACATTCGACTGCGAGGGCTTCTTGTGTGGCCCAATCAGGGTAGTGTTCTGTCACTTCTTTTTCATTAAATACCTTAGTATGGATGATCCTGACAGCCGCATTTAGGGTTGGACAGGCAGCATTAGTAGAGAAAGTATTGATAAAACTATGAACGAGACAGTCCCAACTTACAGTATCTTGGTGAAGTTCGGCCTCCTCATACCAGTTCTTCGCTAGTGGTCCCAGCGTGTGCACAAATCTATGTACCCACTCGTCCTGAGGGACATACTTCCATGCCTCGCGGCATTTGCCTAAGTGGTCCTGGGGGCAAGTTTTTCCATCAAACTTGCTGCGTGCCTTTTCCAACTGGTCCCCGAACCTTAGGCGAAGGAGCTTCTGACATGATTCCCAGGTAGGGATTTGCTTCTTATGGCTTGTCCACCATCTGACTGCTGTGGCTCTGAATGATGAATCCAGGGCCTCCATTTTCTGTAGGTCAGGTATCTGAGCCGAGAAGTGTACAATAAACGGTTCAGGATCTGTTGACCCATCATACACAAGTGTAGTTCTGGGTTGTGAGTCGATCCATCTGAGGGACTTGGTAGGGTAGGCAGTGCTGCGTCCATGGTGTTCAGATAGTTGGTCTTGCCAAATTTCTAATTCGTCTTCAGAGTCCGTCATATAGGAGCTACCAGACTCCCATCCTATGGTTGGAGGATCCTCATAGCCTTCTTCCTGCGCAGTGATAGTGGAAATTGGATCCGCATTAGCTTGATCCTCGTGTCAGAGTGGTTTTGTATACCATTCCCCTTGTGAAGGGTCTAGGGGAAGGATGACCCTGGAGTCTTTCCCTTCGAACACCATCTGTCTCTTCTTTAAGTTGATGACTGCAGCATTTGCCATTGCCCATTCAATTCCTAACAGGGCCGGGTAAGGGTTGTTTTCATCCATGATCTCAATTACTTCGAAGTCCGTGAAGGTGCTGACTCCGTCAATATCTATTTGGAGATCTAGGAATCTTCCTAAAGGTACAATCTTTTGCTGGTTGGCTAGCCTGAACTGTATAGGGGACCAGGCAAGGGAAGGTTTCCCCATTTTTTCCCAGGTTTGTTTGGTCAAAACATTTACATCGGACCCTAAGTCCCGAATAACATCGGTCATATCATATGCCCCTATCTGAGCATTCAATCGCATTTCCATGCCGGTCCTGCTAACTCGATGAACAGTTTTGTCCCGCCCACAGCTTTGCAGAGATTCGCAGGAAGCGATGACGTTCTGCAGCTCATTCAGAGCATCCTGATTTCTTAAAAGTTTGAGGCAACTTTGTAGAAAGGTAGACAATATACTTACTTTGTCCAACGAAGCTTCACAAAGCAGCAACTAAGGCTGCTCAGGCGCACTGGGTGGGCTAGGGCCATCAAAATCTTTCTTGGCTTCCATGAATGTCTCTTTCTCTCTGATGATATCGAATGCAGGGATTTTCTCAGGAGCCTTACGAACTAGGGCTTCGACAGGTCGGTTTGGCATGTTTTGGATGTGTGTCATAACTCCACTTCTTGTAACGACGTTAATGGCCGCAGCAGGATGGGGCTCCACAGAAATCATCTGGATATTTGGAGTAGGAGTATTCTGTCGTGCCTGAATCTTAGCTATCAGCTGGGGGCACTGCTCAATCACATGATCAACTGCGCGGCAGTACCGACATGTCGTAGTGGGGTTTCGACAGTCGCGAGCCAAATGCCCAGCTTGGTTACAATTATAACACACTAACTAGCTTCGGCCTCTACCGGTTATCCCACCACGGCCTCCAGAAGTACCGCTTCCAGAGGCACCCCCCTGGTATCCGTAGCTAGCCTGACTTGGACCTTCAGTGTACACCCAGTAAGCATCATAGGTGCGGCACGTATCCTCGTTATGACCCACCGACTTGCAAAAATTACAGTAGGGGTTTTTAGGTCCTTGTCCATACCGTTGCAGCAGGTAACAATTCTCAGGTCAGTGCTGGCCTGTCGTTCTGCAAAGTTCACAGTATAGGACTTGTGGCAGGACTGGGCTTGGCGCACCTGTATGGAGAAACTTGCTGATAAGAGGGCATCGTTCCTTGTCGTGCCCTTCTGTTTGACATTGTGTACAGCAACCCTTTTCATGATCAGGTTTTCCTGTCTTCATCTCACGAAGTTCCAGGGCCATTGCTGCAAGCTACGCTTGGATTTGAGAAATACTAGAGTCAACTTGGACAGGGGCGGTTTCTAGCTTCATGGCGATTTCCACCGCCTCTGGCTGGTCAGCAACCTTCTGTTGCATGAGTGGGGTTTGAATGTGTGGTAATAAGGCTACAATAAACCATTCCTTATGCTGCGCAGGGCTAATAGTGAAGCTCACTTGGTCTAGTAGGACTTTGAATCTCTGGTCAAAGTCCCACACCGATTCGCCATGCTGCTGCTGGATCTCCTTGAGTTCAGTGATAGAATGCGACTTTGATTTGGGATTCTTGAATTCTTTGATGATACCTGCCCTGATTTCATCTAGAGTGGGGCTCTTAGCACTGGAAAATTTCATGAACCAGGTCAAGGCCCGATCCCGAAAGGACGTAATAAGCTGCGCGGTGCGCACATCCGGGTCTGTGATTTTCTTTGCGGTCCAAACTGTTGTACATAGAAACTAGAACTATTATGGATCTTCCGATCCTGTGCCTTTGAAGATGGGTAGCTTAATGTCATTGGCTAGATAGGCCATGGGGTTTCTGGGGAGTTTGGGAGGGGGACAAGACGCCGATGGGGGGGGATTTTCGGGGGCGGACTGGCCTGTGGCCGAAATACTGGGGCTTGGTTGATTTTCAGACTGCGACAGAATTTCGGGGGTATCCGAACGGCGTCGTAGGGTAACCAGAGGGTTTTCAACCAAAGGGTTTTCGTCAGAGTTTGGCTTGTCGGGGTTTACAGGGGTGGACGCGGTAGCCTGCCCAAAGGAATAGGATGAAAAATCTCTCTTGTATCTTTTTCCACTTCGCAGCAAACCACTTTGCGCATCGAAGGGAGTGTCACTTGCAAACATAGGTTAGTACTACTAAGAGTCGGATTCAAACAACAATATACCTTTGTCAGCCAATAGCATTTTAATCCTCAAGCGTAATAAATTCAAAAACTTACCACGGGGGCATTTGAAGAACTGTCGTTCAGCTTCGCTGAAGGAGATACTTGCGTCAATGGCAAATTCTTTCACAAAGGCTTCCAACGTTCGCGTCGTCACGTAAGCAACATCGCGGGATACCTCGTTGTTCGCATGTTGCACAAGATTGGCCCTTGCGGGTGTCCACGCGGGAACCCGTCGAGCTTGGAAATTCGTTCTTCTCTTTGTTAACCTAGACAACCACTGGTGAAACTCTATGTGGATACTACCAAAGAAAATTTCATAAGCATCACCAAAACATACCTTTGTAGAAAAATCGCGGGTACTATGACGCGGATTTGTATTCTCTTGCTGTGTGAATGTCAAACAAGTCTCGGCAGACCAATCACCAATTTCCTTCACAGAGGGCCTCCAGAATATAGCCCTCGAGGTACGACGTAAACCCCTCTTAAGCAGATACTAAGTTCAACCGGCAACGAAACCAATTTTTTGGGCAATAGGT
Organism: Pseudotsuga menziesii; assembly: GCA_001517045.1. NCBI lineage: Eukaryota > Viridiplantae > Streptophyta > Pinopsida > Pinales > Pinaceae > Pseudotsuga > Pseudotsuga menziesii. Next base: position 75,097 of record LPNX011100415.1, read on the forward strand.
TAGACCCGGGTTGAATCCTTTTGTGTCGCACCAACAAAAGACCCACAGTGTTGGCCCTTTCAGCAACAACCTCCACGCAGGTTGCAGTCTCACCCGAAACAGCTATGGGGTGCCGCAGAATCAGGTTTCTGCAAGCATAGAGGGGGATTACTGTACCTTAACCTTTAACAACCTTATCTATCAGTAATTACAAATCTTTACCATTCATTCACATACAACTTCGCATATAGATAAACAGTCGTGACTTGCTCAACCCACTACAGGGAATTCACAGTGAAGTTTAATATTAGCAGTGATCTAACTTATCAGATGTATACAGTTATTAATGCATGAAAAATAACAAAAACAGAAACAACACAAGAAACCACAACACCAGATATAACGTGGTTCACCCCTAGTGTAGGGGCTATGCCCACAAACTGTGTTTATTCTTCTCGCTACAAAACCACAGTCTGATCTGTGCACTCAGTTGCAGATCCCTTCAGTTCTTAAAATCCGCGCACACAGCAGCAGGCCCCTGCGCACACAGCTACAGGTCTTTCCTCAATCTTCTTTACAAAACAAACCCTCTGCGCACACAGCTGTAGAGGTCATCCACGCACACAGCTGGGACTTAACCTTTCCTTACAAAACACAATCTTAGCTTTGCCTTCACCTTTCTTACATCATAAAACCTAACCTATATTCTTTACACAAGCGCTTATTTATACTGCTCATTTTTACAAAACCATGGTCTTAAACCATGGGCACCCCAAACCCTAAACCCTGGGCTTAAACCATGGGTTTATTACAGAAGACTTTGACTCAACCCCGACACCCCTAAGACTATTCTGAGTCCAACTCGCGGAGCTATCTATCTTAAGGACCATTAGGGTGCGCGTCCCAACAGCTCCAGATGCTATAATGGAATATGGATATTATTTCTTTTTTGAAGAGGGCACCTACTTGAATATGTATGGAGGAACCCCCTTCACTGCTTCCCAAGTATTCCACTAATTATGTAGTACATAAAGAAGTATTAAGAAAAGTCTTCTTAGATGGTTTTGGGAGTTATTTATTTGACATGAAGAAGATTTTTTTATTGTTAATGCCATTTTATGTCGGTATTTATAGTTTTCCAAGGTTAAAAGTGCATCAAATTTTGTGAAAGATCTAGAAATCTTCAATTTTGGTGAAAAGATTTTTCATAGAAATGATGCTCAGGGTAAGGTGGATGCACACCGTGCACTTGTGAAAGTAAAATTTGAGTACTCTGATCATTTTGACAAAGAATAAGAAGTACATCCAAATTCTTGTAATATGACTGCTCTAAACAAGCATCTAAAGAATAAAATCACAGTCACATGAGGAAAAGGAAGCAGCAACAGTTCCTCCGAACAAAAAAGAGAAGAAGAAGAAGCTGCACAGAGGGAAAAGGAAGAAACAACATGAAGGATAGTAGAAGGTGCAAGGAAATTGTTGGTCTAAGAGTCCCAAAGAGAAAAGGAAGAAGAAGAAACTTCTCGAAAAAAGTAAGAGGAAGAAAGAACACACAAGGATTTAGCTGAGCGAGAAAAAGAAGAAGCAGATAAGTTAGATGAGGAGCTGAGACAAAAGGAGAAAGAAGATCAAGATAGGGAAAATCAAGAGAAAAATACTACTCAAGATAATACAGAAAATTTCCCTTCCACATTGGGATATATATTGACAGGAGGTCACCTCCCTATTGTTGAGTTAGGGTTGGTAACCTTCACTCCATCAAAGCAGCATGAGGTTGCAACTTTGTATAATGTATTTATTTGAACCAAAGCAGAAAACCATTGTATGGAGATACGAGAAGACAGTGAAAATGGGTACCCATATATAGGTTGCCATACTTACGAAGAAACCTATTGTAACAAATGTAGATGAAGATCTAGAGTATATGGCCTCAATTGGTGTTGCAACTACATAGGTGAATGTTTATAATGTTAGCAAGATAAAAGGAGCAGTTGAACAATACAAAAACAAGATGGAACAAATGAAATATAACTTAAGGAAAGAGCAGGGAGTAGGCCGAGAGATGAAGAGGAAGTATGATGCCACCCTTTTGGATTTAAAGAGGGTATAGGAGGCCTATTATATCTTGGAAGCAGAAAGCGATGCATTGATATTGTCAAATACCATTATCAATGGAGAAAAGAAAGAATTAGAGGGAAAAAATTTAGAGATAGAAACACAAAGGGCCACAACTGATACTTAGGAAGAGGAGTTAAGAGGTCGAGTTGCAGAATTGGAGGCACAAAAAATTTCTTTGGAGACTCTGTTTAAGGCATCAAATGAGCAGAAAATGGATATCACATTGCTCCGAGAGCACGCCCTCTTACTCAGAAGGAAAATTAATCAAGTGCAGTTAAAAACTGCAGAGTAATACTACAAGACTAATCAATCCAAGACCATATTACAAGAGATCTTGGTAATATTGACCATCTTGTTGGGTAATAGGGCAGACCCGAGTTAAATCCTTATGCGTCGCACCAACAAAAGACCCACCGTGTTGGCCCTTTCGGCAACAACCTGCGCACAGGTTGCAGTCTCACCCGAAACAGCAATGGGGTGCCGCAGAATCAGGTTTCTGCATGCAGAGAAGGGTATTACTGTACCTTAGCCTTTAAACACAATTATTAATCACTACTTGTACATTTATCATTCATTCACATATAACCTCGCAGCACAATAAACAAACTAAACTTGCATAACCCACTACCAGGAATTCACGGCGAAGCTTATTACTAGCAGTAATCTTATGTTATCAGATGTACTCAGTTTAATGCATGGAAATAACAGAAACAGAATCAACACAAAAAAAACCAAGACACCAAATATAATGTGGTTCACCCCCAGTGTAGGGGCTACGTCCACAAACTGCGTTTTATTCCTCTTTCCTCAAAACCACAGTTGATCTGCGCACTCAGCTGCAGATATCTTCATCCCTTTATCAGCCGCGCACACAGTAGCAGGCTCCTGTGCACACAGCTGCAGGTCTTTCTTTCCTTCTTTGCAAAAACCCTCTGCGCACACAGCTGCAGAGGTCGTCCACGCACACAGCTGGGAGTTATCCTTTTCTTACAAAAACCAACCTTACTTCACCTTATCCTTCTTTACATCAAAAATCCTAACCTATCCTTTTTACACAAGTGCTTATTTATACTGCGCAATTTTACAAAACCATGGTCTTAAACCATGGGCACCCAAAAACCCTAAACCCTGGATTTAAACCACGGGTTTATTACAAAAGAGGGTTTTGAATTACCCTGACACCCCTAAGACTGTCTTGGTCCATAGCTCCGCTTACACATTTTCTAATTAACCGCGGAGTTACCCAAACATGGAGTATGCACCCCAACAGGCCCCTAAGACTCACTAGTGGCCCGTCCCGGGACACTCTTCGAAGACTCTGGTGGGTGAATTTTCTACGTGAGGGCCTGGAAGCGACTGGTGAGGTTATGCAGTATCTCATCAGCGGCTTTCTCCTTTTCCACCAGTTCTTGTAATACTGAAGAAGAGTCTGTGTCAGCCTTTTCCTGCGCAAAAGTGTCATAGGTCTTCAAAATTTTGAGCTGGCTCTCCGCAGTATTGGTCAATTCTAATGCTTCATCAACCAGGGGCTGTAACGCATTTTCCAGCATCGTCACCTTCGTCCTGGAAGACTCGATTTCCTATTGAAGTTCCTTGCTACACTTTACTTTAGCCATCTTCTGCATAGGTGGCAGCATCTTGATTTCTATTCGGACTGCATCTAACTCATCCTGGCGGAACTTGATAGTTTCCTAAATTTTCCCTACATCTGGATGGTCCTGCAGGTTTGCCCATGCTTCTATGCTGTCTTCCATTAGTTTTGCAACACTAGCCACGTTGTCTGATATTTTTGTTGCTGAAGCCTTGATATCCTGCTGGCGCTGTTCTCGGACCTCTGGTGGGGTCTTAGGGGGAATGCGCAGTTGAAGTTCTGCAATCTGTTGCTGATGTTCTATCTTCATCCTTTCCATCTCACCGCGGGACTGCTGGGCATAGTCTCTCATCCTAGCAATCTTCTGCTTGGGTTCCTCTGTTTCCTGTATGTCGTAGTCAGAAAGACTCCGACATGCCTCATCCAATGCTTGCATTAGCGTAGTTGTTGTCTGTTCAGCCTCTTTCTTCTGTTGTGCGATCTCTTCTAAGCATGCGGTGAGAATTTTGTTTTGCTTGATGGAGTCTTCCAGTTGGGTTTGTGACACTTGGGTTCTGGTATGGATTTCTTTTGTAATCGCAAGCTGATGGAGGTGCAACTCTGACATAGGCATCTTTGTATAATCAAGCTCCACGGTTATATTTTTCTGGGGTCGAGAATCAATGTCAGGCTGCATCAGAGTTGCACTTGATACCTGTCCCTGGGGATCCCGGAGTGGCCATTGCCTAATATCCTGCTGTGTGGGTGCCATAGTGCTGCTTGTCGCAGTATTGGGTGTTGATTTTGTGGTTAGCTCTTTTAACTCCGAGACCCTGTTTGCGATACCTGCGAGGCCGGCAAGATGTAGTTCCGCGAATTCGGACCATTTTTTAGTAAGCGCTGTCGTAGACTGTTTGAGGGCATGCTCCAGTGCATCCATCGTGACAGCGGCTTCGTCCTCGATATCTTTATCCTTTGATGCTTTTACCTTTTTGCGGGACTGTGGCTTGGTTACCTCGGCTACTTTAGGTGACTTGCGCTTCACTGGTGGGGTAGGATCTGTTATGGTCTTAACCGACTCCTCGTCCTGTTCATCCTGCTCATCCTGTTCACTATCTCCACCCTGGCTGTTGTCATTTATCTGCGAATCACTTGGATCTTCGCTATCTTCCAATGGGCTTTGCTGCTGCGCCTAACTCGTACCTGCGCCAATATTGGTAGCTAGAGGAACCGGAATAGAGGGTTTTTTCCCTAAATCTTTCAGCCATTCAGCCGGCCATAGCTGGATGATCCACCGGATATCTGGTTCAGTGACTACATATGGTAATTTGAAACATTGCCATTGAGGATCTGCACGAGCTTGAATGAAAACATGATGCATGTTGGCACTAAAGTGCGCGACACCCTCGTATTGAGAGAACACTTCGTTGGTAAGTCGAGGTATTCGCACTATCTCATAGTGAAGGCTCATAGCATAGAAGACGAACACAGTGTTCGTCATTTGTTGAGTTTCCTTATCTGAGGATACCCAAAGGGAGGCATACCTTGCAGCCCCTGGCGTGCCGGGGTTTATTTCGACAAACTGGGCTTCAGTGGGTTCCTTCCACCCAACTAATACAATAAGAATTATAAGCCAGGAATAATGAAAAGGTCTACCTTTTTCTTGCGCATCGCGGGCATCCTCCAAAAACTCCTTGGCAAGATAGCCAGCCCAATTATAAGTATACCCCTCAGCGCAGTTCATAGCAATCCTGATAACTGGGGCAGGTACTTCAGTTGGCATGCATTTCCTTATGAGTTTGCAGGCTAAGAGTTCAGCTGCAAACCGAATGGGCTGCTCCCGAATCGCGGAAGTATGATAACCCCGCTTCCCCTTCGTCAGGCCAAACCGCTCCTTCATGGTTTGCGCGAGCTTTGTGTCGTCATGTTTGGACGGAAACTTCGGTTCCCGGATCTGGTCCTGCCATGGGTAAACCTGTGATCCTATGGATGAGGGCAGCGTCAATAGGAATTTGCTGGTCCCCTATCCATAAGTAGCCTTCATGCACCAAGGCTAGTAACTGTTTGGCCACTACAGTCACATGTATGCCGCGTCCAAAATGGGGAATGTGAAAAAGCTTGAGTAGGCCAGCTTTTTCTAGGCCCGCAGCCCATGTTTGCACTTCTAGCAGTGTGACCTTATGATCGGGATACTTGACACGGTGCATATATTCAGCTGGGTCGAACTGTGGAAACTTGCCATGGTCATTGGTATCATGATCGCTATACTTAAGCCGGTCAATCTTCCCTGTCATACTGCCAATCAGTTGTACGCCTGATGGTAACGAAGGTGTGGCTAATGTAAATTGCTTTGTCCGACGGGGTAACGCGGTGCTTGGGCGAACTGGTGGTAGATATGCTGGCCGTGGTGGCGGAATGTTCTCCTGTCCCCTAGCCGGGTCCTGTGCGGAGCCAGAGGGCTCCATAGGATGAGCCGCTGGTGTTTTCCCTGTTTGTTGTGGCCGGTCTTGGTTGCGCTTGGTTCGAATTTCAGTTCTATATTTTCTCCTAGCAGACCGTGTCTGCATCGTCCATGGTGGTGCTGGGGGAGTGGCTTCACAGGAAGCGATGGCAGGCGGCCGAGTAGAGCAAGTGATCAGACCCTCTTGCTCGAATTCTCTGACCAAGGCGTCAAGCTCGCTTTCAGTGGTCATGGGTTCATTCAAAAATATTGAAGAAATGCAGGATGCAATTTTTCCTAACTTAGGAATCTTCTTATACACGCCATCGATCAAGTCAGGAAGGACAGTGCATTGAAGGCACCAAATATGGTGGAAATCTTGTCCATGTGGGGCGCGATTACCGGTACCGGTCGTAGTACAGTCATTTAAAGCAATTAAAATCCCACCGCCGCCAAACTGACTGTCTCCCAACGGTCGGATTTTGGGCTTCGCTACATTTTTGGGCTGCGGCAGAAACATGGTCACAGCTTCGAAGTAATGAGCAACTTCAGCCCAATGGTTCCCTTCGACCCGACCCAGTAATATCTGCGATAGGACGATTAAATTTGAGGTGCGAGCGTCTTGGCTCTGCCCCTTGAACTTACTTCGCACTGCTTGAGCTTGCCTTATAAATGTGGGGCGTGCGACTTTCTGGTAGGTTCCCCGACGGAGCTGAAGTTCTGTATGGTCAGCCCCCCATGCCGCGGTAGCGTCTATTGCTACTTCTAGATGTTGGATGTTTTGTGACTGAGGTACTTGTTCTGGTATCGGCAAAATAATTTGTCTAGCCTTTGCCATCCCAACCGGGGCAGGCATTTCTCGAGGCTGTGCACTAATGCATCGAAGAGACTGAGTGATCTGCGCGCACCTATGGCCATGTAGCTCGTACAGTCGTTGTTGCCAATTCTCCAGACCATCATCTGAATCACACACGCAGGAGCTATTGCATTGCCAATCCATTACACCATCATCATTAGGTTCGACATAATCTGCATCCGTGGCTGTGATGTTATAGATGTGGTCTAGAGTATCCTGCTCCCCTTCATCTCTGATGGGTTCTGTATATCTTTCTCCTTGGGATGGGTCGAGGGGTATAATAACACGCAGGTTGTTTCCTTCGAAAGTCATCTGTCGCCTTTTAAGGTTGATGATTGCAGCATTGGCCATGGCCCACTCGATTCCCAACAGAGCTGGATAAGGGTTGCTGTCATCAATAATCTCAATAACTTCAAATTCTGCTAGAGTACTGACCCCTTCGATGTCGATTGGAACACTAAGAAGTCTCCCTAGCGGTACAATCCCTTGCTAGTTAGCTAGTCGCAGCTGTATAGGTGACCAAACCAGGGAAGGCTTTCCCATTTGTCCCCAGGTCTGCTTAGGGAGGACATTGACGTCTGATCCAAGATCCAGGATGATATCAGTCATATCATATTCTCCTATCTGGACATTCAACCTCATTTCCCTTCCCGTTCTTCGGACATGACTAACAGTTTTCTGCTGATCAATTCCTCTTTGAGGGTCTGTGAGAGCAAGAACTTTTTGCAGCTCATTTAGAGCGTTCTGATTGTGCAAGAGTTTCATATAGCTCTGCAAGAAAGAGGATAGTGTACTTACTTTGTCCGTCGAGGCCCCCTGTAGCTGCGACGCCTACTGGTGTTGCCGCGTAGGTATTTCGACAGCGCCATCAACAGTATCGCACCGGGCCTCCTGGAATGGTGTGTTATCCTTCGCAGGGCCAAGGGCTGGGACTGTTTTGGAGGCCTGTTGTGCGCACATCGTAATAGATTGCTTTGGCAAGTCTTGAGGATGTGTCGTAGCTCCACTCCAGGTGACCACATTGAGGGCTGGGACAGGTCTTTGCTCCACGGAAATCAGCTGAATACTTGGAGTAGGACCACGGTTGTTTTCCTGTATCTTTGCAAGGAGCTGGGGGCACTGTTCAATCACATGATCCACTGCGCAGCAGTACCAACATGTCGTAGTGGGGTTCCGACAGTCGCGAGCCAAGTGACCCGCTTGATTACAATTGTAACACACAACCTGGCCTCTACCTCTGCCGGTCATCCCACCACGGCCGCGACCACCAAAAGCACCTCTGCCGGAGGCGCCGCCATGGTAACCGTAGCCATCATTATTCTGGGATTCATTATGGACTTGGTAGGTATCAGAGGTGCGCTCACGCATAAGGTCATAGCTACGACATTCTTCTTCATTATGCCCAACGGACTTACAAAACTGACAGTAGGGGTTTTTGGGAACTGTAACATATCTCTGAAGAAGGGGGCAGTGCTCAGGGCGATGCTGGCCAGGGGCGTGGCAAATCTCACAATATATCACACCAGCATTGAATTGGGTGGGCGTGCCCGTGCTCAGGTAGGTTCTGACCAGGGGGCACTGGTCCCTATCATGACCCTCAGACCGACATTGCGTACACCAGACCTCCTCTCGGCTGGTTTTAGCTTTCTTCATGTCACGAAGTTCTAGGGCCATTGCTGCCAACTGCGCTTGGATTTGAGCAAGCCCAGAATCGTCTCCGACGGGAGTGGTCTCTAGCTTCATTGCGATTTTCAGAGCCTCTTGCTGGTCAGCAACCTTCTGTTGCATGAGCGGCGTTCTGATATGCGGTAATAACGCAGCGATAAACCATTCCTTGTGCTGCGCAGGACTAATAGTGAAGCTTACTTGGTCTAATAAGACTTTGAATCTCTGGTCAAAGTCCCACACAGATTCACCGCGCCGCTGTTGAATCTCTTTGAGTTCAGTGATGCTCTGGGATTTTGATTTCGGTTTCTTAAATTCCTTAATGATGGCGGCCTTTATTTCGTCCAAAGTGGGGTGCTTATTATTGGATAATTTCATGAACCAGGTCAAAGCCCGGTCGCGAAAAGAGGTAATGAGCTGCACGGTTCTCACATCCAGGTCGGTAATACTCTTCGCGTTCCAAACGGCCTCACATAAAAACCAGAACTGTTCTGGATCTTCTGATCCCGTTCCTTTGAAAATGGGCAGCTTAATGTCGTCAGCAAGGTGGGCCATGGTGGGTGGGGGAGGGGGGCAGGCCGTTGATGGGGGGGGATTTATGGGGTTATGTTGACCTTTGGGCGGTATACTTGAACTTGGTTGTTTGTTACACTGCGACCGAACTTTAGGGGTAACAAAGTGACGCTGGGGGGTAACACGAGGGTTTCCGTCGGGGTCAGGTTGGGGAGGGCTGACAGAGGGGCGTGTGGTGGTCTGTCCTGTAGAGTAGGATTCAAAATTCCTTTTGTACCGTTGCTCACTTCGGGCAACCCACTTTGTGCGTCGAAAGTAATCTCACTTGCAAACATATGTTAGTACTACTAAACTAGCGGTCGGACTCAAATAATAAGATACCCTTTTCAACCAATAGTATTTTAATCTCCAAGCTTAAGGAATTTAAAAACTTACCACGGGGCCCCTTAAAGAACTGTCGTTCAGCTTCGCTGAAAGAAGTTCTTGTATCAATGGCAAATTCTGTCACGAAGTCCTCCAATGTGTGCGTCGTCCAGAAATCGACAACGCGGGATACCTCGTTGTTCACGTGTTGCACAAGGTTGACCCTTGCGGGGGTCCACACAGGAATCCGTCGAGCTTGAATGTTCGTCCTCCTCTCTGTTAACCTAGACAACCACTGGTGCAACTCTATATGGAAACGACCAAAGAAAATTTCATAAGTATCACAAAAAACATACCGTTGTAAAAATTCACTTGCACTTCGACACGGATTCGTATTCTCGTGCTACGCGAATTGCAAACAGATCTCAGCAACCCAATCCCTGATGTCCTTCACAGAGGGCCTCCAGAACATAGCCCTTGTGGTACAAGGTAAACCCTTCTTGAGCAGGTACTGAGTTCAACCGGCAAAGGAACCAATTTGTTGGGTAATAGGGCAGACCCGAGTTAAATCCTTATGCGTCGCACCAACAAAAGACCCACCGTGTTGGCCCTTTCGGCAACAACCTGCGCACAGGTTGCAGTCTCACCCGAAACAGCAATGGGGTGCCGCAGAATCAGGTTTCTGCATGAAGAGAAGGGTATTACTGTACCTTAGCCTCTAAACAAAATTATTAATCACTACTTGTACATTTATCATTCATTCACATATAACCTCGCAGCACAATAAACAAACTAAACTTGCATAACCCACTACCGAGAATTCACAGCGAAGCTTATTACTAGCAGTAATCTTATGTTATCAGATGTATTCAGTTTAATGCATGGAAATAACAGAAACAGAATCAACACAACAAAACCATGACACCAAATATAACGTGGTTCACCCCCAGTGTAGGGGCTATGTCCACAAACTGCGTTTTATTCCTCTTTCCTCAAAACCACAGTTGATCTGCGCACTCAGCTGCAGATCTCTTCAGCCCTTTATCAGCCGCGCACACAGCAGCAGGCTCCTGCACACACAGCTGCAGGTCTTTCTTTCCTTCTTTGCAAAAACCCTCTGTGCACACAGCTGCAGAGGTCGTCCACGCACACAGCTGGGACTTATCCTTTTCTTACAAAAACCAACCTTACTTCACCTTATCTTTCTTTACATCAAAAATCTTAACCTATCCTTTTTACACAAGCGCTTATTTATACTGCGCAATTTTACAAAACCATGGTCTTAAACCATGGGCACCCAAAAACCCTAAACCCTGGATTTAAACCACGGGTTTATTACAAAAAGAGGGTTTTGAATTAACCACAGAGTTACCCAAACATGGAGTATGCGCCCCAACACATCTTCAGAAAAATAAATCAGGGAATTGTAGAAGCCATCCAAGGTCAATTGACTTGGTTGGATACCAATGAAGAACTTCTAGAAAATGCACCTGAAAAGAGTATAGAAAATTTGCATATCAAGCATGAGCTCATGGACTACAGCAGCAAGGCTGCTGCAAGACTAACAGCTGCAATTGGGAAAACATTGTATAAATGCATGGAATTTTGCAAAAGGGTGCTCACCACGCATAAAAGATACCATATCTCTATAGCTAGGAGACTTCAGGAATTTCCAGAAAAAGAAGAACATTTAAACTACCTTAATGACAGGGTGGAAGAAGATGAGCTCAAAATATAACAAATTAAAGGTCTCAATGAGAAATTAGTAAAAGGTTTGGTCGCACAAGATGCAGTAAGAAATTGCATACTAGAGGACCATCTTAGAGTCACTCCATGGAAGATAGAAGAAATAAGGTCACAGCTAGCTATGCATGAAGTGTCAATCATAATATTAGAACCTATGGACTTCAGGACCATAGTTGCAGATGCAGCTACGTAGAAGCAATTTGTTGATGGATTGGTTGGGCCCACCTAGGCTTTTTTGTTTTATTCACATGTGGAGAATTTATGTAATATTTTGTATTTATTCCATTTTCCTAGTGACCACACTAGAGGACAATTTTTTTTAAATCAAAGAGTTAGGGAATCCCAAAGGGCATGGATTACCAAAAGTTATTTTGTAAATGTATAAGTAAAGGTAGAGTAGGATAGAGGAGGGGACTATTTCTAGCACACATATGCTGAAACTTTTTTTAATAAGAACTGCTTCTTTTTATAATAACGAGAACACAATTTCAATGGAACAAGGACTGTATGAGTGTTGCTAAGAAAAATGCACCTCTTACGGACAAGATTTGTTCATCTAGTATGAATGGTTCAGATCTAGAACAAATGAGTTACAACAAATATGGAATACTTCCCATAGAAGTTGTAGAGATCTGGATTTGAGTCCTTTGATAGAGTGATGTAGTTGTTTCCTATGGTTATGGATCTTCATGGATGTACCTGCATAATCACATGAAACAAGGAAACAATATCAAAAGCACTAGAATATAATCCACAACTCTACGTCAGTGACTAAGGAATCCAAAATTAAAATACATGTTTACAACATAACATATCTTACGAGAAAGGAACCAACTTTGCATTAAAGATGAAGAAGAAATCTTACAACCTTCAACTTAGTGTTTTGATGCTCCTTCACATGGAAATTTCTTGTCCCCAAAAGCTCTAGATTGCTCCTTCTATGCTCACCCTACTGATTTGTCCAAAACCTCAATGTAACAACATAACTTTGCTCTGTCTCAACCATGGGGTATGATCCTAGTTTTATAGGCCTTGGGATGATAGGGATGGTTGAGTAAATGGTGGGTGAGGTGGAAGGGATATCCCAAAAGGATGGATCTTGAGTCTAAGTGGTCCTTAGGAGTAGAGATGATGGTGCCATGAAGTCTTCCTTCAATAAGATTCATGGAATCTTCTCTTTTCCAATTTATACCTCAAGAAATGATTTTAATCCATTACAGAGCGATGATAGGGTAGAAACACACTTTGAAAAATGGGAATAAGTGGTGGAATCACCTACTGCCAAGAGACATTAGGCGTTACTGAAGAAGGTAATTCCCCTTTCCTTAAGGGCAAAGGAGGTACTAAACTTTTGTCTGTCAAACTAAAGTCGGGGCCAGTATTTCACTTCACAACTTGGGATTCAAGGAAATAACTGATGTTTGGGACCTTATCACATGATGATGATGAGATACATATGTGTAACAAACCACCCCCCAAATCATGAGGCTAGAGGGATACAATAGGAGAGAGATTTGAAAGATAAACTTATCACATCGAGGCAAGAATTCGCTTGATAGAAGATCATCATCAACCAGGAATCTGCAATACATCAACACTTTTGAATCATAACCAAATGTCTCATCATCATGGTTGCAGACCAATAGAAGGAGGATCCATGAGAGAGATGAACAAACATGGCTACTAGAATACAACATAGATCCATGTGATAGAGGACTCGAACTTAGACATCGCTACAAGACATACACTATAGATCTATGTCAAATGAACAAAAATTTGAGCATAGCCATGAACATAAAAATGTGGATTTATGCTAGGACTCATATAATATACTCCATCAAAAACTGGGGAAAGCAATGAGCACTTTTAACAGATACCCAAAGTCTTTATCTCGTCTTCCACAAATTACAATTCTATCCATATGATTGCAATGATTTGATGTCGAACATGGTAGATACCATTTGATTACCAGTCAATGATGTGAACGATTAACAAGTGTGAGGGAGATCACCATTGATGTCAATGTGTTATCACTCTAGGAAACTCCTCTAGGTTGTAGCTCAAGGATGCATGGTAACTTAAAGTGTTTTTAGGGTTTTCTGATATGGGTGAAGTTAGGTGACCTGTATAACCTTCCACTCTCAAGACATGCATGAAACTCACTCAGTTACAAGGCTTTTAGTTCCAACTATTCACAAGTTGACAATAAGGTGCAGGGATGGAGAACTCATCAGGCTAGCAGATTTACATACAAAATAGATGGATATAAATAGCTAAATCATGATAAGGGTGGTACTTATAAATCAAATCAAATTAACACACCAATAGGATGACAACTATTAGTTATTAATCAATTTGAAAGTAACCTAAATACACATTCAAGCATAAGTACAGTAAAGACAGAGATGAAGGATGAACAAATCATAACAAAAGAGCTTATATTCAAGAATGAGCAAAATGAGAAGCTGACAATAGTATAGGATTATAAATCCCCGAACTCAAACCTTTTCAATAAAAAAGTCTTAGGCTTTATATCCTTTACAAAAATACTCAGATCCTGAAAAATTGGACCTGATTTAATAAAATTAGACAAAATAATATTTTTTTTGCATAATTAGGTCAGAAAACCCTAATTTAACTACTAGTCTAACTAGATGTAGAATTTGTTCACTGTTTGAACCTTCTGATAACTAAAGTAAGCACTGGAACTAACTTCCACTGGTCCTCTACTCTTTCACAGGTGTTGGTGAAGTAAACTCTTCATTTTTCTACTGTAACCTACCCTGTTAGGTCAACTTTTGCCCTAAAAATTTGGCCACATTGCTGAAAACTGGGGCTCAGAGATGCATTTGGTTCTTCCACTATGTGACACCTATGTATAAATTGAAAGAGGTTTTTGTAGATTAGTTTGTTGTGAGAAAAAAATCTCTTATTTTTTGGAAATTCATTTTCATCTTCCCGATATCTGTATTTCAAAAACATGTGTAAAAATGGGAAATTCAAAGATCCAAAAATTAGGGCTTAGAGATGAATTTGATTCTCCCAATATGCAATACCTGTAGGAAAATTGAGAGAGTTTATTGTTCTCTAACATGTTGGGAACAAAATCCTCCAATATTTTTGCAAAATTATTCTCCAATCGCTCATAATGGCCATTTTAAAATTATTCCTTTTCATAGTAAAACACCCCTTTCGATGGCTTAGCGAAACTGAATCACACCTTCCCTGTTTATTTATTCAGCATATTTTAGGTTTATATTTTGTCCCTGAGCCATACATGTTCACCAAAAATTGGTATTGCATGTCAAAACTTAATATTCTGCCTCTATCTTCTTTCGGTGGTTAAGAGGCTAAAATATTAGAACCATTAGCTATTGAAAGTGGGGCTTTCGGTGGCTAATGAACTACTGCTATGTTCATCTAAGCCACTGAAATCTCTAATTTCTACAAAATTTTATTTATCCTTTAAATCATACTTTTACACTTTACTCCTATCCTTCTGGTACTTTCTCAACCTGCATAAGATTTGGAATATCAACAATATCATGGGCTACCTCCAGATTCTAAAGGCTAGTAGCTGCCTCTACTAAGGTTTCCAATCCAAGGTGTGTTATAGGGATTGAATATTTATTATGTAGCCTTGAACTTCTTATCATCCTGTACATCCTATATTTATCCTTCATTAATCTCATATTTCTTCAACCTATATAACAACAACATTGTGTTTTAGGGTTAGAGTTTGGGTTTTCCTTCTAAGACCTCTAGTTCATGTATTTACCCTAATAGCCAGTTGACTCTCTGGGACCTAGGTTTGATATCTGAACTCTTCAACATTTTTAGCAAATCTTCATGCACTGATAGATGAGGTCGAAAATTCCACCTGGAGGACTGACAGGTCATCTTTTGCCCTAAAACTTTGGCCAAATTGCTGAAAAATGGGGCTCAACGATGGATTTGGACCTTCAAATTTGTGACACCTGTGTATAAACCAAAATATTTTTTTGTATATTAGTTTGTAGTGAGAAACAACCTCTCTCATTTTTTTGGAATTCGTTTTAATTTTCTCGGAATCTAGATTTCAAAAACATGTGTCAAACAAGAAATTCTGAGATCCGAAAATTAAGTCTCAGAGATGAATTCTATTATCCCAATCTGTAACACATGTAGGAAAAATAAGAGAGTTTATTTTTCTCTGACCTATTAGGAACAAAAAAATTCGATCGTTTTTCAAAATTATTCTCATGTCATTCAGAATCATCGTTTAAAAAAATAACTTTTCACAGTAAAATGCCCCTTTTGGTGGCTTAGAGTGTCCTAAAATTTCGGTCTTAGTTGCCAAAATTCTGCTTTCAGTGGCTTAGAGATTGTTTTGAAACCATGCTTAGCCACTGAAACCTGTGTTTTGAGTTTTTTGAGCAGGATTTTCCCCCAATGCCTTTTTTCCTGCTTTCTGTGGTTAACGCTCTTCTTGCATTATTCACTAAGCTGCCGAAAGCAACACTTTTTGGTGGCTAATGAGTTGTTTGAACTCTTGCCTAAGCCACCAAAAGTGCTTTCACCATTTACTCGCTTGGACCTACTTTCGGTGGTTATCTTTCATCCCGCGTTAAACTGTTAGCTGCCGAAACAAAGCCTTTTGGTGGTTAATGAGCTATTAAGAACCTCGCCTAAGACACCAAAATCTAAAACTTCCAATTTTTTAACTATAGCACAAACAGAGACCTTCAATTTGTTAGTCATCTTTAAATATTTCACGACATGACTCAAATTCTTCATACTATCAAAATGAATTTATTTTGGGAGATAACATCTGGCTCCTACTTGGGGATGGGAACCTCCTTGTGAGGTCCCAAGAACCCTAGACCAAAATCCATTTTCTAGAAAATAATAATTAAAGCTATCTTCTAGTGTTCCATTGGGCATGGAGTCATTTGTATTTTATAATTGATCCCCTGCAATCTTCCTGTAGCTCGCTTTGCTTATTCACGAAAACAACTAAAATGACTTAGCTGATCATATTAAGATCTTATTTTCCTATCTATTCCTACTCCTAATTCTAATCAGTAGAGTCTTCTTATCATGTGACATCCTGTTTCCAATGAATCTAGGTCAGAAGATGATCTGCTGAACTTATCCTTGATCTTGACTCGAAAAACAAATGAAACCCTAGCATGCAGCAATGTAGTTTCGAAGGGTGACAGAACCAGCTATCATCTGACAAAAATATTTTGATATCTATGATGCTCATAAGTTCTATATAGTCAGCAATGGGGTAATAAATTCCAACAAGAAATACCTTTTTATGCTGCTGTTCCAACTTAATGAAATGTTGTTACTAGCTTCTTTCAGTGATCACTATGTTAACTATAGATTGCTCAACCTCTGACTGGGAAGCATGAATTATGCCCTGCTATTCTGGAATTTTTATATCATCATCTTGCTCTTCATATCTGTTGCATTATTCCTTTGTCTGCAAATCATAAAATTGAGGGCTACCTTTAGTATTCGTTGCAGATCCAAATTTGTTACATGTTGTTCCTTCAATCTACTCATTATCTTTTGGGTTTCCAAAGGGGACAATCTCATCTTATTGACACCCTAAGTCGGTAGATGCATTTGGTACAAGGTCAAAAGAATCTATATTATGGTTAACATTCTAAAGATCATTAATATCTCAATCACAATGAGAAGTGTTCCCTATTGCAGCATACTCTTCATAGCTATCATTAACCACAACATGCATATGTCTCTGATCATCTCTTTGATGAAAAGTAGAACTAAAATAAATTCTGGAAGTGGACAAATCCTCACAAAACCTAAAATCTTCTTCTCTATTTAACTTTTCATCCTCAGCATGTAATTTATATTCTTCCCAACAATTATCAAATGCAAACTCATCTGAATAGTACCTTTTACAATGCTCAGTGAATGCTATGTGAAAATCCTTCAATGATGAAATACTAGAAGGAGGTAAAGAAAAATACCACTGATGTGCATTAATATATAATGAATACATGAACATCTTCATGCTATTGATCCAATAGTTCTATCCATTCATGAAACTTTAGGAGGTGTTATGTAGGACCGTCTTCTTCCTCCTCTTTGAAGACAGGTAGAGAATCTCCCCATTCAGACATATCAGGTACTGGATGTGGGAAACCAGGAACGAAAGAGAACTCAAGAGGTGCAAACCTCCTAGACAAAATAGCATAAAATGATTTTGACATATTTAAATTGTGGAGTCACCACTGAATTCATCCTTCATGGAGTCACCGGGGATGAGATATTCACAAGAAACAGTGCTTGAAGATGCCCAAACCCTAGAATTTTCGGATATATTTATAAATTCCTGAGAATTAAGTGTTTTAGCAGAAGAAATAATAGCAAAAATATTTCTTGAAATCCATGATGTAGCTTCCTGTGCAGCACTGCTGGTCTTCCTTAGTGAAGCCCTAGCTCTTCTCAAAATCTCTTCTAGATTTGAAATAGGTGTTGCTGGTGGCCCTTTAGGGTTTGCTCTGGTACTTGGTCTTCTTAAAGCCACCTGATTTAAATGGAGTCTCCAGATAGATGATTAAAACCAGAATAGTGTACAATATTTGTCTATCATTAAAGCAAGGATCTATGTCATCTCCAAGGGAATCTGAGCTTCAGTCTCCTCTCCCCGGCAATGGTGCCAATTTGTTATCACTCTAGGAAACGCCTCTAGGATGTAGCTTGAGGATGCCTAGTAACTTAAAAAAAAATTAGGTTTTTTTGATATGGATCAATTCAAGTGACCTATATAACCTTACAATATTAATACATGGATCAAAATCACTCAATTACAAGGATTTTAGTTACAACTGTTCAGAAGTTGACAATAAGGTGCAAGGATGGAGAACCCATCAAGCTGGCATATTTACATACAAAACAGATGCATATAAATGGCTAAATCATGATAAGGATGGTACTTATAAATAAAATCAAATTAACACACCAATAGGATGACATCTATTAGTTATTAATCAATTTGAAAGCAACCTAAATACACATTCATACATAAGTACAGTAAAGACAGAGATGAAGGCTGAACAAATCATAACAAAAGAGCTTATATTCAAGAATGAGCAAAATGAGAAGCTGACAATAGTATATGCTTAGAAATCCCTGAATTCGAACCGTTTCAATAAAATAATTCTTAGGATTTATAGCCTTTACAAAAATACTCAGATCCTGAAAAATTGGATCTGATTTAATAAAAATAGACAAAATAATAGTTTTCTGCATAATTAGGTCAAAAAACCCTAATTTAACTACTAGTCTAACTAGATGTAGAATTCGTTCACTGTTTGAACCTTCTGATAACTAAAGTAAGCACTGTAACTAGTTGACACTGGTCCTCTACTCTTTCCCAGGTGTTGGTGAAGTAAACTCTTCATTTTTCTACTGTAACCTGCCCTGTTAGGTCAACTTTTGCCCTAAAAATTTGGCCAAAGTGCTGAAACCTGGGGCTCAGAGATGCATTTTTTTATTCAAATATGTGACACCTATGTATAAAATAAAAGAGGTTTTTGTATATTGTTTTGTTTTGAGAACAAACCTCTCTCAGTTTTTGGAAATGCATTTTCATCTTCATTTGATATGTATTTCAAAAACATGTGTAAAAATGGGAAATTCTGAGATCCAAAAACTGAGAGAAGTTATTGTTCTCTAACATGTTGGGAACAAAAAAAATTGAACATTTTGCAAAATGATTCTCCAGTTGTTCATAATCCCCATTTTAAAATGATGCCTTTTCATAGTAAAATGCCCCTTTCGGTGGCTTAGCAAAACTGAAGCACACCTTCCTTGTTTATTTCTTCAGTGTCTTTTAGGTTTATATTTTGTCCCTAAGCCATCCATGTTCACCAAAAACTGGTACTATGTGACAAAACTTAATATTTTGCCTCTATCTTCTTTCAGTGGTTAAGAGGCTAAAACATTAGAACCATTAGTTGTCGAAAGCAGGGTTTTCGGTGGCTAATGAATTGCTGCTGCATTTGCCTAAGCCACCAAAAGCTCTGTTTTCTGTAGAATTTTATTTATCCTTTAAATCATAATTTTACACTTTACTCCTGTCCTTCTGGTACTTTCTCAACCTGCATAAGATTTGGAATATCAACAATATTATGGGCTAGCTCAAGATTCTAAAGGCTAATAGTTGCCTCTGCTAGGGTTTCCAGAGCAAGGTGTGTTCTAGGGCTTGAATCTTTATTCTACAGCCTTGACCTTCTTATCATCCTATAGAGCATGGATTTATCCTCCATCAATCTCAGATTTCTTCGACGTGTATAACAACAACATCGTGTTTTAGGGTTAGGGTTTGGATTTTTCTCCTAAGACCTCTAGTTCATGTATTTTCCCTAATAGCTGGTTGATTCTCTGGGACCTGGGTTTGATCTCTGAACTCTTCAACATCTATATAAAATCTTTATGCACTAATAGATGAGGTCAAAAATTCCACTTGGAGGATTGGCAGGTCATCTTTTTTAGGCTAGAACTTTGGCCAAACTGCTGAAAACGAGTGCTCAAATATGGATTTAGAACTTCAAATATGTGACACTTGTGTATAAACCAAACGAGGTTTTTGTATATTGGTTTGTTTTGATAAAAAACTTCTCTCAAGTTTTTGAAAGTTATTTTAATTTGCCTGGGATATAGATTTCAAAAACATGTGTCAAACAGGAAATTCTGAGATCCAAAAATTAGGTCTCAGAGATGAATTTGATTCTCCCAATCTGCAACACTTGTAGGAAAACTGAGAGAGTTTATTGTTCTTTGACCTGTTAGGAACAAAAAAATCCAAGCATTTTGAAAAATGATTCTCGAGTTGCTCAGAATCATCGTTTAAAATAAATGACTTTTCACAGTAAAACACCCCTTTCGATGGCTTAGAGCATCCTGGAATTTCGGTCTTAGCTACAAAAAGTCTGCTTTCGATGGCTTAGAGACTATTTTGAAACCACGCTTAGCCACCAAAACCTATGTTTTGATTTTTTTGAGTGGGATTTCCCCCCAATGCCTTTTTTATTTCTTTCGGTGGTTAACGCCCTTCTTACACTATTCACTAAGCTGTCGAAAGAAACACTTTTCGGTGGCTAATGAGTTGTTTGAAGTCTCTCATAAACCACCAAAAGTGATTTCACCATTTGCTTGCTTGGACCCACTTTCGGTGGTTATATTTCATCCTATGTTAAATTGTTAGCTGCTGAAACAAAGCCTTTCAGTGGCTAATGAGCTATTAAGAACCTTGCCCAAGCCACTGAAACAAAGACCTTCAATTTGTTAGTCATCCTTAAATATTTCATGACATGAATCGAATTCTTCATACTATCAAAATGAATTTATTTTGGGAGATAACACAATGATTCCCAAGGTATCCTAGTACAATATACTGAGTGTGAATAGATGATTTGATGTTGAACACTAAGTCGAATATATCGATCAAAGGTCAATGATGTGAACCTATGTAGAGAGAGAAATAATCTGTCATTAAGGAATATAGACCTCAATGTACTAAACTTGTTTCTAAGACTAATTTCTAGATGATGAGCTGATGTCGACAAGAAAAGTCTCGTCAAAGGAGGGCCATGATGAAACCCACATCGATGACATGAAAATTGGAACAAAGTTATGGAATGTTGTAAATGATGAAACCATAGGACTCACTCAAAAATATACTGACACAAAGGTTGTTTCTTATTACAGAGGTCAAACTTTCAACTTCCCTTTGAACATCAGGTGGAACGACCAAAGACTTGGAAGCATTGACTAAACGAGATGGATACCAGGACATAATGCAATGACAGAAAATGCATTATTTGAAAGAATCAAAGGAGCGACATGACTCATAAAAGTGGATCGACTTGGAATTCAACTGAATACCCAATTGAATGAATGAGATGCAAACAAGTGCCATGTTCAAAGGTGACTACTAAATGCCATTTTATTTGCAAAATGAATTGATTCCTTGTTGGTCCCCATTCTTTTTCTATTTTTGGGTTCCATACTTTGCATATTAACACATGTTTTGCTACATTTTAGTGTCTTTTGCACTATACAGCTCCATGATCAAGCTTTAGGTATGACTAAATTAGGGTTTATGTCAATTCTATTTATTATCATCATTTTATGGTTTCAATGGTAAAATTAGCATAATACGGAGTGCATCTATTATATTAATTCATGTATCTTATTCACTGCAGGTTATTTGGTCTTCTTGGTGACATAACAAACAGACATGCATTCAGCTAAATATATGGTGAGCATGCTCAGCATGCTGTCCAGATCATCAAACAGACCACGCATTTTTGGTAGCATGTTTCTGTGTGTTAAAAGCATGAAAATGGCCAGAAACGGCCACCACCACATGTTGGTATCTCAACGTTAGTCTTCTTCTAGAAGAAGCACTCATCTGGTATCCCTGCATGACACCTCAACATAGGATTTGATTCAGACTGAAGTATGAACCACATCGCACACCTGAAGGAACCTGATCGACGAAAGAAGAGGAACAACCATCTGTTAATTGTTAATGTACTTATTCGCCATTATGACTACTTTATCTTGAAGAGCAGTCGACCACTAAAGGGTTGACTTGCTCACCTCCATTGAATGATGTATATATATAGATGTTGTATGTGATTTAGAAACGAGTCTTAGTCTGAGTCTTAGAGTCTCTCTCTCAATCTAGAGTCTGAGCCTTTGTCTTCGATTTTGATTAGTTCAATCTGAAAAACTTTGTAACACTACCTATTATTTTAATGAAAGTATTATTGTGATGTATATGGTTGTGTTTGATTAGAATAAGCTCAAATTTGTTCGCTCGGAGGGCCCCCCGACAAACAGATTCTTTACATCCTTATGTAGGTTTTGTTATTTTCCTTTGCAATTAGTAAAGTTCTATTTATGAGTTGTTTAGTTTTTTTTCTATAATCATTCAAGTTTCATGTAGTATAGATTTCAATTTGAAATTATGTTGATCATGTAGGTTTTCTTTATGAAATAGCAACCGGTTGCCTTTAAGATAGCTTTCAAGTTTTCTGCATAGTATTTTGGTTTCTAGATTAAATTTCTTTGATTAATTGTAATCTAGTTTATTTATTCCAGTTTTTTATCATTAGCTTGCTTAAGAATATGTTAGTCTGTTTTGAATTATGAAATTAGTTTAAGTCGTGGAATTCAGCCATTAAAGTAGGTTTACTTCTTGTTTTACATTACAGTAGTATATGTATGGAGTAGCTGCTCTTTAATAAAGCATTTAAATTTACTTTTTCTTAAAATTTTTAACATTTTTCTTTAAACATATTTTTATACAAACAGTCTATTCCACCCTTTATATAGACCTCCATTCCCACCTGTTATACAGTCGTGAATTCATCCCTGTATGTTTTAATTCTTTTTAAAGCTTATTTTCTTAGTTTTTCTGATTCTATCTGAATAAGTAATGTTTAAATAATGTTTATATTTTCTTTCAAAGACTTTTAGATAAGCTTGTTTAAGACTCATTGTTAATTTTATTTCTCTTTCCTCTTATCTTATACACAGGAATTATGTTATGAAGTTTAACTCATTGTAATTGTACTTTTGATTTAAAGTTGTTTCTTTGTAGGTAAAGTTTAAGTTGTATGCATCTGTAGATTAACTATTCTATACATAATACAATTTGTCCTTTTAGATATGTAATTATGGATCTATAAGATAGGATTTAAATCACTCTTCATAAGTCTCATAAATCATGTTTAATTTTACATAGTGTTTTATAATTAGGAGTTGTGTATTCATAGATAATCATGTTTACTATTTCTTGTAACTGGACATTCCTCAGTTTACACATATTTGTAGAGATCAAAATAGGCCTAATTCCCTTTATATTTTACACTTCTTTTGAGAGCCACTTCAATGCCTCTCTTTCCCCAGTTCCTATTATAGTAAATGCATATCCTCAGAATAATCAAGTAGAGTGGAATTGAATTAATTTAGTTAGTTTGGCCGTTGTAAATCCTTATGTATCATCCTCTTAAGCAACATCATTTTCCTTAGATAGACTAGTACCTTATCATAACTTTGTTTACCATTTTGATAATTTACATAGTTTTGACTCAGTTTTTTCATTTTGAAAGATCTTCTGATCTCTTGTTTGAGTATTGCCATGACACCCTATACCTTCGCATATATTTTGTAGCAACTCTAAGCCTACTAACCCAGGTTGATAATTAAATATTAGGTAAATTATTCAAGACAATATTTTTCCCAACATTTTTGCACCGTTGTTGGGAGTTGTTTTGTAAGGTAGATATAGGATGGTAATGGGGGAGCAGTAAGATGAGAGGTAAGGAACTAACAGGCACCCCCAAATCCAGTAATAATAGTAGTATAGTATAGAAAAATTTTGTTTATTTTTTATAAAAAATAATTAGGAAACATAAAACCCCAACTTATTGAATAGGCATTGAAAAACAAATACCTATAGGAAGTATTTTTGCTAGAAATATAAAGAGATTCTATGGAGGGAAATCATAGAAGAAACCCTGGAAATATTTTGACAGCTTCATTCTTGATAAAAGTTCACAAGAGGTAACTATTAAACCTTCCACTAAGTCACAAAAATTTTAGATGAAACAACTTTTTGGAGAAGATGAACTTCAGTGATTTTGTGAATCTTGCTTAGGTGAAATATCTCTTTGACATAGTAACCCCACAAATTGAAACATCCATAGTAGCATCTAGTCTTCCTATAGGATCTAATAAAGATAATGGCTGATTAGAGGAAGATCTCTTCTAAGAAATAACGATGGGACGCTCCATTCTCACCTCGAAAGAAACCTTCTAGTTACACTCACTTTAGAAACCAAACTTACATGAAGAAGCAGGAAGAGGAAAAAGTAGTAAAGAGAAACCCCTTTCCAAAATGTGAAGTTCAACATCCCTGATAGGAATTCCCTTTAAATAAAACTTTTGTATGCCATATTTGCATAGGGAATCATATTTTACCTCAATGTATCCAGAAGGATCCTACTAAAATAGAGGTAATCATTAAACATCCCTCTTCAAAACCTCTTATTCCTCCTGATCTTTAAAAATATTGTGAGCCACCATTACTTATATATATGTAAATATGTGTATATCTCTTTGAATAAATAAAGAGTCATTTCTAACCACTTTTCTTCTAGAAGACTCTTTTCTATGTTTTCAAGAATAAAATGAATCATCTCATAAATGGTTTTGAAGAAGCATCTTTTTCTTTGAATAGCTTATGAGGTACTATTCAAAAAAGAAGCTTGCACTGAGGAAGTTCTCTAATAGGAATTTGAAGCTTTTCTTGTATTCACTTTCAAACCCATTATTTTATTATTTTTTTATGCTAAGAGTTTCGATTCAGATAAATACAATTTTTTTATTATCATTTGAACAATTGCTCAAAAGACTTATTTTAATTATCATGTTCTTTAGAATTTTCATACCTAGAGATTACCAGCTCATCTACACTTGTTATCAAAACTTGACTCTTAACTATCTTTGAGGGAACTAGAGGATAATTGGAATTGTTGTTTATGGGGAAAATTACCTTTTATAAAATAGACTGCAAGGCCCAGGGATACATTTAAGTTGTTCTCTCTTGAAATGATATATAGTTAAGGCCATTTTGTGAAATGTTTTTAACTCATGTGTTTAGTAGGGCTTAGAACGCTCTAGTACCAATTGAATTCCTATATTCAGAATCTTTGTACAAGGAAAACTCGTCAAGGTACTGAACGAGCCTGTTGGTAGTGGGTCAGTGCTAAGTAATAATTTACAAGGAAGTTTGATAAATGCAAGTAAACCTGTCGGGGTACCGAATAGGCTCGGTGGAAGCAGAGCTATGCTTGTATGGTACCAAGATAAACCCATCGAGGTACTAAACATGCCTTCTGGAAGCGAGGCAATATCAGGTAAATAGATCTGGCTAATGCACCACTAGGCACATGATTTTAAAGAACAATTATATATATAAAAGCACATCTACATAGTCCTATTTTTTATGATTTGATTATAGAATAACCCTAAGCTAACCTTGGATCTGACAATCTTATTTTCATCAATATCTAGGATACGATTATCCTAGAAATGGCACCCATAGCTAAACATTTTCGCAAATTTGAAGGTGAGTTCAAGAATTTTTGAGATGCCAAGATATCCTTACAACAAGGAGAAGGTGACTCGTTTTCCCTATGGTATTATTCACTTATATTTTCATCACATGATCAATGATTAATTTACATCTCTACCACATTTGAGCACTCCTTTTTTTTTTTAAATGCATCTATCTAAATCCTTTCACTTTTAGTTGGTATTTTTCTCTCTTAGAAACTTACAACAGTATGATTGAACTTTCCTTAATCTCTTTTGGAAGTTACTTAGTTTTCTTGTGTGGTTTGAGGACATGCCATATCTTTGGTTTGGAGGAGGATTATCCTAACTAACTATCTTTATTTTTATTTATAAAAGAATCATTTCTAAATGATAAAGTGTTTACATGACAATGCAGATAGCAAAATTGACCTTAGAATTGTGGATGAATAAGCAAGAAAGAATTATTTCTTATGAAAAGTTGTACGAAGGATCATATGAAGGGTTGAATGTCAGTGTGAATAAAAGGCAAAATGATAAGTTGGATAAAAACATTTTATGATAGTTTTATACCTCTGATTAAGTGCTGGCTTAATTTTTCTGGGTAAAAAGATGAGTCATGCCATTAGGGTCACATCGACATGATATTATGACTATGCTAATTCATTATGGTACGCTTCACCCCTATATAGATATGATGTGACCTGCGGGTAAATTTTCATTATTATAAATCTGCCATCTCCATTATTCTCTTTCCTCATTCTCATGCATAAGCTATTATATAATCCAACCTCCTTATTGAACTAAGGTTATGGTTGCGAATTTGGTTATACACTTGCATTAAGTTACATGTTCAACCTGTCCAAAGCTTACTTTGGACATGGTTGAACCAACTAAAAATTAGAACTCATTCAATCACGTGCTTTAAATGGCACACATTTTGAAATTACCATAATGGCACGATCAGTTAGGCATGTTGAGCTTGTTGCATGATCATTTGGGAGGTTGAATGCGATACACTTTAAAACCTGCACTGTGCAAACCTTCTTCAACTCAATCGCCATCTCTTACCATTATCACTGTGGAGAATTCTAGCCACCTTTATCTACAAACCCTATATTCTTCTTTCTATTTCCATTATGCTGAACCTATTCAATCTAGAAAGTTACCAATATCTGTTTGAAATGACAGAGTTTAGGGAGTGTAGGGAAGTGTTCTTTCGAGCCAGATGGAATCCTTTCCTCCATTTGCTGCAAGGTTATGACAAAGAGATATCCTTACTGTTTGCAATGGGGCTTGATGGGAGAATGACTAGAGTAGGTCACCTTTCCTTTCAAGTTACTGAAGAGTCCATTTCCCGTGCCACTAAGCTTCCTCGAGAAGGCAAACAGTTGCATAAACATTGGTTCATTCCATGATCATCACACAATTTCACTCTAAAGTGAGTGTTCTAATATGTAATAGGTGTAAAAGGATACCATCACAGCTGGATAAAGCTAAAGTATATCAGTCCGTTGATAGTCATCATTCACTTTCTTACCTATGAAGGTAAATTTAGTGTTTTCAAATCTTGTTACCTTCGGTTGCTAGATCACTTTGTTGATAATAGATATTTAAAATTCCATTTATTTTTCTGCCATAGCCTAGAAAAAATGTCAAATTTTGTCATAAGGAATACTCTGCATCCTAAGAGTAGTTTGTACCATCATAGTACAATCAAACTGTTAATCTTGGACTAGCTTAAGGAAAGAAACCAACCTTGGGAGAGCCTCTTGTTCAAAGTGCTTAATCCCCACTTGAATATTTGTAAGAGATCTTGTCATTTTCAACATGAATCGAGTCCAAACCTTCCCGTAGAAGAAGAAGAAAACCCCAAAATACCCCTCCTAGTCCTGTCTTTGCTGAATTTGTACCTCCTACATGACCTTGTACCAGAAGGCAAAAGGATAAAAGTGCTTAGCATAAGCTCTAGCCCTGCTCTCAGACCATCATTCAGTCTGATGTACAGATTAGTCATTTAGATGATGAGGTCAAGGTAGAGGAAGCCAATCCCAATTCATCCCTCTTAGCATTAGCCAGTCTCTCTGCTGAATTGCTCAAGGATGTCGATCATATGGACATCCCTGCACCTTTCAAGGATATCAACCCTGAAGAACCCCTTCCTATTGTCGATTTGGATCCGCCCTCAATAGGGATGAGTCCTCTACGGAATTTTAACTAGTCGATAGAACCATTTACACCACTGCAACCAGCATTAGATCAGTTAACTTCTGATTTAACTTAATCGAAGAATCAGAATGAAGCACATGCCAAGTTAATTTCAGAGCTTTGTGAAGAAAATAGAGTATTGCAGTTACAAATTAAGACTATGGATCGACAAGCCAAGTGTGCCATTTTGAAGGCGTAGGTGACAAAATTGAAGTACAGGTAGTTTGTTCCATCTACGTTGGAGGCAGTTGTTGATGCAGCTCTACCTCCTTCCTAATGATATCTTTTACTTGCACTAGTGGGACTTGATATTCTTTCAGTTTGAGGGAATGTTGGTCCCAATTTTGTCACTATTTTTGGGTTCAATACTTCACATATTAACACATGTTTTTCTACTTTTCAGTGTCATTTTCACTATGCAGCTCCACGATCAAGCTTTAGGTATTACTAAATTAGGGTTTATGTCAATTCTATTTACTATCATCATTTTATGGTTTCAATGGTAAAATTGGCATAATACAGAGTGCATCTGTTATATTAATTCATGTGTCTTATTCACTACAGGTTATTTGGTCTTCTTTATGGCATAGCAAATATACATACGTTCAGCTGAATATATGGCGAGCAAGCCCAGCTTGCTGTCTAGATCATCAAACAGACTGCGCATTTTTGGTAGCTTGTTTCTATGTGTTAAAAGCATGAAAACGACTAGAAAATGTCATCACCACAAACTGGCATCTTAGCATTAGTGTTCTTATAGAAAATTTGCTCATATTGTATGCATGTGTGACACCTCGATGCAAGCTTTGATTCGGACTGAAGTATGAACCACATTGTGCGCCTGAAGAAATCTGATTGGTGAAAGAAGAGGATCGGCCATTTGTTAATTGTTAATGTACTTATTCACCATTATTACTTCTTATCTTGAAGAGAATTCGACCACTAAAGGGTCGACTTGCTTGCCTTCATTGAACGATGTATATATATAGAAACTGTATGTGATTTAGAAACAAGTCTTAGTACGAGTCTTAGAGTCTCTCTCTCAATCTAGAGTCTAAGCCTTTGTCTTTTATTTTGATCAGTTCAATCTGAAAAAATTTGTAACACTACCTATTATTTTAATGAAAGTCTTCTTGTGTTGTATATGATTATGTTTGATTATAAGAACCTCAACTATGTTCGTTGGGAGACGCCCCCCCCACCCCAAAAAATAAATTCTTTATATCCTTATGTAGGTTTATGTTATTTTTATGTTATCTAGGTGTATATGATTATGTTTGATTATAAGAACCTCAACTATGTTCGTTGGGAGACACCCCCCCCCTGACAAACAGATTCTTTATATCCTTATGTAGGTTTTGTTATTTTCCTTTGCAATTAGTATAGTTCTGTTTATGAGTTGTCTAGTTTTGTTTCTATAATCGTTCATGTTTCCTGTAGTATATATTTCAATTTGAAATTATGTTGAGCATGTAGGTTTGTTTTATTAAATAAAAACTCGTTGCATTTAAGATAGATTTCAAGTTTTCTGCACAGTCTTTTGGTTTCTATATTAAATTTTATTGATTAATTGTAATCTAGTTTATTTATTCCAGTTTTTATCATGATCTTGCTTAAGAATATGTTAGTTTGTTTTGAATTATGAAATTATTTTAGGTCATGGAATTAAGCCATTAAAGTAGGCTTACTTCTTGTTTTACGTTACAGTAGTATATGCATGGAGTAGCTTCTCTTTAATCAAGTATTTACATTTACTATTTCTTAAAAGTTTTAACATTTTTCTTTAAACAGACTATTATACAAACAATCTGTTGCACCCTTTATACATACCTTCATTCCCACCTGTTATACAGTCGTGCATTCAGCCATGTATGTTTTAAAGCTTATTTTCTTAGTTTTTCTGATTCTATCTGAATAAGTATGTTGGAGACATTTACCATCATACACACTCTTTCGGTCAAATTGGCCTAGTTAAACCACTATCCTAAGTTTAATTGACATTAGTGGAGCATTAATTACC